>LPNX010539461.1:0-121992 GCA_001517045.1 Pseudotsuga menziesii | reverse complement strand
ACTCACCAAACTGTGCAGATGTGTTCTGTTGGCTGAGTGTTCATTGGCTAGACAAGGATGTATATTTATTTTTTCCTTTATATCTTTAGTTACAGCCACATGTGTTATTTAATATACTTTAATCACGTTTCTAGATGGAAGTCAGAGGGTCGTGAATAATCTGCTATGCAGATAGTGATGTGTCACGTTTAAGCCTGAATTTTACTTTCAAATTTGGTGAATATTGAGACACAGATCTCATACAACCTTATTTTATAAACATCATGATGTAGAATGTTGTTTGTGGCCATGATCTAACTATCAACACTTATCAATACAATCATATTAAGCACAAATTTGTGGTATTCGGTTTCTAATGCTTTGAAAAGCCAGGCCACAGGATTTATTAATTCAGGCAATCTATCTCATTCTTGTATGCGCTGTAGGTTACATGGGCAGTAAATGGGCTAAAGCCTTTAAATATCCTTTTTAATAAACTTTCAATATACAGATAAATATTAAAATTTTAAAACCTGAGTCGTCGGTGGGGTCTGCGGGCTGGTTTGTGTCTGCTGCGACTGGTTTGTGTCTGCTGCGACAACTTTTAACCAAAGAAAAAGCCAAAAGTGTAAACTCGAAACCCTCGTTGTCTGTCTGCTTGCTGTCTGCTTGCTGTCTGCGCGCCGCGATGAGGAGTCTGTCGGTAGCGACAGGCCCGTGGGGTAGGGGAACATTTATAAGTCAAATGACATTAAAAAAATATTAAAATTTCCCACCGAAAACGCGGCTGCTGGTCAACAATCAGCGGATCCGTTTTACTTTTCCGGGATCCGTCTCAACATTACAGGATCCGTTTCCGATTTTTGGTGATCCGTTTCCGGCTAGAAGGATCCGTTTCACGATTTCGCGGCGACGGCGGCAAAGCGGATCTCTCACGGATCCGGATCTGAACCGCGGATCCGCGGATCCTCCACCCTCAGCAGGCGGATCCGGTAACGTAGTTTCCAATTGAGCATAATTGTGTTTCACCTTCAAACTCGTGAAGTATTACGGGGTCGTTTTCATTAGTAGTTGCAAAACGTTGGAGAAGACCCATTTTGATTTGGGGTCGATTTCATATTGGGGACCAATTCTCTGGTAGAGGTCGATCTAAACAAGACAATTCCATTGCTAAGAGTCAATTCATTAGAGAAGAAGATCACAGACAGTTTGAGGAAGGCTGAATTCATCTACAGGAGGCCGAGTCTATCATCTCGTGGGCCGAATCCATTGCTTGAGCTCACCAATTTGAGGAAATCGTTGTCTTTTCTGGAAGAGTATCCGAGCTGATTGGAGGGGTCCAAAACTCTTGAAGATCGATTTGGCAATCGAGACAGAGGTCACATTTTTCAAGAGGCCGTGATTGCAAGAAAAAGGGTTGGCGATTTTATGAATCCGATTTCCACCTATGAAGAGGTGCTGTCCATCCCAGGATCGATTTGCTTCAGAAAGAGCCGATTTTGATGTGTACCAAGTGCCTGAGTTCATTGTTGTCACGTTGAGCACGATTACGTGGAGTTCGAATCAAATCCAAGCAAAATAGCTGTTTGAGAGGAGGCCGAAGGGGATCCGATCTGGTAGATAGGCTTTCTTGAGAGGAGGGCGCACTTGTTCAGTGTGTATTGGCCACTAAAGAGGGCGTATATGCTAGTACTTAATCTATAATCTGCATTCAGACATTTCAGTGGTTGGAAATTGAGTTGCTTGCTGACTGTAAGGAGGGCGCAACATAGGGAACCACCATTCTCAGGATTCATTTGTACTGGGTTGTTAAAGAAGGGACCACGCACATAGGAGAGGGCAACCCTTGTGACTATACACAACTTCCATTATCTCCAACCATTGACGATAGGGCTCTCATTCTGCGGTCGTGAATTCTTACTGCTGTTGGGTGTCTTTGGAGCAGGAGAAACTACTATGCAAATGTCGTAGATTTTCCCATAGTGCATTGTGAATGTTAGAAGACTGTATCCCATGGCTTACTGCTGTCAAATTATGGAGTCATCTCCATTACTATTGACCATCAACTAATACAAGAAATTACTTCATCTTTATCAGGAAGTATCTTAGAAGACAAGAGAAGACATATTCAAGCAGGGGCAGAAATTGGTTTGAAAAAGGCCAGGGTCATTACAGTGGTCTTTATGGCTGTCCACTAGTCCATCTGTATATTTGGAGCTTTTTATGTGGCTGTTATCAGCCTTGATCTATTATCGAAAAAGTTTAGAAGAATGCTACAGCTGAAAAGTGTTTGTAAAAATTCCACAACCAAACCTTTCCACTATTCCATATTAATTCAAATTTAATTTCCCGTAGGCTTCAGCAGTTGAAGATCAAGTATTAACAGTCCAGATCTGAAGTATATCATTCAAGCAGCCAATATGTTCTTGTAAATTCAGTGTTGGGCATTTTATGTCAATCTGGTAGACACATCTACATTGGGCATCGATTTTCTACCGTTGGGTAACTGCTACAGCTTGGGGTTCAATGTTGGAGGAATTTCCATATTTCACATTTGCCAGCAAACATTCCCAGAATGTATTTATGCTCTTTTAGTAGAAATATCAGTCCTCTACTTTTTTCTCATTAGACTCTTTCATGATTTTACTGTGTGGTGTTATGTTTCCCTCATTGATGTGAATGGCAAATGAATAATATGATAATTATTACCACCGCCTGATATCACATAAACTTCAAACAAACATATCAAGCAGAGTTCAGGTGTTTGGTTTAAATTGCAACCTGCAGCAGTTAGCGGCAGGACCCAAGTTAGCAAGAAAATTTGCCCTAGTCCTTGAAAGGGTCATTACAAGACTATGGCAAGTCATCAAAACCTTACATGATTATTCTTGTGGTATTACAATCAAAATAATATAGAGGAAGATGTGGATGATGTTACCATCTGCATTATGGAGTAAATGGCGCACAGCGAAGCATTTCGCGTATCCACGTCCTTCAAGGAAATTTTCACCATCAAACATCTGGAGTGGTATGAAACCTATAGGTGCTACGATTGTAAAGAACCATGGGAGTCAGACCACCGATGCAAGGGAAAGGGTAAGGTGCACTATATAGAGGTACTTCCTCACAATATGGATAGTGGTGAAGGGGAGACACTGAACATACATGTAACAGGAGGGTGAACTGCTCAGGAGAAAGCCACTGCCCCTTGAGACCACAAGGGAGGAGCCTCTCATGACGATTCTACATGAGGAGCAGACAAAGTCATACGTACTTGGGGAGAGTTTGGACACAGAGTTGTGACCATGCACTTGTTTTGCAGTGTGGAGATTTTGAGCTACTTCTGTTGGAGGAGCCACTAAAGGCTCAAGGTTGAGCTACAAAGGAGTTAACTAAGTACATTCCATGTGGACCAGCCAACATGGGCATATATACATCCATGGATTGGGTGGACAGGTATATGACAGATATGTAGACACACTGGGATACAGGGTTAGTCGACATCAGTGCAATATTGACTATAGTAGCACATACAGGGCACGGAATGGCTCAGGAAGTTACAGTTGCATGTAGTAGTATATAGGAGGGTACATGAACACACAGTGATGTACATTGGAGCATCAGAGTGTTTCCTCTAGGGAGACCTCTTGACAAAGTCATTGAGCACATCATTGACTTAAGGTTAAGGAATGGCCATTTGAGGTGTTTGTGCAGCTTATGATTGCTTGGCTCATCAGGGACAATTCGATGGAGTCTTATGTTAGCACTTGACAGACCAGCATGATGGGTAGAGGATATTTCACTCCTTACATGAAAGTGTGGGATTCTAGTGAATTTAGCTTTGATAGGAAGGTTCGAGATAGCCCTTACAATTATTTCAGCTGGGAGCTCTAAAAGAGGAGGATGCAAAGGGAGCATGACATTCAGCTAGTTGGGATTAGAGTGGCGTAGTGTCAACATGGTGTTCTCTTGTTGATATTTGCTTGGAACCCAAGGATTTCAGTGGTAGACAATTTAGTAGCTAACATAGAGGCGAGATCCTGTGGAAGTACCTTGTTGGATCACGTATCGAGTGGAGGATGCTTTACCTCTTCTCGGCTAGTTTGGGACCCTGGTATCATTCTGATTCATTTGGAGGAGCAACAGGTTGTGGAGGCATTGCTTGAGGACAAGCAATCTTGGGAAGGGAGGAGCCAGGACTGTAATGTACCTTTTCCAAGTGATTATTCCCAAGGGGTATTGGATGATACTAAGGTCGAAATTATTATATTAAAGTGTCATTTAATTAAAAAGGTGATATTTCAATGGATGGTTTTGGGCTCACAAAGAAGATAAAAGGGGAGGCACTCATCCATTAGGGGCATCTTGATTTGGTATTGATTTGTTGTGACCTTCTGGGGGTTATCCTAGAGTTCTCATTAGGGTTTGGCAAAACCTTTTGACTGTTGGTTTGGTTTTGGTGGTGCGACATATCCACCCTAGCTAAACAAGGAGGATCCATCTAGGTTCTTCACTTGAGCTTCATCGATTGGTTTGCAATCTCTTTCAGGTTCTTGTTGGGTGTGTTTTGATAGCTGCTATAACAACCATAGTTATTGTATTGTCTACCATCTATTATTCCTAATAAAGGTGCCAACATTATTTCTCCATTTAATGTATCCTTGAATGTTCCCAATGTGTTTGACGAAATGTTGATGTGAATGCAAACTACTTGTGGAAGTTATAAATCAATGTACAGTTGTTATATGTTTGTCAAATTCATATTATTTTGTACCCATCTAGTTCGGACACATTACATTAAGATTACTTCAACAAATGGCTCAATAGTAGCGAAATTTAATCCCACAATCTTATAATGGATCAGTTAATGATCTTGCCATTACATACATGGTTCATGAGCAATATGAATGTAAAGAAAAATGTGCCAAATGGACTAAGCAAGAAACTTCACCCAATTGAAATTTCCATAATGCCAATAACCAAATGAGATATTAAACTTGCATTTAAAGAACCACATGCATTCATAAATTTACATCTGAATTGCTTAAAGAAATTTTAATGTAACACACATCAATTTTATCATGCATCTACAACCAAATTAACATTTGTTGTTCATATAGATAACGGTAGGACATATTAAATCATAAAATTCCAGAATTTAATAATTTATGTAAACCAACAATTTTAGTGAATTTACCATTAAAACATCTAGCCACAAAGTGTGATTATATGTTTGAAATCGAATTGATTTATATCCACCTCATTTATGATATGTGATGTGTGTGATTAACCATGGCTGAGGATGTAATCATCCATGATAATGTTGGACACACCAGACACACTGAGAGGGGGGGGGGTGAATCAGTGTGCACAACTTTTATTACTTTTTCAATTTTAACAATCAATGACATTCAATATTATGCATTATCACATTATCATTATATCATCATCAACATTATTATCATCGTCATATCATCATCACATAAGAAACATAACATGATACAAAGTACAGTAGATTTTACATGGAAACCCAAGTCCTGGGGGAAAAACCACGGAAGCCTTTATAATAATAGTTTTCCAACAACAATTGGAAGGAGGCAACAACCCCCTTATTACAATGACTTCAATTCTCCAGCTACAACTAGACAGAGGCTACAACCCTCTGATTTACACGCTACAACCTGAAGGAAGCTCCAACTCCCTTGTTCTCCGGCTACAACCCCCTTTCCTTGCCCCGTCCTGCCACCCTGATATGAAGATAGAAACTGCTGAACCATGACCGCACTGATCCTACGACCCTGCTAATCAACATTTGTACTACACTGCACAATTTGTACCACATTGCACAAGAACTGCCACTACTAACCACTGCTCATCATCTGATCACTACTCATCAACTGATCACTGTCCACTGTATCACACTGCTCATCAACTTGTACAATCAACCTGCCCAATCAAGCTGTACCAATCAATCTGTTGCTCACATCAACTGACTCAGTCAATCTGAGTCTAACCAACTGTACACCAAACTCAGTCCTCCCAAGTCAAACCAACTGCTCATACAACTCAGCCAGTCTGAGTCAGACCAACTACACATAAGGCAATCTGTGCCAATCCTGCTCATTTGAACCAACCTGTACCAAGCTTCTTGTGTACTTGTGCCAAATCAATCATATACTTGTGTAAATCTAATCAAGTGCTATGACAGTCAACCAACCCTTCGTACTTGGCCTATTTCATCAAGTATGGGACACATTTGAGCAACCGAGAGACCAAACTCTGTCCAATGACACTCAACTCAATGACACCATAGCCAACCTCAACCAACTAACCGTAGCCAAGAAGATAAAAGACTTAACCAACTATGTCAAACTCAGTGAATCTCATAAGCTCTTAGACACAAAATGATTTTTCACTCCACTCAAATCAAGTCATCAATTCAAACAAATATCGAGCAAATAGTCACTACAATACTGTTAAAGGTTGTCATTAATAGTCAATAACAGTCCAACTCCACTTAGGTCAAAGACACAATGATCAACACTTGTCAAACTAGTTTTCAAAGAAAACACTTCGGTTGATCAAAGAAATCACTCACAAGATATATTACTTACATTTCAACTTCTCATTCAATACTACACTATACAACAGTCAAGATAAACACCAAAATCTATGTCAACAATATCCAAGATAATCATCAAGATCTATATCAAGATCACATCAAGATATATTCCAAGATGACCATCACCATAGCCTCTATAACATATTCAATGACTTCAAATATATATACCAATATATAGGCTCACATACTAAGATCAAAGATGAACTCTATCTATGAGAGACATGTGTCATCACAAGAGAAACCAAGAAGCATGAGCCATACCTTTTTGAAGATCAAAAGATGAAGAAACAATAGACAAACCGAAAGAAACTCTAGATCATGTCATCACATAGCCCTCGTAGCAAGCTTTCCGACGAGCCAAGAATTTTGTAATTTCGATTCCGTATAAGAAAGTTATCCCAATTTTAGTGAATCTCTTCAATCCTCAAAGATGCCAAAAATTTTCTCCTCCACAAAGTTTTGCACCTTTCTCCAAGAGTTGCGAAATACCAAAGAGAGACTTGATTGATGAACAAATGAAATGTTTGATATTATATTTATATAGGTAGTGGAGGAAAGTTAGTAGCTCAAACTAGGGCGACATGCAATTCAAAATTACAAATGATTAAATTCTCTTTTCTTTAGTCGGCTGACCCCAAAAAGTGGGGTACATCAACTTCAAAAATTCATCTCTTCAACTGTAAGGAGTTAGAAGATGCTCCACATATCAACAAAAATGGCTTGACGAGGACTATCTCCCTATGATGGGGTTATTTGCAAATTCTTAGTCTAATACCCTTAAATTCTTCAATTTGTTTAGGACTTCAAAGATTCCACACATAAAGGTGCCAAAGACCAAATCAAATTAAGTCAATGGGTTATCAACAACAACCAAGGTCAGGAGCTTCAAGCTTCATTAAGTATGTCATTTTAAATGACAAAAGAATGGGTCATTTCTTCTTTTCTAGAGTATGGACTTAATTAATAGGCTAAGACATCAGGAGGGTTGCAAGGCAAATTGTGTGAGGGTTTCAAAGACGATACCATATAAACAATAGAGATATCTCAAATAAGCACTCACACACATGACCAAGCTATAACAAGTACAAGGAGACACATAGAGCATCAATTTAACTTCTGAGTGGACCAAGACACAACTGAGTGGTACTCAACAAAGTCAATGGGTAACCAGAACTTTTTCTATGGTCCCAAGGCCTCCAAGGGCTTCAAGCTTGGGCTTGGACAACCACAAAAGGACTCCTTTGACTCTGTCAACTATACAAACAATGCGCACAAATCCTTGACTCTCAAGGCTCCATAGGGGCACCAAGACCAATACAACCATGGCCTCCACTGTTGGCATCAATGGCCAAGCACTGTTGGCATCAATAACAACTTAATCAACAAATAAAACCCCATGTGAAAAATAGCTTGGGACAGAATAAGAGATATATATGCATGTTGCATCATGGTATCCTAGTTGCAAATATATATGTGATAACACAACCTATCATTAAAAGCTTGCATGTTGAGACTAGCACTTAAGATACACTAAGGTAAAAGTCTAACTGCAATCACAAGCTATCATGTTTCAAATATATTTGATGAGGATGCAACAACAAATAAACATAGTAGTAATGAAAGTGATGCAACTGAAGGGAAGTATTTTAGGATGTTCCATGCAATAAGCTAGGAGCAATGGACCTGATGGGGAATATAAGCATGCAAAATTTGACATTCAAAGTACATCAAGTTTGGAATGAACTTTTGAATTCCCTACATAGCCAGGGATTTTGAAGCAAAGTTACAATCTGTAAGTGATAGTGGAAAGAGACAACATGCTCAACGATAATTGTGAGGCCGTGATTTTATGCTTCAATTCATGGTGATCTCCAGTCTCATCTCCAAAATTTCTCCAAAATTGCGGTCTCCATCCCACGATTGTTGCCCTGCCCAGAATAAAGAATGGATGGTGCCAGCCTCATTTGTCACGTGGACTGACCGCCTTAAAAGGAGCGATTCCCCTTTCACTGAAGTTTTTATTGATATCTCATGCACATAGCGCTTTTTCGTAAAGACTAAAGATAAATAAAAAATGAAGATAGATTGGTGGAAATTGCATTTTTTATGGAATGACCATTATCTATGGGTCACCTCCTCATATCTGAAAACTACAACAGCTTATCTGAAATCTATTTGGACTTGATTTATTGGGCCACGGGTAACCACTCGTCGAGTTAGCTTGGCCGCCAATCACATGGAGTTCATCTTTGGTTGAGTTGTTGAGCATCTTTACGATAACCATTGATTGGAGCGAATACTTGATCCACCCACGTATCAATTATTTCCCTTAGCAGTCGATGGCGTGGAGATGTCCTTTGGATACCTAGTTGTTGTAGCATTGAGTCATTGAGGATTTTCAATTTACATTGGTTCTCCCTCCTATGGGTTGGAATGAATAATTGAGTAGAGTTCCTGATAGTAAAGTAAAGGTTTCAGTATTTGTTGGAGAGAAAAAGTGAATCTAGATCCACTTTTTTTTTATTCTTTTAAGTTTTTTATTATTATTATTTTCTTTTAGAAAAAATAGGGTATGAAAGGGTTAGAAGTATATATAAAGGACCCGTTCTCCCCTTTTAAGGGAGGTTGGATGTTGGGAGGATTTTTCCCCTTTGGAGCTTAATAGAAAATATCATCTGGTGGTTGTTTGGATATGTATTGGAGCACTCTCTTTTAATGTGTGGTGTAATCTTGTGGAGCTTGAATGATTGTGAATGCTGCTAGACATTATATTTTCTTTCTATGTTTGTGTAGGAGGGCATAGTAGGGTGCTACCACCACGTTGGAAGGTGAAGATTCTTAGCAGTTGCTAGTTTTTTCCCTTTGTGAGCGTGCACATACAAGCATTGATTTTTACATTTAATTTAGTTTGATTGTATAATATTGATCTCTTGTTTGCATAGCGCATCTCCCACATCTAGAAGGAGGAAGCAAAATCTAGTAGTTGTACACTCGACTAAGCAGGGTTTGCTCAATCATGCGATTTCTTCCCCTTGGTCACATATGGCACAAGGCCCTCTTGACTTCTCTTTTAACTCTATTCCCCCCTTTGATATAATGGCACTGGTCTTTTCTCGAGGATTGATCCTCCTGAAACGACAAAATCGTTTCTCAAAGAAATAACTAGCACAAATAAGCCAGATTATAATAAGCCATGAATAAAGTATTTGATTGATAAAATAATAGATGATATTACAATGAGAATGTTTGCTTGTATAAATACCCATGTTGGGTGCCCTTTCGTAAAGAGGCGTAACCTTTCATCAAGGTGTCTCTTCATTAAGTATTTAGTTTATTTAATTATTAATATTTATTAATGTTTATTTATTTATTTATATATTTTGTTCATTACATTGCCTTCCCCATAAGGGAAGCTTTGTCCTCAAAGCTTTATTGAAGACAAGGCTTATATCTGATTTCTTGCTTGTAGTGTCATTTTTTGATCTTTTATTTTAGTACTTGCGACACTTGACGAAATGAGGCGATACAAGTTACAAATTCCAAGGAAAAAATTCGCATCGTCTGTGATGTGGTCCATCCGAGATCTATTTTTATTGGAGGTGATTGTTGATCGTGTTGTTGGATAAATCTTCCCATTTTCTGCTCAAGTTGTAGATTTTGTGTTTTTCGCTTTTGAATTTATAACCCCTTTGTTTATGTTCATTTTGACATTGTCTTTGGTAAAAAATGCTTTTTGTAGTTTGGGTGTCGGTAAGGAGTTCATGTTTCTTGTTTTCTGCTAGATTGACTTCCTTTTGAACTGTGATGAGAACCGAATTTGAATTTTTGCTTCTTCTTTCTCAACTGCAATTAGTTTTTCGGATAGTCTGGATGCTTCCTTTTGGCTTTGAATTAATTTGTTCTCTAATAGATTATTATTATTCTGAATCTCCTCAAACCTTTTGTCTTGCGACTGTTTGTCCCTTTTTAACTTCTCGAATTGTTCTTCTAGTTCTTGATTAAGCTTCTTCATGGCAGAATTTTCTTCGCCCTTTCCCAGTAATTTTTGCTGGAGAGCTTGAATCTTCTCTTCTAACTTTTGACTGCATTGAACTTTATCTTTTTCCTTCTTGATTTGCACAAGTAATTTCTAATTATGATCTCTTAAACGAGATATCTCTTCTTCTTTACTTGCGATAACCTTGTTGCGATCCTTGTGTATCATCTGTATTGATTCCCCATCTCCTTGCGACATCATCTTTGATATTTCTCTGAAGTCTTCAGATGACACGACTTTTGATTCTGACTTCATAGTAATGTCTTGTAATGTGATTTTCTTCTTTTTGTAGGGAAATATTAGAAACTTCTTTTCAGCATTTAAGATAAAAGTCCCCAATGTTTCTATCCACGATGATCCCAAAATTAGGTCACCGTCACAACTCCACAAGAATCTAACTATAAACTGCGAGACACCACTAATAATCTCCAATGTTCCATTGTAAATCGCTTATTGCATATTCCTTGTTATTCCAAAAGTCTAACCTTTCACCTATATTTGACTCCGGAATCGCTAATTCATTAGTAAATTCATCACTAATATAATTATTGCGTTCGCCGAGAGCAATAGGAATAGTAATATCTTTTCCTCTAATTGTTCCTTTTATTTGGAGTAACATTGAAACAAAAGTTTTTAAAGTGCTTGGAAATCTTCCTTGTTTTTTGGTCTGAGACTCTATTTCTTTTGTCAATAAATATGCCTGTTGCCGCCTTACACACACCTAGGGGGGAACGCAACATAAATCTTCAAGCTGCTCGGTGTGTCCTTGGGGGAAAGTCTCGAGTCAGGTACTGTCACCTGCTCCTGACTCCTTCGTTTAGGCCACTCCTAACGGGACCAAGGGGGGTAGTCCCTACGAAATATTTTCTAAGGCTCTTGAAGTTTATTAGTTATGGATGAAATGGTTGTTAAGAGTTGTTTTAGAATTAAATAATATTTAAATCAAGTACTGCAAAAATTGAAATAATATAACTCAACAACATAAAATGTCATTCACAATAGATTTGAATGAAGTAGAATAAAAGATTGATACAATATAAACCAGTGCCAAAATGGAGTCAAAGTAAAATAAGTGCTGCTGAAAATGAGAAATGTTTTGCAATGTACTTGGTTAGTTTTAATCTTATTGAACGATGAGTGAGTTAAGGGGAAATGGGATTCCCAATATATCTGAGGTATTGGGAATATGTCCGGATTCTGAGCAAAGTGGCTCCGCACAGGAAAATATGGGCTAGATGGAGTCGTGGGGGGGTGTTTAACACTACATCAACAAGGAGGTAGCCTAATGGGACCCCACGTTCACTTTCTAGTTGTTCCCACTTTCCTTGAAGAATTTGCCCAATGTTCCTTAGGTTCGTTACGCCTGATTTTCGTAATGTTTGAGGGTTGTAAATTTTATTATGTGTATTGATTAATTAGATGTGAGGGATTAATGAATGCACAATATCGCTTTTGATATCCCCAAGTGTCAGACTAAGCCGTGAGGAGTAGAGTATACATGGTAGAGGCAAATGTTTGTTCCGATTTAGTGAGTAACGAATGTACTAATCTATACAACCCTTCAAGGACGGATTGTGTGCTTGTGTTGCAATAAAGTAAACATTCAAAAAAGACGAGGTTTTCTAATTACTACAGGCAAGAATCTCTTTCCGGCTTGGATGTCGTATTCAGGAAAGCGAGGCTGGGTAAGTATTCAATTTTGCGAGAAAGAAAAGATGAAACTTTAAAGAACCATGATTGATCTATTTTACTTGCAAAAAACAAACAAAAAAGAAGGAAAAAAAAGAAACTACTTTAATACTGTGCGGGTATAAAGCAAATAAATGGATAGATACAGGTTTCCCCCAAATGGGGGAAGGAGGGATGTGGGAGCTATAATCCCACTTGCTTTTTATTGATGATTACTTACAATGCTTAAAAGGAAAAAAGAAACGCCTTTTGACCCTTGAAGAATGGGTCAAAAAGGCTTACAAATTTGCTTAGGGAAGAAAGGGAATGAAGGAGGGGGATGGTAGATGGATTGTGTGTGCTCTGGATGGCTCAAAATTTGATTTTTCGGTAGCACCTCCCTCTCTTTTTCCTCCGACCTGCTAAAAATCATCAAGCAAATATGATTAGAAGATGGTGGTATGCACAAAAACAAATAAAAAAAATCAGACTTTGGTTCTTAGAAAAAAATTGAAAATTTGCTAAATGCAAGTACCAGTCTTATAGCCTAGATCTAATGGAAATATGGAGTTTTGAAAGCGTTTTTTAGATCTAACTATTCTTAATATGCTAAAGTAAGTAGATTGAAAGAAAACAAACTTTTCAAAATAGATCTACTTGATTAGCATTTAAAACAAGGTAACCGGGAAAGATATAGTTTAGATTTTCAGGAGATGGATGAATACTTCAAGCCCTTGCTTGATTCTTTGCTAATGGATTTGGAGTCCTTGCAACAAAGATTAGCTTATAAAGAGGATGCTGAAGAAGGAGAAGAAACAACTTAGTTCAACGCTTCCTTTGGATTTTGTGACCTGCAAAACTATAAAACCACTATTGCAAAGATTGGATTAAATCTAGTATGTTTGAAGAAGACAAACTCAAAGAACCTCAATACAACTGAATATAGGCGGTTACTCCTATATCTTTCAAATCCAAATCATAAGCAAGCAACTTAACAACTGTAAATGCTTACTCTACGCATCATGAATGATCCTCTAAGCTAGATAATATCAACCGGATTGAGCAAGAGCAATTTTAAACAATACAATATCACCTCATTAGCATAGCATTCTTCCAATGACACAAGGTAGACCGCCAAAGTCTTCAACTTTACTATTCAGAATAGCCGCAACATTACAATAGGAAGAGGTTCCTTGCATCCCTCTGGAATGAGGAAAAAGGCCTCACTTTTATAGAGTTTACAAACCCCTGGGGGATGCTACCTACATTGGTAGAAGGAGTCCAGTTGAACTGAGTTGAGAGGCAGTCCTGTTGATGTATTTGTAACTTTGGAATGTATTCACTTGTATATCTTATATTGTATTTCATTGTACCCCGATGTTCCTATCGGGAGAATCATTATTATAATAAAGTCATGTAAAGTTATTGAGGTTAACCCTTCGTTGTAAGTCGGGGAAATAGTCCTCATAGTTGAGGGGTACTAGAGTTATTAGACTCTCCTAGAGAAGTCGGACCTGGTGAGTAATTGTTAAGTGGAAAACTAGTATAAATAGAGAGTGAGACTCTCTATTTGAGATACACACTCACTCAATTGTAGCACATGAGTGAGAGAGGAGGAGCTCGCACAAGTGAGAGAGATCAGCTGTCAGAGATCATCTTTGTGTTTTTGGGTTTTATTTTTGCTATTGGTGCTCATTCTGTCTTTGAGGAAGTTGCGGGGTTTCATCCTTTATGGTTTCCCCAAGGAAAACTCTTTGTCTCTTGTCTCTTGTGATTATTGCTGTGCATGTTATTCTCTCAGATAAGATCCTAGATCATATTGATTAAATGATAAAAATCTAACATGGTATCAGAGCTCACCTAAGAAAAAGACACTGTGCAGTTGCAAAAGCTAGGGCTTCTTACTTTTTGGGTCTCTCTCCACAGATCGTCAGCAAAAAGAGGCTAGGCTAACTCTCCATTGAAGGGCGCATCTTTCTATCGAAGCAAAATTTGATTCCATGCATTTTCAGTTTTCACCTGTCACTGCTGCGGGAAATTAAGGCTTTTCACAGAAGAGGAATTTTTGAGTGAGCCTAGCATAGGATTTTTCTCCTCAAAATAAAAAATTTAGAGACCAAGATCGAAATTTTTGGTTGGGTAAACCTCCGGGAAATTCAAACCCTAATTTGACCCCAGACCAGAAAACCCTAAAAGACTAAAACTAGTCATTTTGGTGCATTCCCTATATCTCGATATTGGAGAAGGATTAGGTGCCGAAACTTTTACAGGCTGAAGACAAATTCCCGATGTACCCTGTGTAAAATTTTCAGCCTCAGATTCGCTATATTCTGGGAGATACGATTCCTCCAAATCAGGGTTCCAGCCTCTCCTAGGATTCATCCCTAAACAAGAAACTTAGGGAAAATTTCTATATCTCAGGCTACAAAGGTCCAAATGAAATTTCACAAGATGTTTCAGATAGGGCACGGACTGTACTTTCTGTGGTAAAAGTTTCAGACTCCGAAGGTGAAACAATGAACACGTGGCAGTCTGTAGAAGTTCGCTATGCTGAATAGTGATGAAATAAGTCACCTTGGGAAAAATCTCATAAGTCCCAATTGGTGAAACCAATTCTGCTCAAACCTATGGTGTTGGAAAGAGGACAGACGAGGCTACCGTAGTGCGAAGTTTCAGACACAAAGGAGCAGTAATTTCGGATATATTGCAGAAACAATATTAGGAAATTATGTAGAAGAAATTGAAGAAAACTAGGGCATCATATATTTTGTAGTTCTAATCACAGTTTTGGGAAAATGAGTATGCCGCTCAACTCGCCTTGAGGAGGCACTTCTTTCTATCCAATCAGATTTGAAAGATTCCAAGTTTTGAAAATTAGGGTTTCTCTGACAAACCCTAGATCAGCAAGATCCGGAACTAGGACAGGCACCTCAAATCGGATCTCACTAGTTCTTGAAGAAAATGAATTGGACACCTACATAAGTGGAGAGGTTCTAGTTCCAAAGGGAGATGAGGCTAAAAGCTTTACACAAGAAGAACTTGGTCAAGGCCAAGAAGATTATTGTTGATTCTATCAAGGATCACCTTATACCACAAGTGTCTTCCCTAAAGACACCTAAAGAGATGTTTGATTCCTTGACCAAGCTATTTGAAGGGAAGAATATAAATCAGAAGAAGTATAGGAACTCCGTGATCCTTGAAGAAATTGACTTAGATCAGTATTTCAGTAAAGAAGTTATAAGAGCGAGAGGGAGATGAGGCTAAAGGCTAGAGCCAAGAGAATCATTGCAGATTCTATTAAAGATCATCTGATTCCTCATGTGTCATCCTTGAAGACACCAAAAGGAAGTGTTCGATGTTAGGACGAAGCAATCGAAGAAGAATAAGATATTGTTATAACCACATTGAATGGCCTCCCAGGATCATGGGATTCATTCATTCGAGGAATGTGTGCCAGAAGGAAGTGATTACCTTCAACAGACTCTGGGAAGAGCGCACACAAGAAGAAGATTGACTCATACTAAGAGAAGAGAAAATCGGAGCAACTAAAGATCAAGCTCTCACGATCGAAAGAAGATCTCTCAAGCAATGGGTAATATGAAGGACTCAACTCTTGAAGAACCTCTTATCCATCTTAGAATTTGGATAAGAAATCATGTTGTTATAAATGAAGAAGATGATGAAGCTGAAGGCTCGGGAAGGAGTCTACCCATGAAACGAATAAAGATAAGTATTCAATTGTCATTTAATGATATTATTTGATTATGCATTTGTTCATATTCATTTGATGTGTTATGCATGATAGAATGTTTGCATTAATGACAGTATACTACTAATATGCATGTGATGGGTAAGTAGCCCATGGTGCTATACAACTCTCTATTGCTACTTATCTAGAATGAAACCTCTTTGCGGACATATTGGATCATTGCACAATCTCAATGATGTCATGGTAAAGCATCTAGAAAGTTTCCGTGAGATATGGATGAATGTTGTATTGGCTAAAATAGTTGCATGATTATATCTTTATGCATAAGAATTGGCCATTATGAATATGTCTTATGAAATGTTTTTAACCATACAACTAATGCATTTGACTTGTAGGAAAGATCGTGTACAATCGCCTACAAGAAAAGAAGGATGAGACTTGTTCTGAAGAACAAGTGACGACAGTTCAAGAAATAATCCAAAATGAAGAATAATATGACGAAACTTCAAGAGGACTCGGACACACTTTAGTTATGTGACACTGTTGAGCGACATCATTGATGTAGAGCTTTCCAACTATGAAGAAGTAGCCAAGAAGAAAGGGAAGGAGAGTACCAGTTCAAGAAGAATGATGTCTAGGATGCGGTATCGAGACCTGAAGGAAAGTCTGTAGTGTCTTCCATATGGATCTACAAGATCCAGCATGTAGTAGATGGAAACATTGTGGGATACAAGGCAAGATTCGTAGCACGAGGCTTCTCACAGAAAGAAGGCATATACTATGAAGAGACATTTGCAGTCACTGGAAGTCGAGACACATGACAGTCAGACTCGTGTGCACATTAAAGAAGGCCTTGTACGAGCTTAGAAGGCACCCATGGGATAACACATAAATGAGGAGCTTGAAGATCACCTAGAGTAATGAAGACCTTAACCTTTGCTATAAAGTTGAAGATGAAAGCCTATAGAGGATGACAAGGTCACAGATGGGTGCGAGAAGAACTTTTGAAAACGTTCAAGATAGAGGATCTTGGTATCCAGTGACACTGGATGGATACATAGAATATTAGTAGTAGAGGAAGCTACTTGTCTCTCCAGTACAGAATGTTTCAATACATAGAGTATGAAAGGCAGAGAGAGAATGATGCTCCACTTCAGAGGGAGTGACTGCAAAAGATCCTGAGGTTTGGCATGGTATGACAGGATGGACATCTTACTAATGGCTCTAGGTTTTACTGAGAGTAAAGCGCACTCCAACTTTTGCTGTAAGGTTGAAGGCGGAAGACCAGTGATGCTCCTGTTGTATGTCGATGACCTATTCCTGATAGGAAAAGAGGAACTCATTAAAGATGAAAGAAGGAGACTTGCTTCCAAGTTCGAGTGAAGGACTTGGGTATGGTACTTTCTAGACATGGAGCTGTGGCAGAGTGCGAATGGAATCTCTCTTGGACAAGGGAAGTATGCAGTGGAGATCCTGAAGAGGTTCGGGATGATGGACTGCAAGGACATGGCCACACCTATGGCATTGAACTTGAAGCTATTGAGTGATGCTTCATCAGAGTCGGTTGATGCCACGATGTATTGTTAGATGATTGGGTCATTGATGTACCTGACGAATACGAGACCAGATATTTTCTTTGCTGTGAACACATTGAGCCAGTTCCTGACAGATCCGAGACATGTTCACCTGATTGCTACAAAGCATATTCTGAGGTACCTGAAGGGTACAGTTGACTATGGGCTAAAATATGAAGCGAATCAGAAGATTAATCTGGAGGGTTACGTGAATTTGGATTGGGCAGTAAGTGTCATTGATAGGAAGAGCACTTCGAGGTGCTGCTTCAGTATGGGATCAGGTGTGATCTCTTGGTTTAGCAGGAAGCAATCTTGCGTGGAACTGAGTACAGTCGAAGCAAAGTATGTCGCTGCTTGTTCTACTGGTTGTGAGGCAGTGTGGCTGAGGAAGCTGCTATCTGATTTGTTTGATCTCCAGTTGGATGCTTCTTGTATATATTGTGACAACCAGAGTTGTGGGAAGCTGTCGGAGAACCTGGTGTTCCATAACAAGTCAAAGCATATCGAGATCAAATATCACTATATCAGGGATATCGTGCAGAGAGGAGCAGTGAAGCTCCAGTATGTTGCGACGGACGAACAGATAGCTGATGTGTTGACCAAACCATTAGCTAGATTGAAGTTTGAGTACTTTAGGGAGAAGCTTGGTGTTCTCTAGATTGAGGTTTCTTCCAAGGGGAAGTGATGAGTCTGTGAGCCTTTTTGACATGGTGGTAGGCGGGGCCTCCCATGGTCAGATGTAAGTGCAAAGCTTTTCTGACATGGTGGCAGGATGGGCCTCCCATGGTCAGATATAAGTGCTGAGCCTTTTTGACATGGTGGTAGGTTGGGCCTCCCATGGTCAAATGTAAGTGCTGAGCCTTTCTGACATGGTGGCAGGCTGGGCCTCCCATGGTCAGCTGGAAGTGCTGTTTGACATGGTGCCAGGCTGGGCCTCCCATGGTCAGATGTAAGTGATGAGCCTTTTTGACATGGTGGTAGGTTGGGCCTCCCATGGTCAGATGTAAGTGCTGAGCCTTTTCGACATGGTGGCAGGCTGGGCCTCCCATGGTCAGATGTAAGTGCTGAGCCTTTTCGACATGGTGGCAGGCTGGGCCTCCCATGGTCGGATGTAAGTGTTGAGCTTTTCCGACATGGTGGCAGGCTGGGCCTTCCATGGTCGGATGTAAGTGCAGGGCCTTTCCGACACGGTGGCAGGCTGGGTCTCCCATGGTCAGATGTAAGTGCTGAGCCTTTCCAACATGGTGGCAGGCTGGGCCTCTCATGGGCGGATGTAAGTGTAGGGCCTTTTGGACATGGTGGCAGGCTGGGCCTCCCATGGTCAGATGTAAGTGCTGAGCCTTTCGGACATGGTGGCAAGCTGGGCCTTCCATGGTCGGATGTAAGTGCAAGGCCTTTCCGACATGGTGGCAGGTTGGGCCTCCCATGGTCAAATATAAGTGCTGAGCCTTTCTAACATGGTGGCAGATTGGGCCTCCCATAGTCAGATGTAAGCGCTGGGCCTTTTCGACATGGTGGCAGGCTGGGCCTCCCATGGTCAGATATAAGTGCTGAGACCTACAACCACCATGAAAAAGGGATGGCTCTGTAGAACTTCCTATGACGAGTAGAATTGAGAGATAGCATTATTTGCTCGAGATAGCGGGAGCAGTGATGATGATGATGATCCAACTTTGATGATGATGCAGCTTTGATGATGATCCAGTGATGAAGACTTGTGTTGATGAACTATGTCAAGAGAATACCTTCCTAGTTAAGGAGTGTTGATGTATTTGTAACATCGGAATGCATTCACTTGTATATATTATATTGTATTTCATTGTACCCCGATGTTCCTATCGGGAGAATCATTAATATAATAAATTCATCTAAAGTCATTGAGGTTAACCCTCCGTTGTAAGTCGGGGCAATTGTGCCCACAGTTGAGGGGTACTAGGGTTATTAGACTCTCCTAGAGAAGTCGGCCCTGGTGAGTAATTGTCAAGTGGAAAACTAGTATAAATAGAGAGTGCGACTTTCTATTTGAGACACACACTCAATTGTAGTGCATGAGTGAGAGAGGAGGAGCTTGCACAAGTGAGAGAGAGATCAGCTGTCGGAGATTATCTGTGTTTTTGGGTTTTACTTTTGCTATTGGTGCTCATTCTATCTCTGAGGAAGTTGTGGGGTTTTCTCCTTTATGGTTTCCTCGAGGAAAACTCCTTCTGTATCTTGTCTCTTGTGATTATTGCTGTGCATGTTATTCTCTCAGATAAGATCCTAGATCATATTGATTAAATGATAAAAACCAAACATTGTGATTGATTTGGTTTCCAATAGAAGAGCGCCACCTCTCAAACTCACACCAACCACGCCAACCACACACCATCTCCTCGTGAGGCTGGTGCCTCTCTCCCTCACGAGTCATACTCATGCCATTAGCTTGGTGTCACCCTCATTTGCTTGCTTGAATGGAACAAAACATGCAATTAAACAACCAAAGTATTTAAGTGTAATATTATAACATGGAGAGGGGTCGACCCTCATCCCACTCAATCGCAATCTTACTTTGAGTGTTTAGCGTGAATCACATTGGGTTGATGTCACCTCTATCCCATGCACCTCCTCTCTTCTTAACCAAAGTTTTGAAGTTTCCTTCACATTAAAGAGAAGCGCATGACATGAGGGACCCACTACCGTGTCATTCCATCAAATTTTTAGTTGATTTTTGACTTTTCTCAAACTTTTGACTTTGTGCACTTTGTCATAATTTAGCATTTTTTTGCCATTTTGTAGCATCTTTAGCGAAATAATGCCATACAGGACGATATAGTCACCTGGAGCATGGGCAAAGTGGGTCTTGCGGTAAAGGAGGTTCTCAGAGCTTGAAAACGAGCCCATACACACCAAAACAAACTCCGGATCATACTTTTTTTACATTTTGAAGTTTTCCGTTTAAACCATTAAAAATGGCTTAAAAACGGAAAAAATTATTTTTTCTCGGAATCCGACGAAACTCTAGGAGGACCTAGTCCATAGGACTTGTTATCACATATATAGTAGTCGGGCTACCATATTCTATTTTTCAGATTTTAGTACACTTTTCAGCTAGTTCCCTTACATATGAGATGCTAGATAAGCATATATGATGGATCATTATTTGATGATAGACTATAGTACTTTCCCATGCCATGAATGAGTCTCAGGACACTCAGATTTGAGGACTGATGTAGTCATTTAGCCATTTTGCAGAGCAGTAGAGCCCAGAGTTGCATCAGTAGTTCATCATTGGACAGATGTTGGTTCAGATTAATTGTTTACATGTATATGACTTAGCAGATATTATCTTGTGTTATGGTTATCATTGCTTTAATATTCATTCTTGTGACATGTCTTAGCATCTAGTGTCATGATCTGGCGGTCATATAAATATGTGGACTTGGATGTATTGATATTATGTATGTATGTCCTTAATTAGACCTGGAAGTTCTTGACCTATGCTCATTGGTTTTACCCTCCTTAGGGAGAATAGAGGTAATCATTCCCACCATACTTTGGCTTGCTAGTGTTGGTTTCATTGTTCACTATCTCCACCCATCCATTACCTTCCAGTTATGTTTTTAGCCCGACCTACTACTTGACTTGTGGCATGGAGGACCTTTCCCCGCTAGAGCCTCTTTGTTGGACAAGCTTCCCTGTTTATTTGTGTCTCGGCTCCGAGTTGCCTAGGTTGTGTTGGCTAAACCTGAAGCAAATAGCGCTGCCATCAATACAATGTATTTGGAAATGAAATGAATATCTTATGAAAAAGCCCATTCATGAAAAGTAATGTTTTTAAACATACATGAATGCATGAAGCCTCAATAATAAAAATCCATGTAATAAATGCATGGACCAAGGCTATGGAAATTTGAAGGCCCAAAAAGTAATGTTTTTTAAAAAGTTATATCTAAAGATTGCCTACCTCACTTGTATTTGATTTGGATTGTGAGCATTTGTCAAGGTGAATAAGCACCTCTGAACATAACTTACCCATTTGTGAGACACTGCCATCCCTTGTGTTGTTGCTTGTCTGTCATATGCTAGAGCAAGTATCTCCTTTCCATATCCAAAGTGTCACAGTGTCAGGTGAGTAGTCACCCTTTAGCATAACCACTTGATTTCTAGCCCTCACCCTTCACTAGCAAATTGATTACAACTATGAAGTGAGTATGGTCTGAGTTAAAGTTAATTAATGAAGCTCTATATGTGGTTGATAGATTGCCAGTGAGATGATTCCTATTTGTTATAATTGTTATTTGAATTATTTGTAGATCATGTCTTAACCTTTAAACACTGGCAGCAGATGGATGTTAGCCTGGGTTATATTATTGATTATTTTATCATTTACAGATTTGTATTTTATCTATCTGGGCATATTGGATATTATTCTTGATCAGGCAGAGATCTGTAGGGTGTATGGGTATGCACCATAGATGGATTTGGACTCCTCGAGTCCAATGAGACAACTTATTTTCAGTTTCGGGTAGTTACAGTGATGATTTGTCTCAATGTACCATTCTGGTGTAGTTTTGCCATACTGAATGACTTGTCAGAGCAGAGAGGTGATTTGATTGGTTCACCTAGGGCGTTGTATGAGGAGGCGGTCCAACCACTTGTTTTTATTGTATTAACCCCCTCCCAGAGAGCCTGGTGGGCTCATTTTGACAACACTGGCACTCTAGGAGGCAGTTTGGGCCATATCACGTTTCCCGAGGCAGATTAAAAATAATAAAAATGGCTACTGAAGAATTCGATTTGGGCTACTAAGGCAAGGAAATGGCATGGGATGAGTTTTGATGATGAGTGTGATGTCTTCCACTCCTCCTCCAGCGGTTTCAGCACTTGGATGGACCCACATCCATCTCTTCGGCATATTTTATTATTTTTTGGAGCTTTTGGAGGTTCACGATTTCCTCAGAGAGGCACTATTTTGCATTTAAAAAATATATTTATTTTTATTGTGCTATGGGGACACACTAGGGGAGTTAATTAACACCCCCTAGACCCACCATGAGCTTTATTTATTTTTTATTGAGTGGGATCCCCTCTCCTAGGTTGATTTGGTCCATTGATATTTTATATTATTGTATTGATCCATGTACTTTATGTTGGGCTCATCTCAACCGTTGATTATGACATTTTGATATTTTAATCTTAGCCACCCATTTGAAAAGTGTTTATGATTTTGGTTCTCTCATTCCTAATTAAAGGAGGGAGCTTCTCATTGTAAAGAGGTCTTTGGCTCTTGGATTTGGATAATAGAAAAACTATTCTTGTGGAAATTTTTGGATCTCCTTTGCATTTGGTGTTCTTCGATGGTGATTGAAAAGTCTATTGCTTCCTAGCATTTGGGTATTTATGGTGAGATCTATATTTTTTTGGAAACATTGTCTTGCCTACAGGAGGGCGACTTCACTTGGGCGTTTTTGCAGGGCTTCCTCAACTCGCTTGTTTGGCATCGCTTGTATCAGGGGGTTTTCATTAGTATCATTGTGATCTATGATTTCATCTTGTTATTTTTCTGTAGCATATGTTCTTTTCTTTTGACGCATCAAATCTGATATGGTTGATGTTTGTTGTGCAGAAGAGAGGGCGCATTTGCTTCTTTGGGCAAATCGTTTCACATAGAGGCTTCCTCCAAATCTTCTCAAATTGATCGAGACGACATAGATCATCATCATCAAGGCATCTACAAGGTTATCCAGGTAAGATCTACACGTTAGTTCTTATTTTCTTGATCTCAATCCATTGGCATCTTCATTTTCATGTTAAAACCCTAAATATAAAAAACAAAAAAATATTATAGATCAAACCGCTTGATCTCTTGGCAAACAATTTCTAGGTTTTGTAGATCGGATTAAACCCTAAGTGGGCCTTCCTAGACATTTTGCTTAGGTGACTCCGTTGGGCCCAAATCCCAAGGCACTGCTCTCTAAACCCTAGCGCTACCCCTCATTTGGCTATTTTCTCTTGCGATTTGATCTTGTTCCTGAGGCTCGGGTACTTTGATATTGCCATACCTTCTTTTGAGTCTATCCCGTGGTACTAGGTAGCCCCAATCCTGTTCTTACCCTCCTTGCATTGGTCATGTTTCCCAAGGCAGTGGATATTGTCATCTTTTGCTAATACCTTGATTCTAGATCTAGTAATAGGCTCATAAGTCACCTGTACTTCAAACTTAGGTTAATTTCATACCTCATAAACCCCTGATCCAAGCCCTAATTTACCTTGTGACTTCATCCATAGATCTAGGGTTTACTTCACCTTACACCTTACGTACTTCAACTTTGTTTGATTTGATTTGGTGTTTTGGTCCGATCTCTCTTGTCGGGAGTAGATCTGGGTCTCCCCCATTGTTGTTGTTAGCACTCAGAATATACCCAGGTTGTAAAAGGTAAACTCCAAGGTAACAGCAAAACCACTTTAGAAAGAAACTGGTATTTTCTTCCAGAGAGGGATCTCTCAATACAATTTTAACAAGACCAGATAATAAACAACACTTAAAGATTTGTATGTTTGGCTGAAACAATCACATAACCATTGGGCATGGAGTCATATACATATAAGGAGATCACAAAGATGTATACACGAGATTTATCAAAGGCAAGATAATCACATCATCATAGTCATTCAATTTGATCCAGGTGAAACAGAAGAGATGAGGAAACAACCCATTAATACAGAACATCAAAGATGAATTCTATATCAACTTTAGCAGAAAAATTTATGAAATATCTGAAATGATGACTAGAGCATAAACATATGAATTCTAATCATCCAATGCTGTATTCCAGATACGAGGAAGAAACAAAATGGAGTGTTACACAAGGGAAATACAATCACATAAAGAAAGAAGCACAGACTGTAATAACAATGACACAAGAATCTCTGACAAAGCTCCCATGCATTCACTTTGTTATTCAAAAAATAGATATGTTCTCCAAAATTATTCCACAACACGATGGGTTCCAACCCCTATCTCATAAAAAAGATGCAAATATATACATAAAATAATAGGTCTTCCCAAAAGATCAATAACTGAATGATCGGCTTAATTTAGAGTTTTGTAACTGAATCCCTAACTCCTAGGAATAAATTACAACTCCAATCCTAACAGATCATAAAGTAAAAATCATCTTGATGATATGTCCTCGCCCAGTCAGCCTCATGTCCTCGCCCAGTCAGCTCCTCGGTGTATGACGCTTGTTTTTAGGAATGAAGAATGTACTTTGTCTTTCCAAACCGCTCCACGGCTTTCCACTGCTTTGCGCTTGGGGTATCACACTCCATCATTTCCCGAATTGATACTTCGAGCTCCATGTATGCTTCATAGGACTTCTTGGGCAATCTGCTTCTGATAATTGCGAACTTCTGTAGAATTTCGAAATCTTCTGTTAACATATCCACAATAGTTTTCCTTGTTAGGCTTTTCTCCAAATCATTAAATTTGGAGTGGTCCATGCGGCACTGAACAAGTAAGCTATGATAGTGTTCTTGTGAGAACATCCGCCCCTCCTCGTCCCAGAAGGAAGGCAATCCGTCCCCGAACAGCTCCTTAAAATCCTGTTTAAAATTATTAACCTGCAAAAGCAATTCTTTTGATTTATCTTGGACCGTTTTCATTAAGTGATGTTTGTGGATGAATTTCTTTGCCCATAGCACTATTGATATTCTGTCTTTTATCCCCATATCGTGCAATTTCTGATATGTCAGTGAATTTAGAAAATTCAGTGTGTTTTGGGCTGTAGTAAGAGGTCTTTTCTCCATGTGTTCTTTTACCAGCTTTAATCTCTGGTGAGCCAAATTTATCAGTATATTCAGATCATCGATAAAATTTAGATAGTGCCGGAATTTGGTAATCTCTATAGACAAGGTATCCCAAATGATATGTTTTGCCCCTTGCAGAGGGCCCTTCCCGATGTTTTTCTTCTTTAGCTCGTTGAGTTTTTTCTGTAACTGATTTCTGTCCTGCAATATTTGTTTTTTACTTTCACTTACTATGGCCAATTCAGATTTTTTTTTTTATTCTCTGCCTTCAATTCTTTAATTGCTTTGTCTTTTAAGCTTACCTGGGACATAGGCACCAACAAATCATCCGCAGAGAAATCATCCAATGGCTTTGCGATATTCACAATGGACAAATCTTCATCGGTGGGAGTCTGACTCATTAACTCCTCCATAATTTCCTTTTCATCATTTTGATCTTTTTTCATCAAGGAAATTTGAGATAACAGGTCATTCCGTTCAGCCTCCCACCTGTCTTTTTCTTCCTGTAGCTCCCTAGCTCTTCCTTTATACTCCATCATCTCTTGATGGACTTTATCCTTCTCTTCTTGGAGAGCCAATAACTCAGAGGACTGAACATGTTTAGCACCTGGGATCTTCAGCTTTTTCTTTAGGACCTGGAGTGCATTGTCTTTTTCCTCTAGCATCCTCTTGACTGCCTGGGTGTTATCTGAACTAACAATGTCTGTTTGCAATTTCCTAATCTGAATGACATTTGCTTTATTTTCAACTCTTTCATGCTTCAATTGAATTTCTAATTTGTCTATCAAAACTTGCAATTTATTAATCCTTACCATGGCTTGTAATAAGTCTGAGTAAAGGATATCACTAGTTTGTTTGTGAAGTTGTATCTTATATGGAGTACTGATTTTGTCCAGTCGGATCTCCATTTCAGACATCTTCTTGTCGTTTACCATAGCCATCTTAAATGTATTTCTCTCAGCATCTCTGGCAGAAACTAGAGAGGTTTTTGAACTGTATAAACTTCTCACTCGCGGGAGCAAGTTTCTTGTCTCCTCCAGAGACTGTTTCCTCTTCTCCATATAGCTGGCTTTGAGTTCTTCCTTTGACTTAAATACTGGGCTTGATTCTGAACTGTCTACATCACCTTCTATATTTTTAAAAGAGAATTGATTTACTTGCACAGCTTTCATGGGAACTAGGGCAACCTTTTTGAAACCATCAGAAACTTCCTCATTTACAATTTCACTACCTTCAAGCAGCTTTGCCTTTTTATGGGACACATCTTCGTCCAATTCCATACTCTCAATTTCAGACAAACTCCTCTTAATCACAATACTAGCACCTTCTGTTATTTGGGTTGCTGTGACAGGTACAGTATGTGCATCTTCATCAGACTTTGATCTCTCAGTAAACTGCAACAAGTTGGCAGTTTCAGCCAACCCCTCAATAGGCTGGTTTTCAAATGGTTTATTCTTGTTGGCCTGCTTCCTCAATGAGATCACATGGTGGGGATCGTAATTCACTCTTGACTCCTTTTGGAAATCCATATTCTCCAGCAATTTCTCTATGAATACCAAGGCGCCTTTACCTTTAAAAATGAAAGAGCCGACTTTGAGTGGAAATTTAATGTTTGAAGATTTTTTGAAAGCGCCAAAATGCTCTTCTTCAGACAGCAATCTCTGCCTCATGAATTCTAGTGCGAAAATCCTTGGGGTTAAAAAGGAGGGTAGCCTATAAGGCTGACCTGTAAACTCATATATTCTTAACACAGTGTAATCTTTGTACAGGAACCAGTCCCCAACCCGATCCTCTGGTGAAGACTGCATTAAACAATTCATCTCGTCCAGAACATGGGGCAATTCCTCATCAAATAACATTTTGTACATTTCCCACATGATCGAATTAGCAAATTCGAACATGTTGATTTGCTTGGGCAAATCAGAAGAGCATAGAGTACTCAAAAATTTCAACTCAGTGACATTGGAGCATAACAGCATGTTGAGCAAGTAGGTTTGAAACTTAAAGAACCGAACCTTTGGAAACTCAGTTAGCTGAAGATGGATTGCTTCAGCGAGATACTCATCTAAATTAAACACAGGGATTGACTGGGAATCAGAGCTTGAGGAACTTATTCTCAATAAAAAACCTACGATGACATTGCCCACACAACAATCCTCATCCAGACCCAACACTTGACAGACCAGAGACACTACCAATTGGACTTCATTCTTAAAAATATGCATAGAATAAGGCAGGAAAAGACCATTAAGGGATTGACCTTCTTTCAGAATACTAGACAGGAATTGACAGCGACTTTCAGTTCCACAATTCTTGTAAAATTCAGCAAGGACCGACTCATTTACCGACTCACGATTAACAGGGTAGTTTTCAGGCAAATTGAGGTTTTCTCTGATGACTGTGGCATCGACTTTACAAAGTATTCTGGATGTGGACCGACTCACAATAATCTTCTGAGAAGGAGAATAGTTGATAGCACAACACTTTGCGAACTCTGGGAAATGGAGGGTTTGCTCAATAGCGAAATAGTACAGAAAAGATTTACATACATTCAAAACATCGTTCCCTTGTGAGTTGTAATACCACAATTTCTCCTTACTGACAGACACGCTCCCTATAGATAGTAAGGGGTCGCACACACCCTTGTCTCTGTCTACTAAAAACTCCTCTGTCATCTACGACCTGACCAGATATTGGTAATCCATTCCCCTGGTCCATCACTTAATTAACAATGGTAATTTGGACGGAGGAACTACAGGGTTTAAGCCTTACCTGATTGACTGTAGAGGTGTGTGCTTGGAGCGTGCCCGAAACTGACAAATGGAAGCTAATGAATTGTCCAGTCCTTTTCACCCGTCCTGAGCAGATAAAATAATCACGAGAGAAGTCAACCTTGCTTTTATAGGACCCACTCCGGGGCGTGCTTTGGGCGGTTTTCCATAAACCACTTTCGCCTCCGGAGTCTACCACATTCAGCCACGTGGATCAGCGGTTTATATTTCGCGACTGCCTCTTATCCTTATCTGTCGCGCACTTCCATTCTCCGGATTCTTTCAAGACCGCCGATCTGATTCCTCTTTAATTTCCAACCCTTGGATCACGTGCCACATACCTCGTTCCGCTAGGCGTCTCGTTCGTAAACATCACGCAACTTTTTGCCCCGGAATCATTCCCAGCCGTCGATATGATCGACCTTATCTCTCCACCGTCAGATCGAGAAGCAAATACTCGATTCCGCTGAGTCCCCTGGCATTATCTTTCGCGCAACTTTATGCTCCGGAATCATCCACAGCCGTAGATGTGATCAACCTTTATTTGTGAGCTGTCAGATTGGGTGACACCTACCAAATTCCGCTGGGCTCTGTTATTTTAACCACCGCGCAAGTTTATGTTCCGGAATCATTAACAGCCGTTGATCCACTTTATCGTTAATTCTCAACCGTTAGATCACTCGCCTCATAACCAATTCCGCCGGGTGCTTTGGATTTATCTTCCGTGCAAGTTTTGGCTCCGGAATTACCCCCGATCGTTGATGTGATAAGCCTTCATCTCATCACCGTTGGATCGAGTGGTATGTACTCGATTCCGTCGGGCTCTATTATTTTAACCAACATGCGATTTCACAAGGCGGATTAAATATGGACCGTGGATTTGCCCAAGCCGGATTGATAGCCGTTGATCTGTGCACCCGATAAACGCCCGGACATACTTTATCTTCCTCGCATCTCTAAGAGTGCGGACACAATCATGGCCGTTGATTTCTATCCTTTCGATCCGCACCATCAGATCTTTGATAACGGGATCGATTTTTGTCGTATCATCATACTCTTACAATATATCTTTTAACCAAGGTTCGATAAGCAATTTCTTATTTCTTCTTCATCATGGTTTTTATTTTTATTTTTATCCCCTTGCTAAATAATGGTGTTAACAGCTGTCTTGGGCTAAGACAACATAAAGTGAAGATTGCCTCGATTGGCGTGACGACCATCCATTTGGGAGTCGAGGCTATTTTGGTTCCACCTCTTTAGTTGCCTATCCCTCTACCGTCCATCCTGGATCCACCTCATAGAGGCAACTACAAGTTTGGTGATAATAGGACTCAATATCGACGCCTAACACGCTTACATACATTGACACATGAACTTTAGTAACTGTTATCACATATATAATAGTCGGGCTACCATATTCTATTTTTCAGATTCAATACATTTTTCAGCCAGCTCCCCTACATATGAGATGCTGAGATGAGCATTTATGATGGATCATTATTTGTTTGATGGACTATAGTATTCTCCCATGCCAGGACTGAGTCTCAGGACACTCAGATTTGAGGATTGATGTAGCCATTTAGCCATGTGCAGAGCAGTTAGCAGTGCCTAGATTTGCATTAGTGTTTTCTCATTGGACAGATTGTTGATTCAGATGGATTATTTGCATGATTATGACTCAGTTTATATTATCTTGTTATCATTGCTCTTATATTCATTTTTGTGACATGTATTAGCATTTAGTGTCATGTTCTGGCGGTCATAAATATGTGGACTTGGATGCATTTATATTATGTATTGATGTCCCTACTCAAGTCTGGAAGTTCTTGATTTATACTCATTGGTTTTACCCTCCCTGGAGAGAATAGAGGTAGTCATTCCCACCATACTTTGGCTTGCTAGTGCTGGTTTCATTATTCATTGTCTCCACCCATCCATTACATCCCAGTTGTATTTTAACCCGACTTCCCACTTGACTTGTGGCATGGAGGACCCTTCTCTGCTAGAGCCTTTGTTGGACAAACCTCCCTGTTTATTTGTGTCTCAGCTCTGAGTTGCCTAGGTTGTGTTTGCTTACCTGAAACAAGTAGTGTTGCCATCAATACAATGAATTTGGAAATGAAATGAATATCTATGAAAAAGCCTATTCATGAAAAGTAGTGTTTTTAAACATACATGAATGCAAGGCTAGCCTAATGAAATTGGCTCTGAAAAAGTATTGCAATGAAATATCTTAAGCATTCATGAAAAGTAGTGTTTTTCAACATACATGAATGCATAAAGCCTAAATAATAAAAGTCCGTATAAAAAATACGTAGACAAAGGTTATGGAAAATCAAAGGCCCAAAAAAGCAATGGTTCCTAAAAGTTATATCTAAAGATTGTTGGCCTTACTTGTATTGAGTTGGATTGTGAGCATTTGCCAAGGTGAGTAAGCACCTTTGAAGTAGTTCACCCATTTGTGAGGCACTGCCATCCCCTTTGTTGTTGTTTGTCCGGCATATGGCTATAGTGAGTATCCCCTTTCCATATCCAAAGTGTCACAGTGTTGAGTGGGAAGTCACCCTTTGGCCTAACCCTATGAATTTTAGCCTTCACCCTTCACTAGCAAATTGACTACAACTATGAAGTGAGTTTAGTCTTGAAAGTCTGGTTTGAGTTATAATAAATAAAACCCTATATATGTATTTGGTTGATGTATTGCCAGTGAAGTGATTGCTATTTGTTATGATTGTTACTTAAATGATCTGTAGAGCATGTTTTAGCCTTTTAACACTTGTAGTAGATGGATGTCAGCCTGAGTTACATTATTGGTATCTGGTCATTTACAGGTTATTATTTTGTCTATTTGATATTGTAGATGATCAGGCAGAGACCTTGAGAGGGTATGAGTATATACCTTAGACGGATTTGGACTTTCTAAGTTCAGTGAGACAACTTGTTTTCAGTTTCGGGCACTTACAGAGATGGATAGGCTCATTTTACTCTTCTGGTGCAGTTTTGCTTCACTGGAAGTCATGTCTGAGCAGGGAGATGATCTTATTAGATCTCCTAGGGTGCTGTATGGGGCATAGGGGGTCTAGCCACTTGATTGTACCATATTACCCCCCTCCCAAAGAGCCTAGTAGGCTCAGTTGGATAACACAGGCACCCTAGGAGGTTGTTTTGGCAGGTTTACGTTTCCCGAGGCAGATTAAAAAATAATTAAATGGCTACTGAGGAATTCGATTTGGGCTACTGAGGCGAGGAAATGGCATAGGATGGGGCATGATGATGAGAGTGATGTCTTTCACACCTTCTCCAGCAGTTGCGGTATCTGATTGGGCCCACACCTATTTTTTCGGGCATTTTATATTATTTTTTGGAGCTTTTGGGAGGCTCACGATTTCCTCAAGGAGGCACAATTTCACAGTTTAAAAAATATATATTAGTTTTATTGTGCCATGGGGACACCTAGAGGGAGTTAGTTAACGCTCCATGGACCCACCATGTGCTTCATTTATTTCTTGTTGACTGGGGTCTCCTTTCTTTGGGTGATTTAGTCCACTTTTATATTATATTGTTATATTGATCCATGTATTGTATGTTGAGCTCATCTCAACCATTGATTAAACATTTGTATCTTTTAATTTTAGCCACTCATTTGAAAAGTGGTTAGGATTTTGGTTCTCTCATTCCTATTTAAAGGAGAGAGCTTCTCATTTGTAACGGGTCTTTGCCTCTTGGATTTGAATAATAGAAAAACTTTTCTTGTGGATATTCTTGGATCTCCTTTGCATTTGGTGTTCTTAAATGGTGATTGGAAGGTCTTTTGCTTCCTAGCATTCGGGAAATTGTTGTGAGATCCATATCTTTTTTCGGGAATCTTTGTCTTGTCTATAGGAGGGCAACTTCAGCTTGGGGGTTTTTGCAGGGGGACCTCAACTTGCTTGGATTGTCTTCGTTTTTATCAAGGAGTTTTCATTAGTGTCTTTGAGATCTATGATTTCTTCTTGCTATTTTTCTGTAGCATTTAGCTTTTTTCTCATGTTGCAACAAATCTGATATGGTTGACGTTTGTTGTGCAGGAGGGAGGGCGCATTGACTCCTTGGGGAAAAATGTTGGACATAGAACTCGCTCAAAGCTTCTCAAATTGATCGGGATAGCAAGGATCATCATCATCAAGGCATCTACAAGGTTTTCCAGGTAAGATCTACAGGTTAGTCCCTTTCTTCCAGATCTCAATCCATTGGCCTCTGCTTTCCTTCATTTTACATTGAAAATTCTATAATAAGAGAAACCAAAAAATACTAAAAAATGGACCGCTTGATCTCGAGCCAAACCACTACTGGGTTTTGTAGATTGGGTCATCCCCTAACCATATCACCCTCAACGTTGATATGAAAGTGGGTGGTTTGCCGGTTTGCCCTAGATCTGAGAAAATGACCTCTCAAACCTTAGTGCTATCCACCATTTTTTTGACTTTTTCTGTGATCTGATTTTTCTTGCAAAATACCTTTGTGGGTTTGTAGATCGGGTCATCTTCTCACCAAATCACCTTCAATGCTGAGCTAGAAGTTGACAGGTTGCCCTAGATCTGAGAAACTGACCTCCCAAACCCTAGCGCTAACCATCCTACTTTTGGTTTTTCCCGTGATCTGACTTTTCCGGCCAAATACCTTTTTGGGTTTGTAGATCAGGCTATTTCCCAGGTGGGTTTCCTCCAACGCTGGGCAAATAGTGACTTTATTGCACTGGATTTGACAGGCACTGATCTCCAACCTTAGCACTACCCCCTCTTTGTCCTCTTTTTCCTGAAATCTAATTTTTCTTGGTGACTCGGGTACTGTGACATTGTTATACCATTCCATCGAGTCTATCCATCGGTACTAGATAGCCCCAATCCTGTCCTGGCCCTCCCTGCATTGGTCACGTTTCCCAAGGCAGTGGATATCTTCACCTGTTGCTAGTACCTCAACCCCAGATCTAGTATTTACCTCATAGGTCACCTATGTACCAACTTGGATCTATCCTCATACTTCCTCAAGCCCTAATCCAAAGCTTTGGTTCACCTAGTGACGCCATCCATAGATCTAGGGTTTCCACTTACCTTACACCTTACGTACCTCAAGTCCATTTGATCTGATCTGGTGTCTAGGTTTGATCTCTCCTGTTGAGAGTAGATCTGGGTCTCCCCCATTGTTGTCTTGCGCTAAGATAACATAAAGCGAAGACTGCCTCGATTGGCATGACAACCATTCATTTGGGAGTCGAGGCAATCTTGGTTCCACCTCCTTAGTTACTTGTCCCTCTACCATCCATCCTGGATCCACCTCACATAGGCAAGTACAAGGTTGGTGATAATAGTAACCTCCTAAGGCCTAACCACCAAGACAAAAATTTCAGCTTTGGAGGAGCGGTGAAAAATTTGAAAAGTATACATCGCTTATTCAGCTTTGCATAATTGATAAGGGAAAAAACACCTTGCAATAATCGGATTGATAGCCAAGGCGTAGGACTCCAAGTCCTTTACAAATTTTTTGTCGTGTTAGAGCATTTATTACAATGCCCCCAAGGGGTACGAACATGCAAAAAGGGGACCACAACTGGTCCTGATGTAACCACAGTACTTCTGAGCACTAACAATGAACAATTGACTTGTTCAATACTCTAGCGATTCACTGGAAATCCCCTAAGTGCAACTTTGGTGATAACAACGCCCATGATACTAATATTTATATCTTAAAAACTTCTGTGATGTATCTTAACACTTTCCCTTATAACTCCTTTATTTTTTAATTAAAAAAACTTAACTTATACTTTTTTTTTATTACATTTAATATATATATATATATATTAACTTACAACTTCCTTTATTTCCTTCCCTTTATATCTTAATACTTTGCTTAATAGGCCCTTTATAAGTATAAAGGTGACGATATAGTTATGCTTTAATTAAATTTGAACTTAAGCTTTTTTTTATTGTCTTGACTGGACTCTTCGAATGGTTCTAATACATCACGACTGTAACTTACCGGGACCTCTGAGTCACCGTCGGTTTTAAGATTTGATTTGATGGAAGAAGGTAACGCGAGTCTAACTTAACGTTTTCGTGATTGGCCGCAATTCTTGAAGGAAGGTTTTCTTTCTTGCAGCAACTAGTAAAACCTAATTAGGCCAGTCTATCCGTGTGGAGTTTTCTCTCGCCTACAATTACCTTCCAACACTACTATTATCAATGCAACAGTTAAAGGTTGGGCAACGAGGATATTCGAGTGATGTGACTTCCAGTTGCAACAAACCAATTGTTTGATTCAACTGATGCAAGATGCAAACAAGATACTCTGGCGATTCATATTTCATGAAAAAACTCACTCGTGAGAATACTCTATGTAACTTGTTCCTGCGTTGTTTTTTATTTGTTCTTGGATAATTTCCGTACACAGATTCGAGCAGCACAGGTCAAAACCATTCCACACTCGTCTGACAATGGATCTACTCTGTTTTTAGGTGGATTATTCCTATTGACTTGCCTCAGTCTATTTTTTCACAATTGAATCTCCTCGAACTAACCTTGGTACAGTGATTATTTTGGAGCAGATTTATCTCGAATATGAGTTCCTAGATTTGCAACAAAGTGTTATTCAACAACTTCTGAGTTTTATATTGCCAAGGGCTTGAATTGGTCAAAGACATGAAAATTCAGAGAATCTCTGAATGAATGGATGTGGCCAACAGCCGATTCAGACAAGGTCTGTAAAATATTGCCAAAGGAAGGATCAGAATTCGCTTTGATACCACTGGAATGACAAAATCATTTCTCAAAGAAATAACCAACACAAATAAGCCAGATTATAATAATCCATGAATAAAGTATCTGATTGATAAAATAATAGATGATATTACAATGAGAATGTTTGCTTGTATAAATACCCATGCTAGGTGCCCTTTCGTAAAGAGGCATAACCTTTCATGAAGGTGTCTCTTCATTAAGTATTTAGTTTATTTAATTATTAATATTTATTAATATTTACTTATTTATTTATATATTTTGTTCATTACACCTCCCCTCCTTCCCATCACTTGTTCAAATTACCTTTTATCCCACAATTGTTTTTTTATATAAACCTCTTCAGTTCAACTTGCTATTTGTTGCATCTGCCTTAGTGATGCTACCTTAGGGAAGCCTGCCTTAAGTTGGAGATGATCCAACCAAAAGTGAGGGAGAAAGGAGTGTGGTGACATTGGCTTCTCTTTCCAAGTTGCCATTGGGCCAATGTGTCTATTTTTGGGCTTTAGCACACGCACACCAGTTTTTGTGGCAACAAGGCACATAAGAGATAACCTTTTCATAACCATAGTAGGCTCTAAAATGCTTCAATGATATCACCAGAGCATAGGCTTGCTTTTTCATGCAATGATACTTCAGTTTTGCATCTCTCAAGGCTTTTCTCATAAAGGCTATCGTTTTTCATTTTGATCATTCTTTTGTAGGAGAACTGTAATGGTGTTAGTAGAAGCAAAATAAAATATTTGAAATGGTTTGGAATAACCAGGACTTACCAATACCGATGCTTGCACAATAACATTTTTGATGTCCTCAAAAGCATCCTTTTCCCATTTGAAAACTACATCTTTCTTAAGCAACTTGTTCAAAGGATTAGTAATCTCAACAAAGTTTGGAATGAATCTATGAATAAAGTTAATATTTTCAAAAAATGATTGCAAACCTTTCAAATTACTTGGTAAAGCAATTTCTTTAATAACTTGGACTCTTTCAAGATCCATCTTTACTTCATCTTTACAAGTAATATGACTAAGTAATTTAGTTTCTAAAACTCCAAAAATTGACTTCTTAGGGATCAGAGATATACCATACTTACGACAACGCTCAAATACCCATCGGAAATGACAGAGGTGATCCTCTTTTTTCTTGGAATACACTATGAGGTCGTCTTTATATATTTCCAAGATTTTTTGCATAATGTCTCTAAAAGCATAATCCATAACTCTCTAATGTAGCCCCTACATTCATTAGACCAAAAAACATCCTCAAATACTCATACATGCCCCACGAGGTGGTGAATGTCGTCTTGGCTCTATCTTCTTCTTTCACTGCAACCTGATTGAACCCAAAGAATCCATCTAAGAATAATAACATTTGGGAACCCATGATTCTTTGTAGAAGATGTTCCATATTAGGTAGCAGATAGTTATCATTCTCAGATGCTTCGTTCAAATTTATGAAATCAACACAAATATGATTTTCACCTTTTTTTTTCTAGTAACCACTAGATTTGAAAGCCACTCTGAATACGTGATTGACGCAATGATCTTGGCCTCTACCATTTTCTGCAATTATTTTTGGACCAACAGGGCCAACTTTGGATTTATTTTCCTTGGTTTTTGTTTGTATGGTTGAGCATCCTTTTTTAATGGTATGGCATGCTCAACGATGTCCTTGTTACAAGTCTTCTTTTCTCACGGATTGAGTCTTTTGCTGTTTTTCACGAGCCTTGGGTTTTTAGGAGACCCAACATTTACTTCTTCATATTCTTCGGATTGAGGCACTCTGTCTTTCTTCTCTTTGTATTTATCATTTATGTCAAAGAGCTTTTCTAGTTGAATTCTTTCAAGTGGAATGGGGTTTTCCTCTTCTTTATCTGGAGAACCTTCCTTATTCCAATCGACCTTGTAATTCGAAAACTTTGCAAGAATATTCATGAATCTTTGTATTTGTTTGTAATCATCAAATACCTGCTAGTTTTCCATCTTATCAAACATAAATAACCTGAACACTATTTCTATCTTCCCTTCTTTGGCAAGGCCTTCACATGGGGATAAGTTTGAAGCAGAAACTGCTGATGCATATTCCTGCTGATTTTGATCTCGAGGAACTACTTCTAAAGATATAGCTACTAAGTCTTCCAGGGCTAGATGAACTGCATCCCTTTACCTTTTCAACCTTTCAATCTTACAGGAAAATCTTTCTTTCACTTGCATCACAATAAGCTCAAAGTCTTCAATAATCTTCAATAATTCAATGCCACAAGCTTTAGCTAGCTCAATCCCATGTAACAAAGCTTCATACTCAACCACATTATTAATACTGTCATATTCTAAATGAAAAGAAAAATGAGAATCCTTACTGGATGGGGAATTAATACAATATTTGCACCCATACCTAATCAGGATTTGGCTCCGTTGAAATTGATTGTCTAGAACTTGTCAGTATTCTCTTCAGGAAAAACATTGTTGGCGAAAACGGTATAGCATCCCATGTCATTATGGCAAGAAATTATCTCGTTTTCTCGATCTTTCGTATCTTCTACGTGATATCTCCTCATTGGTTCTCTGTGCATCATTACAAATGTCCCTTCTAGCGTTGGAATGGTGTCATATGTCAACTCCATTTGTATATTTCCATTTAATTCGGTGACCCACTTTCTTGATAACAACAAACCCCATGCTTTTGGCACATCGATGATAACAAAGCCCATCAATAGCTCTATAGTGGGATGTGCTGTGAGGTAGAGTTGGATGTCTTTGATCTGGAGTCCATAACAGAAATATTTTGATACGATCTTGAGACTTTCAATCGCAACTTATACATTATGGAAAGGGGCATCATGGTTGTCGAGGCATTGAAATTCAACTTATTAACAATGATATGAAGAAGGGTTGATTCATCGGATTCGTGTTTTCCATTAAATTAATATTTTGGAGTATAATAGGTTGGTCTTTAGTTTCTTTGATGGGACATGTATCTGATATTTTTTTCTAATCCCTATGACTCAACTATTTGATTTCTCATTGACAGAATCTTTGCCAACTCAACTAGCGGGATTGTGACCTTCACAACATTTATTGCACCTGAAACATCGAAATTGAAATTTTTATTAGTATTACAACTAATGGACGTGCTATCACATACTTTGTAGCTGTGTGAGCCTAGTCCTTACACTTGCGGTAGATTTTATTTAGAGGATATTAGTGGTGATTGCTCTTTATCATTAGTTGAGCAATTGGATTCTTCAGGGAAATAGAGGGGCCGCCCTTGTCACTTTGAGCCCCTTCATGACCTCCCTTGTCATACATTTTGAGCCTTGGTTTAGTGGAGTAGAGTAGTATAGTTGGATCTTGTATTTCCTTGCCATTCAAAGATAGCAATGCCAACACATGTGGATTTTAGTTTGTAGCTGTAGCTTGAAGTAGGTATATGGTAGAGGTATATGGTTTGTGATGGATATGCATAGTTGAGATTGCATGCTTAGTGGATACTTGACCTCATGATGGTGCTAGCTTGGTGTTCTTCCCTTTAGCATTAGAGATCTAGGGCAATTTGGTGGATGCTCTTCATTAGGGTCCCATGGAAGAACTTCTTGCTAGGAGAATTCCCTACACGGGATGAGGAGCATTTGCATCATGGAGGAGGGCTTCAAGCTCTAGATGGCATGTGGTAGCTTGGATTCTTGTTTGTAGGATTGGAGATGGCTCAGGGATGCCTGAGGCTTTGACAATGTTATTAAAGGGGGTAGTTAACCAAGTGAAGTACATTGCTTATGAGGATCGATGGAGTCGATGTAGGCTTGTGACAGAGGCATGTGACTTACCTTGTGTAGCTACATCATCTTGAAGCCCTTATTGTTAACAACATCACCTTGGAGCCTTACACATGTGCTTTAGAGTTAATGTCTCACTTGCGTTGGCCTATAAGGGTTCATGCAGGTTTGTTGGTAAGGGCTTGTGCTTACATAGTATTGTTGGCCTCCTTTACGTCTCATATAAATAGAGGAAAAAGAGAGTCTTTCCATTCACATAATCATCTGTACTCTTTGTACTTTAGCTTCTTGGAGGAAGTTGCTAGTGTTTTCTCATGAACCCTAGGAGGAGTTATGAAGTTTAAAGGTGACATCTTTGTTGGAGCCAATGTCATTAGAAGTTAGAACCATAATGAAACCAACAAAGGAAGTCGATCCGACTAGTTTTATTGTCGTATTAGTTTGGTTCAACGTTTTAGACCAAAAACACTCGTTTCGTACAAAGAGACTAGTGACCACCAAAAGTCAATTTAAAAACACACAAAAAAAACTTCTTAAACTACAAGTACAATAACTAACCCTAGGGCCCTACTAAAGCTATTTAATGAGGTTCCCCCTTCCATTTCACTCATATTATTCATTTGAGCTATTTGGAATCCTTAAGCAATTTTGGAGAGCTATTTTCCAGTGAAGCATGACTCGACCAAGACTCGTGGGTACTCGCGAGTCTACCCGAGTCAAACCTCAAAACGAGTAACCGTTTCAACCTCGGCACAGACTCGGTAAATCAACATAGACTCGTCTACTCACCGAGACTTGCGTGTACTCGACAGAGAGTCTGTCTGACTTGCCTAAACTCGCTTGGACACACAAAAGAAACCCTTGTGGAACTGACAACAGACTTCAATTTTTTTTACAATTTGCTTGAGTTCTGGCGGACTTATTTCCCATGAGTGATCTTCAGCCATCAATTTGTATGGGAGGGATGATTCTCAACCATTCGCAACATTTACAAAATTTTTGATTGCTGATGGAAACAAATTCCATGAGCAATCGTAAACCGTTGATCTGGATGATTGGGGTGATTCTCAACCATTCATGACATTTCCAAACTTTATGACCCCCAACAAAAACAAATACCGTGAGAAATCCTCAACCATTGATATGGATGATTAATGTGATTCTCTGTCGTCAATGGAATTCTGTGGACTTTAGGCCTCTCATGAACTAATAACTTCCTACCTGATACTCCTTTAGTAATAAATCTTTTTTAAAATTCAGAGTTTTGAAAATATTTCTATAGTATAATTTTTTATATAAAAAGTTAATTTTATGTTGATTGAGATAAAATTAAATCATTTTCAATATACGATAGTCATTGTGTTTTTATAATATAATTTTTTATATAAAAGTTAATTTGATGTTGATTGAAATAAAATTAAATAAGTTTCAATATACCATAGTCTTTATATCAATGTTACTCCCACAAATAAAGTGGTATCAACTATTAATATAAAAATTAATTGGTCGTGGTGTGAATATGTTTATTGTTTGACTTTCCTTCTCCTTTTTCTGCCTAAAATTTACCAAATTTTATGTTTTTTTTTTCCTATTTGCTGAGTCTCGCTGAGTCTATCCCAAGTCCTTCTCGGGTCTTTCCCAAGTCGACGAGTCACATGCCAGCTGAGTCTTTGCGGAGTCTGAGTTGTGCAACATCTCTATTTGCGAGGTTGTTTTAAAGTTATTGGACAGATTTGCAGATCTGGTTGAAGGGCTAAGTTGGAGAGTTTTTGGAATGATTTTCTTGGGCAGATTTGGAGTTGTTTTAAGGCACTATTTTTAATATTTCTTGGGCTTTTTTAAGCTGTTTTTTTGCTGTTAGGAGCTCCTCTTCTCTAAATTTTGGACTTTGGATGCCATTTAGAGCCTCTTTGTTGATTTATTTTGGTTCAGAGATGTATTGCACTTAATGCTATTTTGGTTTTATGCATCGTTACTTGCTAGATACGTTACTTGCTATATACATGATAAATTTTGCATATTTGTGTATAATGGTTTGGATTCCTATGGATGCACATGAGTATGTATGTTTTCTTTTTCAAAATGCACATGGAAATATATGTTTTTTTCAAAATTTGAATATTTTATGTATTTTATGGTCAACTAGTTTTTTTTTGGTTTTGGTCTAGTTTGGATTTTTGGTGTTGACTGGTTTGATGACTGATCTAGTTTTGCTTGATTCTTGTGACTATGGTCTTTTGTGAAGAAGAAGATGTTGGAGATGAACATATCACTTGTCTGTTCATTCTTATTCACTTGTGGAGAGATGTGACCAAGAGAGCAGTGTGCACTAGCCTCTCTTTCTCTAAGTCTTTACTTGTACTTGTAATCTCTCTCTCTTGAGGTGCTATGGTTTCTTGGTCTCTTGGAGTTCTAGGGTTAAGGTGTAACCCTTAGAGATTGGAGATTAGGGTTTTGTGATAAAACCCTAGGGTGGATTTGTGAAAAAGAAAAGAAGAGGAGGACCTCATGCCTTGGAGGTTGTGTTGGAGTGATTCTTGCACTTGAATCTTCTTGGTTGAGATAGGGTTTGGTGATTTACCTTAGCTAGGGCTTTTTGGATAGTTGGAGTTTTTGCACTGGCCTTGAGAGAAGGCTATGGTATGTACTTGTACTTCATCTTGAGCTAGTAAATGAAGTTTCCTATTATCCATATATTGTGTAATATCCAGATTTGAATTTTGGCTATGTATGTTCTTTATGCATTGTTATTTACAACTATCTATGTCTTCTTGATTTGACACAAGTAAAATGGCAAGTTGTTGAGTGTTTTAACATCAAAGGAAGAATATATGGTGTTGATTATACTTCTGTTAAACTGCCATAATTATTGTAGTAAAAGTACATTTTCAGATCTAGGTATTGGTTGATAAGTTGCCTTACAAGGGGTTGAAACTTATCTCATTTTTTGGTATCTTTTCTCCTTGAATTGCCATAAAGTGTGGGGTTGCTTGAAGTGAATTATTGTGATCTTTCCGTTGTTGTCTTCTACTTTTACAGTGGTACTAAGGTTAAGAATGCTAGGTCTAAGATGCAAGAAACCTTCTACAAAGGTGAAATTTCAGTTTTTATTAATTGCCCTAGAGCATGAAATTTCAATGACCTCACCTTGGATCTTCAAATGTGTATTCTTGGAGTGTAGCACTCCACATGTGTGAGCCTACATGTGTTATTGTAGGTTGTTTGTAAAGGAATTGGTCCATATATTTATTGTTGGCCTTAGATACCTCTCATATATATAGAGGAAGGAGATAGCTCTTCACTCACTCATTCTTGTTCATTTTTTGTGTAGCGATGTGATCAAGATGAGTGAATCTCTTATCTTCTCTCTCCTAGAGTTTCTTGTGTACTTGATTTCTCTCTCTCTCTCTTGGAGTCACTAGGGTTTCTTTAACTTGTTGGAGCACCTTGAAAACTAGGATTAAGGTTTCATCCCTTGGAGATTTGGAGATTGGGGTTTTGAGATGAAACCCTAGGTTGTACTCGGTGAAGAGAAGAAGAGAATATATGTTGCTTTAGAGGACATGCTTGTGTGATGAATGCTTGTTGGATCTCCTTGGTGTGAGATAGGGTTTTCGTGGTTTTCCCTAGCTAAGGTTTTGAGAGATGGAGGATTGTACTAGCCTTATGATAAGGCTATGGTATGTATATGAACTTCATCTATATATATATTGATGAAGTTTTCAACTGTTCAATAGTTGTGTAAATTGCAGATTTGACTTTCAACCATCTATATTATGGTTTGTAATTTCCAGTTCTATATGTCTTCCTGATTTGACATGAGTTGGGGTGAACGTGTTAAGTAATTTAACATTATCATTGAAGATTATAAGATTGGGCCTAGAGTGCAAAATCATTTTGGAACACATTGTTGTCTTTTTGCTTGAATTTCCTAGTGGATTGGGATTGTTAAGAATTAAAATATAGTTGTCTGCTGCTGCTGTTTTCATTATATTTCATAACAGCCCCAAGGCTGAAAATTCATAGGGTTAAGATCTAGGAAATCTCCTGTTAAGAGTTGAAATTTATGTTTTGCATTAGAACCCTACAATCAAGAGATTTGTAGAAGGGAAAAATAGCCTAAAAGCCCCATAGGTGAATTTATTTACGTGACTTCAAATTTGTGAAATGAGTCATGTAGGCAATGGACATTCCATTGTACTGAATGTACTATCTTAGAGCATTTGACCAACTTTTATAGTCACTTGTTGACATAAATCAAATTATCTTATCTTATCTTGTCTCTTTACAATTTAGCTAGCACATCATATCTACTAACCTCTCCTTAATTATATAAAATAATTTTATAGTGATCATATTTTCGTAGCCATTTAACTCTAGTATCTCGCATTCTGTAGATGAGTGGTTTGACTATTGTACATCATCAAGGTCGTTTTCATTTTCTTAGCATTATCCTTGGTTTTATTGGATTTGGACATTTCTTAGGAGATTACATTGAGAAGTATTGTTTAGTGCCACCCATGAAGAGAGAGACATTTTGGGTTGAGTGCCACCTAAGAAAAATCATATGAACATGGAGCTAACAATACTATTAAGCATCATCATAAAGTTTTAAATCAATAAACGCTACCAGTTCAACATGCTTACATCATGAAAGACTATGAGACACACTTCCTAACTTTCTTTGGCCCGTTTCTCATTGGTTTCACTTGCAACTTGCAAATCAGTTAGAGAAGAATTGCTAGTATGTTAGAGTACGATAAATTTTAATCTGAAGGACAACAACAATAAACGATGGCCCTAATCTCAATTTCTGGTGTAAAAATGCTCACACATATCACAAGAGATTTAATATGCAACATTCCATGCACAACCTTGCCTTTCCTATTAGCATTGATAGCCATTAGCATTAGTGGTAAGCTCCATTCCTCCAATTGAATTCCTGAAATTTTTTGAAACAAACTTATAAACAGAAGTTTTACGTGTTGTTCTATAGCCAAAGAAGAGTCAGGGGTTTTAACTTTCCACTTGTCATATACTCTAAAATATTTTATGCAAATTATCGAGGATTAGACTGACCTTGCTCTTCACTGGATAGGAGTATAACAATTTGTTTATTACTTTTGAATCTTAAAATTCTTTTATGTTTATCAAATGTAAATCTTCGTTTTATTGATTTTGCAAGATGCTCGACATATTTTTCTTCTTTGATCAATATCTCATGTTGGGCTCGTATTTGTTTCTTAGGTCAACTTTGCATAGAGTTGTCATATCAAGTCAAGAGCGCTACTCGGTAAGGGCTACAAAATATTGTTGCATAGTAGCATCTTTTCAAATCTATTGGAGGTTCTTCATTATTCTTGACTACTTAGACCTATGTATTTACCCTAGATATGCTTTTTCCTTAATGGTGATATTGAAAGATCATATTGCACTCAAGGTTCAATTCCTTGAATGGTTAAAAGATAAATCCATATCATATATGGATAAATATATCTGCAGATAGATATGATTTTTATACAGTAAGTAGCTTGACACGTAGCGTTTAATTTTATAGTGGTTCCTCTTGTGAATTCTAGACAATAATTTATGGTATATTGCTTTTGTAAAGCCTCACTTTTGTAGCAATGCGCTTCTACTCTTATTTGTATTCTTTAGTGCTTATTTCATTTTCCCAGTAATGATGGTATAACTAAGGCAGCATTATTTCTTATAGTTTCCATTGGAGGGGCAATCATAGATATTAAGATTTTGAAGTTAAATGAGATGAAAATTTTCCTATCATCCTCTCAAACAAGAAGAAATCCTTTAATCTTGAATGCAAGCTGCTGCAAATTTGTATCCATTTTGTTTCTAGTTTCTATAACTTTGTCAAAATAGCTTGGTAAGAATTGGTTAAATTCATTGGATAAGATACATTAGCCAAATCCAAATGTAATTTAATGTGATAATATGTTGAATGAAACTACAACTTTGTCAAAATAGCTTGGTAAGAACTGGTTAAATTCAATGGAAAAGATACATTAGCCAAATCCAACTCTAATTTAATGTGATAATATGTTGAATGAAACTACAACTTTGTCAAAATAGCTTGGTAAGAATTGGTTAAATTCAATGGAGAAGATACATTAGCCAAATCAAACTGTAATTTAATGTGATAATATGTTGAATGAAGCTAGAACAAGATACTTTTATAGAGGGGTCTAACCAATCTTGAATGAACTATGAAGCAATAACCATATAGTCAAAAAGTGAAGAAACTCAAAAATCATAAATTTATTTAAATTTTTAGAGGAAACTAGAATAGGTACATTAGAGTGCTTGTCCCTGTTACCCCCGAATTTGACAGGGGTATCCGCATGTGAAGTGCTTTCACATTTTTCAATAGGGTGACATCATGGAGGTCATTCTCAAAGCATTTTTCTAGCTGGTGGAACTCGGGCAATATCTAGAGGGCTCCTAAAAGACATCAGTTCATACTATTGTGACATTGTCTCCCTGAGCACGTCCATTACTAGATGTTTACACAAGAGCACTCTACGGACTATTCTTTGAAGTCCAAGTCTGGTGTCAGTCCGGATCAAGGTCTTTGAATGAAAATAAATCATCACCCAGGCCCAACTGAGAGGCGTGAGAACATGAAGTTATCAAGTTGATGCACAAAAGCAAAGCTCCCAGGCATGCCCAAATGCCAATCTCAGCCTAAGAAAATTGCTAGCATTTGTCTCCAATAGCAAAAAAAAGCGAAAAGGAAACCGAATCTCATTTTTAAAGCTTCATAAGCGGTAAGTAATGGTTGCAATCTCTCTCTATTGGTTAAATAATTGTTTTATGGGTGTAATCAGCAATTAATATTTCCATACAAAAAAACTATTCTCAGTCGTAAAGCGCCCGTCCCATTTTCATAGCTCACGGCCGAGGCACGTAAAGGCAAGAATCTCGCCATGATTCTGGAGCAGCTAAATAAAACACGCCAAGTTTGGAGTTTGAATTCATTTTCAAGCCAGCGTTCTTCGCCATCGTTTTTCTGTTTCACATCAACCCATGAGTTAAATTTATTGGCGATTATTCTAAAATGGCAGATACGGCGTTTAGTGCAAAATCCAAAATTTAGTTAATTCACTGCGGAATTGATAGAAGACTACCCTCCATATGATAATGCAGCTGTGCAGCTTTGTCGATTATGCCAATATCTATCGCATTTCAAGTGGGTAGGCCACTCGGTTTATATTCATGGCTACGTGGAGTTTGGAACAACCGCGTCAGAGATAGGAGAATCACCTAAACTTTCCGTTTTTTGTGATAGAGCCGCAATTGTGGGGAGGTCTTCCAGCTGTCCACGAATACTCATGCCATTTCAAAAGATTAAACTTTCAATAAAATCGAAATGGTGACATTCTGAGTAGGCCCGAGAGTCAAGATTGGCCGTGGATCTTAAAATCTGGAAAGTAGCGAGAATTGGCATGGATTTTGAAATTTCAGCGCATACCTTAATAGTTAGTGAAGTAAAGTAGACGATATTGAATATTCCTTTCGCCAAGGATGTTGTTGGATGCCGAGGGTGTTGATTACACAGTTGTAGAACATCTAGTGGTTTGTTGTAGAGAACATGAGTTTTGGAGCAGCTAACGTGGCCACCTACTAACACACTTTGACAATCGATGGCGTCTTTCTGGAAATATCGACTTTTGGTTAGGCATTGCTTTTGGTTTAAGTAAAGAGTTGAAACCACTAAATCAAGGATTTATTTAATAAAGTGGATTGGGTAGTGTATTTGATGGGAGAAAAAGTGGATCTTCCTTTCTTCCACTTTCTCTTTTATATTATTATTTTATCATTTTCTCAAGAGAGCCTTTTTTGACCTATAAAAGAGGATAGAAACTTGGTACTCTTGCTTCTATTTACTTAGCAGTCGTGATTGCTATACATGTGCCAGCGTATTAGTGAGTTTCAGAGCTCAAAATGAACATTAAACTCACGGTATACCGAAGAACAGCAGGTGGGATTTTTCCTTCCACATCGCGCTGACCTCAATCTAAAGCCCAATATTCAAAGAATTTCGCTTGCGAGTCTGAGACGTGTGCAATGCGTGTGCGAAACCCTTGTTGCAGCGGATCCTGGCACTGTTCTTGAGCGCGACTTTGCTGAGTGTGGAGGCCACCAATGGTGAGTTTAGGAACTTCTTCTAGGCATGAGACTCGGGTTCAGAGTAGAGCGTAAGAGGCGTGCAGGTTCAGCAACATGAGGAGTAGCAGCAGAGCAGGTTCAGCAGAGTAGGCAGAGCAGCAAAGCAGAGCAGGAGCGTAGGGGCTTCAGCAGCGTGAGGAGTAGGCAATCTAAAGGAAGCAGGTAGCAGGAAGCTGTGAAGGCATGGATTCACACTTGGTATCACCCATAACTAACAGCTTAGGTCAAGTGAAAATTGCCTCCTCGAGCAAAACAGGGAAGTGGGTTTGGGTTAATGCCAAGCATTTTCGGTGTATTTTAAAACAGAGAGCTTCCTGTCTAAAGTGGGAGGAGACAAGGAGAACACAGTTTCAAAGGAAGACTAACAAACAGACAAACAAGTCTTTATGGCAAAGAGGTGGTAACAACAGGGGTAAAAGCAACATTGATCCTGCCCTATATAGTCCCACATCCACACCTCTCACCTGGTCATCTGACCTATATGTACAAGAGCTACTCAATATCAAGAGGAGAGTGGAGGTTTTGGAAATCAAAGAGCATGAGAGGGACCTTAAAATCCATCTGTTAACAGTAGAAAATCAACATCTAGTAGAATGCAACAAGGTTTTAAAAGGTCAAGCGGCATTGTTGCAAGAAGCTATTTTGGTAGGCAAGAATGAGTGGCAAGATATGAAGGCAGTCTGGCAAAGAATGAAAGAATCAACAGGGGAAGAGAGAGGGGTGTTGAATCATAAAACACCCAATGTTGAAGGGAAAACAAATGAACAAGCAAATAACCAGGGAATAAAAGTAAGAGAAGCAGAAAATGGAGGTTCCACCAAAAATTCCAAAACGTGGGCATAAGTTATTAGCAAGCATGCTAATATAGAAAAGGAAAAAGAAGCAAGCAACCAAGGAGACAACAAACAGGGAAACGAAACCAAAGAAAGACAAGTCAGAGCAACAAACATAATAATTAAAGGTGTAAGAGAGTATGGTAAGAACGAATATACCCCGAAGCTTGCAAGCGACTTTCTAAAAGACAAGTTGAATTGGCAAGGCCAAATTTGCCAAGCATGGAGGGCGGGTAAACCCAGTGATGAGAGAGCCAAGCTCATAAAAGTCATCATGGCAAGTGCACGTGACAAGCAAACTCTTCTAAGTAAGAAGCATCTTTTAAAGGGTTCTTGCTTTTTCCTAGAGGAAGACTTAACTATCATGCAGCAAGAGGAAAGAAAAAAAGAGTTGTCAAAGGTTAGAGCAGCAAGATATGAGGGAAAAAGAGCATGGTTATACAAAGGCAAAGCTGTTATTGTTGTTTTTGGTCCTCCCTTCTAAAGCAAGACAACAAAAAAATAATCAAGAAGTGATAGCAAACCCCTTAGCAGGAAATATCGCAGCAAGTTCAGGATGGGCAAATAGGGGTGTAGACTCAACTTTGAGTCTTGTATGCCAAAGCAAATAGCAACCAAGGTCTACCCAAGTTCTCTTAAGCTTAGTGTGTTGGAACTGTAGAGGATACCCGTGGAGGCATGGACCTAGACTAGGACCTATTGCAGAAGATAGGGACATAATATGTCTCGTGGAAACACATGAACATGAAGGGTGCAAGACACTCCTTTTTGAAAAATATATGAAGCTGGCAGTATGGAACAAGGCAGTAGAGAATGGAAAAGGTCACGGTGGTATCATGGTCTTAGTGAAGAAAAAGGTAGATCATTGCATTCAACTAGAAAAAGAAGACTCAAATAAACAAATTATATGGTTTAAAATATCAGAAAATGGAAATGTCATCAAAATTGCAGCGTGCTACTTCGCCCCACAAGTTTCAAAAATTTACAAAAGGAGGGGGCTCGACCATAAAGACCCTTTTGCAGCATTAAAAAACGATATTGCGAAATATACTCAAGCAGGTGAAATCCTTCTAGTAGGAGATTTCAACGCCAGGACCGCAAGTGAACAAGCTAACATTCTTTGTCAAAGGGAAGATTGCAATCCTATTTGGTTTATAGAAGAAAGAAATCATCAATGGACAAGAATTTCAAAAGACAACAAAAGCTGCAATTTCTTTGGAGAACAATTGCTTACCTTATGTGGAACTTTCAATTTAGTAATCTGCAATGGTTTGCCTAAATGGTCAAACTCTAGTAATTTCATTTGTAATACCTACAATGGAGCAAGTATGGTGGATTATGCAATTTGCTCGCATGGACTATGCGAGAAAATGGAGGAAGTTATGATCGGAGAACAACTCTGGGATTTAAAATCTGATCACAAACCGATCTATCTAAGTCTTTCTTGGACTGATACGCAGCATGAGGGGACAAAAAATCAACACATTCAACAACCTTTTGCAAGGGGCGAAATTATTTTGACTCAAGAGAACTGTAATGTCTTTAGGAAGGCATTAGAGAGACTTTGTAAGAGGGAGGAAATTCTGTCCCAAGGCCTTAATAATCAGCAGCTAACTAATTTAATTCAAAGGGCACTCACAAAATGCAAGAGAGCAAAGAATAGGAAACGTGAAACAAATTGCTTTCCTGTTAATGCTTGGTTCGATGAGGAGTGCAAAAAAGCAAGGAGAAGGTGGAGAGAGTCAAACTGGAAAGAAAGAGACTTAAAAAGCTACAAGCAGATTATAAGGAAGAAAAAAATTGATTTCATGGTCTCAAGGAGGGAAGAGCTAATCTTCCTTGGGAAAAACAACCCCAAACTATTTTGGAAGGAACTTCAAGCGAGCAAGAAGCAAACTGAAAATCATATTACAGCGGACCAGTGGCTTGAGTATGCAAGGCAACTCTATGAGCGGAGTCCTAAGGTTGAACCCCCTCCCCCCTTAGTCAACACTGCCACCATCACTAAGCTTTTCACCGTGCAAGAGATTGAGGTGGGTATTAAAAAGTTGGGTGTTGGAAAAGCCAAAGATTTAGTAGAACTTCAAGCTGAATATCTAAAGTGGGGTTCAAAAACTCTTGCACCTCACATTACAAGAATCTTCAACAACATCATTCAACAAGGATTCCCTACAGATTGGACAGCTAGCCTCGCAATTCCTCTTTTCAAGAGCGGGGATGTCAACGATCCCTCCAATTATAGGACCATAATGATAAACCCCTTGTTTGCAAAGCTATTTGGAAGCATGCTAGAAAATAGAATTAACAAGTGGGCGGAAGAAAGGAGCAAGCGTGCTAAAGGACAAGCAGGTTTTAGACCTAAACATTCCACGATGGACCATGGTATTACTTTAAGGCACATCATTGAAAAAGTGTGGGAGAAAAAAAGGGAAGCCTTTTGTTGTTTTGTAGATTTCAAAAAAGCTTTTGACACGGTTCCCAGGGATAAACTATGGTACAGAATGGAGGAACTTGGGGTTCCTATACATCTTAGAGCAGCTGTTCACAGGCTATATGAGGAGGTCAAAGTCAAAATCAGAACATCAGATGGTATCTTCGAAAGTTTCAGAAGCGATATTGGGGTCAAGCAAGGGTGCCCATTATCCCTTACCCTTTTTGGCTTATATATTGACAAACTTGAAGAGTGGTTAAACCTAGAGGGCGGGGATGGTGTCCTCATGGGCGAGTATGTGATAAGGCTTCTTTTGTATGCAGATGACCTTATTTTGATTGCTAAGTCTGCTCTTGGCTTGCAAGAGCACTTGATTTCCCTTGAGCACTTTTGAAGAACAGTTGGGATGCAAGTAAATACTAGCAAGATGAAAGTGGTAGTTTTTTCTAGCAAAAGAAAACATAAACAACATAAGTTCTACTTTGAAGACAATACCCTTGAAGTAGTGGAAGATTACAAGTACCTCGGAATCGACTTCAACAAAAGTTTGAGTTGGAAAGGTTGCAGGAAAAAAGAACTCTGGGAGGTTGGAAAGTGTTTTATGCTTTCCAAAATAGGTGCAGAGAGGTAGAGTTATGGGATTGGAAAACTATGCAAACCCTTTTTGGGCTCTTAGTGATCCTGGTTGTTCTCTATGGTTGTGATGTTTGGGCTAGTAGTACCTCTGACTTACAGTGGAAGCAAATAGAAAAGATTCAAAATCACATGATCACAAGCAAGTTCAAAATTAAAGGTTCAGTGCCATACGAAATCATGCTAAGTGAAATGGGGGTGGCTTCTATTGAAGCAATCGCTATGGTGAGACTCATAAGATATCTAAAAAGAGTTGAGCAAATGGAAGAAGGTAGATGGCCTAAGGTTGTCTTCAATGACATATTATGCAAAAGAAAGAAGATTTGGATGCGGCAAAATATTAAATGGCTTAGCAAGTGGGATATGTGCTTGAGCACGTGTCCTATGAATAGTAAAGAAATAAAGGCTTTTGTTATCAATAAGTTCCACAAGTGAACTTGGGATAAAGAGCTACGGAGAAAGAGAAAGTATTATATTGAAGAGTTTAACCCTACCTACGATCAACATCAAAAGGTGTACATAAGGGCCAATATACCTTGGAAAGCCAAAATTCTCATTGCTCAATTAAGAACTAATTCCCATCAACTCCATTGTGAGACCGGGCGCTGGAAAAGACCAAAAGAAGCTTGAGCAGAAAGAGTGTGTATTTTTTGCACCGCTGGTAAAGTGGAGACAGAAAAACACTTCATTTTAGAGTGTGAAGCCTTTAAGGACAATAGGGACAGGTACGCAAATGTCTCGGTGGATAAATCTTGGGATGATTTATTTAACGAGGGGACTGTGGAAAAACTGGGGGCGCTCATCATCAAGTTGAACAAACAAAGGATTGAATTGCAGAAAACAACGTGCGAGTTGGTCTGTCCCATAGGCTATTCTTAGCCTCGCGGACGTTAAAATATTTCCTTCCTTCCTTCCTTGTAAAGGTGGGAAAAGTTGGGATGCCTCTTCCCCTTTGGACTTAATAGAAAAAATTCATTTGGAAGTTGTTTTTTGGATGTGTAACTGAGCACTCTTTTTTTGTGTGGCGTAAACTTGTGGAGCTTCAATGAATGTAAGTAACTGCTAGAGCCTAGTTTTTTTTTCTATGTTTGCGTCGGAGACCATAGACGGATGCTACAGCCTACCACCACATTGGAAGGTGAAAATTCTTAGCAGTTGCTAGCCTTTTCCCTTTGTAAGCATGCATACACGGGCATTGATCTTTTCATTTAATCTAGTTTGATTGTGTAATATTGATCTTTTGTTTGCATAGCACATCTCTCACAATTAGGAGGAAGTAAATCTAGTAGTCGTACCATTGACTAATCAGGGTTTGTTCAATCATGCGATCTCTCCCCCTTAGTCACATATGAGACAAGGCCCTCTTGAGTTCTCTTTTGACTCCATTTCTCCCTTCCTGATGTATTGGTACTGGTCTTTTATCAAGGAATAATCTTTCCCTCCTTTCCATCGACTTATTCAATTACATCTATTCTACAACAGTTTCTCTAAGGCATCCTCTTCATCTCACCTCGTCCTTCATTGCATTTGCCTTAGTGATCATACCTTAGGGAATCCTCCCTTGACTTGGAGAAGAGCCAACCTAAAGCGAGGAAGAGAGGAGTGTGGTGACATTGGTTGTTCTTTTCGCAGTTGTCATCAAACTGGTGTGCCTACTTGTGGGATTTGACACACGTGCGCCAGTCTCAGGAGGCAACAGTTCCCGTTAGAGAAATTAAGTTAACAGTTTCTTCAATAGACCATGATTTGGATTGAATTTGCGATTGGGTTATTGATGAACCTTTGTGAGAGAAATAGATGATAGCAAGCTATTTATTTGGCGATCCTAAGTTTGAGTCATCAAGGCTAGTAGTGACGTTAAGGTCTAAACATGGTTGATGTATTGTTTTCATTTTAGTCTGATAAGCACATAGAAGGCTTATAAATTGTGCATGATGTCACTTAGAATGGGGAAAATAATATCCGTTTTCAAACTAGTAAGAGTTTTGAAACAACACTTTATAAAATGTAAGGGAGAAGCAAATGCATACACATTTGTGAATGTGCACACAAATTCCTTCACACACACACACACATGGGAAACCCATCACACACATACACAACACACACACACACACACATGGGAAACCCATCGGGCACTTGCCCTCATTCCAAGGATGGTATCGAGAGTAAACTAGATTTTGCAAAATCTAGAGGCTTTGTTGACAAGCTCATGATGGTCATGATATTCAACAAATGACTCATGAAGAACATCATGTCACAATGTAGGAGTTGAACTTGGGTGTAGAGTATAACAATTTTCATTGCAATGAATCGAGCTAGACCCACTTGATAAATGTATGTATGCATGTATATATGTGTATAATGTTTAAATATTCAGAAAAAAAATCAAAATAGTTAAAACATAGCACATCAATATACTATTATTAAAAACTTTAAAATATAGATAATAATATCTCAATATATGATGAATAATACACTACTAGACTATTTATTGTGATATCCATTAATAGATGTACTAATCATAAGATTGTGAAGGGAGCACAACTAAATTGTCATGAATTAAGTGTTACAACCTGATTTAGCATGTAACTGGAAAAGTCCCATTCCACTAGTGCTATCAAGTGCAACTTCGAAAGAGAAGCACCATTGTCACCTCAGTGCTTCACTTCCCTCTTTTATGCCATCTCTCAACTTCAAGGTCAAGGGAGGCTTCCCTACAGGTTGATTAGATCTAAAGTTTGAGGAGAGCTAAGGGAAAGGAGATCAACTTGTTTAGGTGTGGAGTGTGAATTGTTAAGTTAATTTTCCAAATAAGCATTCAATCACTTGAGATTTACAATGATCAACATATTAAACACTTAGAATATTTCTCAAGGATGTGCAATAAAATAAACCATGGGCATTTGCAATACTTAGTGAAAAGATAGCAATGGATCACAAGAATTGAAAATGATAATGCATTAAACAGGTGTTACAAATTTTGCTGATATATTGGCCACATCATGATATATCGTGATGTCTACCCTCAAACAAAACGATGCCCGATTTTTTAGGCGATTTTTGGTGATAATATGACAATATTATCGCAATTTTTTTGAATATATCACGAGTTGATGGGGGAAACATCGCCCGTCCACGGACAAAGTGATTTTCGCACCTTCTTTGTCATTTGCAAGTTTTAAGTTCGCCAATATATTGTTGATGTTTGCTTGACATTTTCCCCGATAAGCTTGATACATTGTTCTAGACCCTTGACGATATATTCCACCATGATATTTGTAACTCTGCATTTGACAACTAATTTCATTGCCATAAGATGTAATAAACCAACCATTCATCAAGTGAGTTTGCAATATAGAGCAGTTATTATTATTAGATATTTTGAGTTAGGCTTTGAATGAGGCCTTTTTCGAGAGAAAATCTCTCAAAAAGTGTGTCACCCATGTTACCTCCCAAACTAGCATGTGTGATTAAAGTCCCAAAGATCCACACTAGCTGAGAGGATCCAGACAGGAAAGGCCAATGTCACCACACTGATCTCCTTTGCGCTTTTTGTTGTTTCTTTTCCAACTCAAGGGGGAATATCCCCTATGGTTAGGGTTTTACTAGGGAAAAGGAAATGAGGAGCAAGGTGATTCCAAAAGGTTTCCCTAGCAAAGGTTTGTAGTATAGAGATATAGAATAGAGTGATGGAAGGACAAGGAAACCCACCCAAAGGACTAGTGCCAATCTAACACCAAAGCATATGGAGTCAATAGGTTGCTAACTTAAGGGCCTTGTTGCAAATATCACCTAGAAAGAGTAAGTGCTTTAGGCCTCCGACCCTTCATAGATGTATTGGGAGGTTCAATTTGTGATCATAATGGGAAGGAAAAATCCCTTCGCTACTTCCTTGGGTGAAACCCTACAGTAGAAAGGGATTAGATTTGCAAAATCTTAATCAGGATTAGTATAAAGAAAAAACTCCCTCTTTGCAAGAACTTCAATTGAATCCAACATAAAACCTTATACAAATCCAATCCAATGTGACAATCATGCCCTTCCAATGGCTCAAGAGAGGTAAGGTGGACAATGCTAGCAAATATGATCTCCACTAGATAAGCACAATAGCAAATAACTGCCACAAATTCACAAGAGAGAAACCCTTAAACAAAATCTGCTCCAAAGAAAGATATATCAATTAAGCTCCAAAAGAGAGAGAGATTCAAAAATACAACCATGAAATGAAATGAGGAAGTAGCTCTCTATTTATAGGAGAGGCTAAAGCTTCCTTTACAATAAAATATTCATATTTTCCTAAGATCTAGTCTATGGTGGTGTAAAATCATACAAAATCCCCACTCAACAACCAACTTCTAACAAGTTACATCAAAAAGAGTCGTCAAAGCCACTTGTACATTCCATAAGATACATGGGGACCCTAAATGAGGGGATGTCTCCATCAAACAAGGGAACAAGTGGTTGGTGATGATGCCACATGGCCTCCAAATGCCCCTCCAAGAATTGTGCTCCAAAGGAACGTCCACAAAACCACCCAAAAACCCCTCTCCAAATGGGGGTCTTTAACAAATCAAATCCTCCAAACAACCACATGATGTGTCCACATAGAAAACCAATCACCCATGCATGCCCACAGGCTAGCCTCCAAAGGCTTGTCTCAAGGTTACTTGTCCACCAAGCAAAGTACATATAGGGGTCTGAAGCCATCGATGATGTCCACAAGGAAGTTGAGCATTCAAGTTATGCCCACTTACTTGTGTTCCAAGTCTTCCCTCAAGGTAACTTGTTTCTCAAGAAAGGTCCAAAAGAGGGTTTGAAACCCATCAATGTTGTCCACTTGTCCACAAGCATACACATGTCCACATAGAAGACAACAAACCATTCTCCAAGGGCTTCCTTAAAGACACCTCCATCAAAATGAGTCCACATATGCTACCAATTAGGACCAAGACATGTTCTAAATGGAGAATCGTCCTTAATATAAATAAAGTATGCAAGAAAAACCCTCAAAGGTGGCTACTCCACCAAATCCACAAGCAAATTTCCATACACCGAGGGACAAACTCATGTATAAAATTTCAAACAAGGAGAAGCTCCTCCTAATGGCATGAAATCTCTCCTAAACCGACCATGAATCTTCAAGGGTTGAATGCTTTCTTAACTAGAGCACAAAACTCCTAGGGCGTCACCTTATCAAACTCAATTTCCTAGTTGTTTTGAACCCTCAACCACAGAAATAGACTGTTTTAGGGAAGTTGTGGCTGCTATTGCTCTTGTTCATAGGTTTGGAGAATTTTTTAAGGTTGTTCTTTAACTGCTTTTCATCACATAGTTTGTAGTTTCCTCTGTAGGGGATCCTATCCAGGATGGGCAAAGGACAGGAAACTAAACTAAGTGACCCAAGAGTGCCTCAACCATTGCAAGTGATGCAAGTGTCACACTGGATGGGGCGCTCTTCACTTTAGGCCACTCTGGAGCTAAGCCAAGGGGGAGACCCTAGCTAATCAGTGATGGTAGCTTACACAAAACAAGACACACGAGAAAACAAAATAAATGTCAAGTGCAAACAAAGTGGTCTTGAATTTTAACCCTAAATCAAAGAAACAACTAGAAGAATGAAAGAAATCCAAATGTACGGCTGAGAAAGCTTATGGAAGTCGCAAAATGCTTAGCAAAGAATAATATATTTCCACTAGCAAAAGAGTTATGATCAGATCTAGGATGGATAACGTGCCAGGCAAGATGGCCAAGTCGTAGCTGAGTGAGAATTTAACCAGTAAGTGAGACAACTAAGAGATAGTAAAATTATTTAAGTCTTGCACTTGAAATGCAAGTTATGATGATAAATGAACCATACAAACACACAACAAGCACTCCCAAATCCCCAAACCTAGAAAACGTAGGTTGCCCAAGGAGGGTGCAACTCTACCAGAAAGACTAGTGCCTAGAAGGGTTAAATGGAATCGAAAAGTCACAATGCTTGGTCTCTAAGGTTTTTACACTATTTCTAACTTGGGTTTGAAAGCAAAAATAAAATTTACGGTTGGAAATTAAGATACGATTTTTTTTTAATTTAAGTTTATTTCTGCTGACCATGGAATGAGAAATGTAAATGGAGAAAGGCCACAAGTTACTTACTTGAATTTGAAGTTTGGTGAGGTTATTCTCCCCTTACTAACCAACAATTCAAATAGCTTGATTTTCCACCATGAACTAGCTATACTCTCTGAATCCAAATCACCCTGCCACAAGTAGAGAAATGTTAGCAGCCTGCAAAACAAACTCTAAACGCTGCAACAAAACTAGAAATATTTGCAGGAATGAGAGATTAATTTGCCAAGACAAAGATAACAAAATTTGCAAATCAAAATCTAAGCAAAACTCCCTCAAAACAAAGTGTCAAGCAAACGGGGCGCTGCCACCAATTCGTCTAGCCAAGACGCCCTCGTGCAAACAAGTTTAACAATTGCTACTCGGGATAGAAACTCAAAATATGGATAATGCTACTGCTCGAAAGATTTCACAATCACATTCACATGAAGTTTGCACAAGGTAAGCAAGAAGAGCAATTTCTCTATTAGATTTTTAAAGAGCCAAAAGTCCAAAGAGACCATACAAATGAGCAATCTCTCTCTCAAATAGAGATTTTCTATACAAAATCCCTAGCCAAAGAGATCAACCACTGAGATTAAATCATCTCCATTACAAATCTATGGCTAAGATCATCTCTCAAAGTGGTAATGCGCAAGCTACATGAGGGGGCGAATTCCTCTACATGCCCTAGGAGAACAACATGATAATGTTATAAGACATGAAGTACATGAGGAAAGGCCCCCCCTAGGGATGTATGTTCCCTTAAGGCGCCTTCTTTTACATAGCTTATGTGCCAATGCATTGAAACCATAAGTTGAAAACGTCCCTATGTAGCAAATTCACCCTCCCATAGAAGAAATAAGTTGTGGACCCCATCTCTAATTATAATCACATAATACATGGTCCGAAAGCATAGCACAATGTCATGATATAACCCAAGTCACTATCTGCCCCATATTTTGTTAGTCATTTTAATTTCTAATGGTATATATGGATGAAGCTGTAATTTGCCAAAAATAGATACTTCCCTTGCTTGGATGCCCGAACCAACTGTGCTAATGAATTTGTAGACCCCAAATCTACTTTTGGTGATCACAAGAACCACCAAAATCCATGAAATATGCTCTATGTAGCCCAATCCATGCCAAACTAATAAAAATATGACCCTGGTAACTAATAATAAATAAAAACCTCACCGACTGGGCCGCATCATGGCGAACTGAAGCATGGAATCATGTATGGCATCTGTTTATGCTCCTTACCGACGTGCGTGTGTCAAAGCCCAAAAGTAGGCACATCGACCCGATGGCAACTACGAAAAGAGCAGCCACTGTCACCACACTCCTCTCTTCCTCACTTCAGGTTGGCTCTTCTCTAACTCAAGGGGGCCTTCCCTAAGGTTAGGATCAGTAAGGTAGGATGGAATGTAGGGGAAGGTGAAATGAAGAGGTTTCCTTAGAGAAACGGTTGTAGGATAGATGTAATTGAATAAGTCAATGGGAAGGAGGGAAAGATCATTCCTTGATAAAAGACTAGTGCCAGTACATCAGGAGGGTAGAAATGGAGTCAAAAGAGAACTCAAGAGGGCCTTGTGTCATATGTGACTAAGGGAGAGAGATCGCATGATTGAGAAAACTTTGATTAGTCAATGGTACAACTACTAGATTTACTTCCTCCTAATTGCAGGAGATGCGCTATGCAAACAAAAGATCAATATTACACAATCAAACTAGATTAAATGCAAAGATCAATGGCTGTGTATGCACGGTTACAAAGGAAAAAGGCTAGCAGCTGCTAAGAATTTTCACCTTCCAATGTGGTGGTAGCATTCGTCTATGGTCTCCAACGCAAACATAGAAAGAAAAACGAAGCTCTAGCAGTTACTCCCATTCATTGAAGCTTCACAAGTTTACGTCACACATTAACAAAAAAGAGTGCTTAGTTACACATCCATAAAACAACTTCCCAAATGAATTTTTTCTATTAAGTCCAAAGGGGGAGAAACATTCCAACTTTTCCCATCATTACAATCAAAGAGCAATACTCTTTATAGGCCTAAAACCTTTATTCAAAAAGGAAGATAAAATAATAATTTAAATAAAATGAGAAAAAGTGAACTAAGATCCACTTTTTTCTCCAAGGAATGCCCGTAAACTTTACTTTATTAAAAGTCGTTCCTACTCCACTAAAGTTCTAGCCCACAGGTGTCCTAACCGAACGTAAAGTGGAACTCAAACTCCCACTCTTTTAACTAGACAACTTAAACGATTTTTTTATTTTATTTTAACGAAAAACCTCAGTTTGACTGGTCATTCCTTTTCCCCACTTATCCACGGATGTCCACTAGCAAAAATGCACACTAATGCCAAAGGTATCGACTCCAAATTACATGTGTAGGAGAGCACCCAAGTGGCTTCCAACGATCCGTGATAACTGACTTTGTTCGTGTAAAAAAATAACTTTAAAACTGGCAGCAAAAATAAATAGGGACTCGGCACTGTGTTTACACGAAATCACTGACTGCTCCAAAGCTCCGTGAAATCGACACTATCTCCAAAAACTGCCAGGCAATAGATCGAACACTAGTGCAATTTGGCTGCCAAGTATGTGGGTTGAAGCTTTAAATGGGCCCAACTCTGAGCCATGACTGATAGTTCTGCTGCCATGTATCCTGATGGAGATCTCGACTTCCAATTGATCCAAAATCTGACATCGTCCAACAATTTTGCCATGCAAAACAAAAATAACTTAAATTGGTAGCCATCGATTAAAATTTTGGGGCTTGGCAAACCTGACTGACTGCTTCAGACTGTGACGTGAAGATCCTCTTTGGAATTGGCTATCAACGAGAAAGTGTGGGCCTAGTTTCAAAAATCCACGTTTGGCTACCCATGAAAAAACTAGCCAAATTCCACGTATCAGCGACAAAACTAAACTCTCGGCTTGGCTTTCGAATAATCAAAAGACTGTCACTAAATTGAAAATCCCTTGAATCTAGCGGCTCCTTCAACTGTCAATGATGGACTTTATCGGGATCCTTTTAAAAACTCGAATCGGTTTAGCAGATGGACGCCTTTGAATAGCAGCAACATGGTGGTGAAAACCGTCGATGGAAAAGTCGTAACTCTTTCCTAGCTATCAAAACATTCAACTCATCCACAGAATTTTAAATGGGCTTCTCAAATCACAAAAAAGAATTGTTGGCTTCCAGGAGTTTGAGTGACGTGTGGTCATGGTAGGCACTTCAGCCCAGACTTTGAACCTAAAGCTAGAAACAACTACGGTTCACTTTTGTAATTATTAATGCCACACAAAGCTTCTAGTTCCATGTCCATCTGATCATCAATTCTACTGCTTCCATGGGACTGAGTTTGAGTTCAATCAACTTGGAATCTATTAACAATCTCCGATAAGCCACTCTTTTTGAAACCAATTTATTTATAAAAAGCTAGCCTTTGTATATGCTGGAGAAATTCAGTTCATAGTTTTGATCCTGGATAATAAATGAATATGGCCTCATCCCATAGTCACGAGGAACAATACTCTACTGTACAAAAGAAAAAAAATGGACCACTGTTGAAACATTGATATTTGCTTCTTGATCCTTTGTTCCTGCCCATGCTGATTACTTTGTTGTGTTTTGTGGGCTGCGGAGGATTGTAGAAAAACCCAAGCAGCAACCTATGTGCACAAGTCATGATCTTCCACTGCCGCTCTGTGGACACTCCTGTCAAAGTGGGGTGGTAACAGGATTCATGTGGATGCTAAAACACAAAATCGCACGTCCGGATGAAAACTTCTTGGGACCCCATTTTTTGGCTTGGTCAAACTAGTTTGACCTAGTCAAATTGGTCAAATAACGCAAAACTGAAGTTGCGAATACCTGTACGCACAAAAGGATTCCAATATTCTCTCTTATTTATGTTAGTAGGCTAACTAAAACAATAATCAACATGCCTTAGTGACCCATCATGAAATGCAGAAGAAACATTGCCTAAGTTAGAACAAACTTGTTACCTTTTCAAGAAGCCTCCGATGTATGCACACTTATAGTCTTGGTCATCTTGCTAGCTATTGCCGCCTAAAACACACTTTACCGTGAAAACGTCTTCCAACCACTAGGTGTGTTCTTGAGGGCAACTATGTCACCTCAATTCTTAACTCCTTCGTTTAGACCCAACTCCTAAAAAAGGTCTAGGGGGGTAGTCCCTATTCATTATGTTTCAAAGGTTGTGTTTTAGGAGTGAAAAGATGATTAGATTAATTTAAGCTTTATGACAATCCATCATGCAGAAATGCAATAATTTCAAATGATAGGGAAATATTTATTTATTTGTAAACCAAATATAATTGCAAGAGAAATATAGTATTACTAAACCAGTGCTTGCCTGAATCAGGCTATGGAGTCACAAACAAAGATTACAATGAAATTGCCAAAATGCACAAATTGCTCTAACTCATTCGCTCACCACAATAATCAAAAGACCACATTCATCAAATGTAAAATACTTTAAGAAAACGAACTAGAGTGTACGAGATGAGCTTGAAGTAGAACTGAACCAAATAAACGATGATTGCAATAGTAAATAAAATGAAAGATCATTATGTTGTGCAAGTGGTCCACTAGATTTTAATTTATTTTAAGGTCTTTCTTTAACTTAGAGGATTAATGTGTTTGGATGAGAAAATAAACGAACTAACTAATGTGTCTACCTCCAACCCTTATCCCTCAACTGAGAGAAACTGTTGGATGCTCAACAAGAGAGCACAAGGCTCTCTCCTAGCTCCACAAGTCAGTCCCAAGAACTAGTCGAGTGCTCAACAGGAGGACACTAAGTTCCAGGAGGCCCCCAACTACCTCTACCCCTATAGCTTCACACACTAATCCTCTTTTCTCAATTTTGCAATAATAGATTGAAATGCCTATTATTCTAGCCAACTCAAATCTTCTCCCTTTCTTGTCATTCAGGGTCGGACCAATCGACAAGGGGAGTGAATACAAGGCGAAGATTGGGGCAAGGTTTATTTTAAACGAAATGAAGAATTCAACAATTATTAACAATGCAAGCTAGCACGATATTGCAAAGATGGCATAGCGGAATCATTTGCTGTTGAATTATTGTAATTTCGAAGTGTATTGTACCCCGATGTTCCTATTGGGAGAATCATTAAGTCATGTAGAGTCATGAGGAAAAACCCTCCGTTTTAAGTCGGGTCATTAACACCCTCATTAATATAATATTAAGTTGTTTGATTCTTCCCAAAGAAGTCGGCCCAGTCAATTTTAGTGGGGCCGACTTGGTTGAGTGAAATGTCAAGTGAACTGAAGAATATAAATAGAGGTGAGGTGCTTCTCATTTGAACACACTCACACTCACTTCTGTAGCGCATAAGAGAGAGAGAGCTGTAGCTGCAAGGAGGAGAAGGATTAGTTTGGGGTTTTATCTTTTATCTTTTGATCTTCTATATTGAGGAAGCTTTTGCTAGGTTTTTCCCAACAAGATTTTTCCATGGTAAATCTGTGTTGATCTTGTGATACTGTTTCTTTCAGTGATCATGTCTATATGCTTTTGTTATGAAATTGAAATTGAATGTTGATAATCTAGCTTAGCATATGGAATCTTAACATGGTATCAGAGCTAACCTGAATAGGACAGCTTTCACAAGGTGAAAAATCCCTCTCATCCCAACAAGAAATTAGGGTTTCGGGAAAATTTTTGAATTTTGAAGAACTGATTGCATGAAAAGTTGCGCCCTCCTAAAGCGCATCTTCTGAGCCTGAGATCGAAGTTTTTGAAGGAGTAGATCTCCAGGAAAGTCAAACCCTAGTTTGACTTCTGGACCGAAAAACTGCTAGAAGCTGCAGTGCTGAATCTCGCAAGTCAATTTTGAAAGGTTAAGACTTGAGATCTCCAGAAACCAAGCACACCAGTCAACTCGCCTCAGTCAAGCACATCTCTTGATAAGATCAGATTCTCATTTTCCAGAATTTCAATTTTTTGTGATCTCCTGACAAGATGGCCCCAAGCACCAAGCTTGAGGACAAACTAGAAGGCATAGAGAATTACAAAGCATGGAAATACAAAATTCGCCTCATTCTTAAGGAGAATGATCTTGAAAAATATATCAAGGATGAAGTTGCAGAACCTGAAGAGGCTGAAGCTAAGGACAAGCACAAGAAGGATCTGATTAGGGTACAAAGGATTATTGCTGACTCTATCAAGGATCACTTGATCCCTCAAGTGTCATCCAAGAAGACTTTGAAAGAAATGTATGATGCCCTAGCAAGAATGTATGAAGGAAGAAACATCAACAGAAAGATGAATCTAAGAGCTCAATTGAATAGCACCAAGATGAGTCATGGAGAATCCATCCAGGATTACTTCACAAGGGTCTCTCAGTTCAAGGAACAACTAGAAGCCATTGGAGACAAACTTGATGAAGATGAGTTGGTTATGACTGCTCTCAATGGTCTCACTAGACCTTGGGAGTCATTCATCCAAATGATGTGTGCCAGAAAGGAAAGCGTGAAGTTTGATATTGTATGGGAAGATTGTATTCAAGAGGAGACTAGAGTGGAAAATAGAGAAGCTCTACTGAAGGAAGATGATCAAGCCCTAGCCACTCATACCAAGAGAAGAAGAAGTCAACCCAACTTCAAGAAGGGAAACCACAAGGAGTCTTAACCTCCCAGAAGGTTCCAGAGAACAAGAGAAAGTCTCCCCAATAGGGACTATTCCAGCTTTCAATGTTTTCATTGTGATAAGATAGGACACATTGCCAGAAATTGTCCTTCGAAGAGACAAGAATACAAGAAGAGGAACAACAACAACAAAAGACATCATGCACATCTAGCTGAAGATGAGGATGAAGAAGAAGAAGAGGAAGTACCTCAAAGAAAGCAAGCAAGAGAAGAAGATGCCGAAGAGTATGTGCTATTCCTTGCACTCTCTGGGTCTGTAACACCTGGAGAAGACACTTGGCATATTGATAGTGGTGCTTCAAAGCACATGACGGGATAGAAGAAAACTCTATCAAAACTTGAAGAAAAGAACTCTCCTCAGAAAGTATCTCTAGGAGATGACTATCAATATCCAATCAAAGGAATCCGTGAAGCAAGCTACAAGCTTGATTCAGGAAATCCCCTGAAGATGAAGGAAGTCTTATATGTACCAGGTCTAAAGAAGAATTTACTTTCTATCTCAGCTTTAGATAAGAAAGGATTCAGAGTTGCATTCATAGATGGCCAAGTACTCATGTGGCTCAAAGGAAAGTCAATTGAAGATACAGTTGTCATCGGTGAAGAAGAAGGAGGCCTATATAAACTCAAGGGACATTCAGAAACATCCCTTGTTAATGAGTCCACTAACCCTAGTGAACTGTGGTATAGAAGGCTTGCCCACATCAATTACAAAGCACTACCTCATGTGAACAAAGTAGTGTCGATATTACTAGACTTGAAGATCAACCATGAAGGCATTTGCAAAGGATGTGCGAAAGGGAAGAATATCAAGAATCCATTTCTGAAGAGTGAAACAAAAACTAAAGGTACGTTGGAATTGATTCATTCAGATGTGTGTGGTCCAATGTCCTCGACATCTTTGAGTGGTTTTGAATACTCTATTACATTTATTGATGACTATTCAAGAAATACATGGATATACTTCTTGAAAGCAAAGAGTGAGGTGTTTGAGAAATTCAAGGAATTCAAAGCCTTGATAGAGAATCTTTTAGACAAAAGAATCAAGACACTCCGATCAGACAATGGCGGAGAATATACTTCAAAAGAATTTGAAGCCTTTTGTAAAGATGTCGGAATCAAGAAGGAACTAACTACTCCCTACAATCCTCAACAAAATGGTGTTGCGGAAAGAAAGAACAGAACCATTATGGAGGCAGTGAAGACAATGATATATGATCAAGATCTTCCAATGCACCTATGGGCAGAAGCAGCAAGAGCTGTTGTCCATGTACAAAACAAAATATTTCACAATGCGCTTGGATTCAAGACTCCAGAAGAGATGTTCACGCGAAAGAAGCCTGAGGTAAGTCATCTCAAGATATTTGGTTGTCCAGTATATGTTCATATACCGAAAGAGAAAAGAACCAAGTTAGACCCCTCCGGAAAGAAGGGGATATTTGTTGGATACTGTGAAGTATCCATGGCATTCAGAATTTACATTCTTGGATTCCATCACATGGAAATCACTAGAGATGTAACATTCGATGAAGAAGCAGCTCTCAAGAGATCCAGAAAATGTCAACATGAAGAAGTATATGAGGAAGATGCACCTCCCAGAAATGTAGAGGCTACATTCCTCCCTAAAGATGAAGCACCTGAAGATCATGATATGACAGAACCACAAGAACCTCCTACGATGGAGATATCACGGAAGAGAAAGCTTGCTTGGGAAAGAGAAATTATACAAGAAGCAGAAAGATATGGAGCTCTTGAAGGCTCCATAAGGATAAGCAAGAAGCCCAAACCATTTTCCAACTATGTAGCTTTGATGTGTGATCTTGTAGATCAAGAACCTACAAGCTATGAAGAAGTTGTATAGAAGAAAGAATGGGTAGAAGCAATGACGGAAGAATACTAGTCAATAATGAAGAACGATGTGTGGGATATAGTTCCCAAACCAGAAGGCAAGAGTGTAGTATCCTCCAAATGGATCTACAAGATAAAACATGTAGCTGATGGAAGTATAGAGAAGTAGAAGGAAAGATTTGTGGCTAGAGGTTTCTCTCAGAAAGAAGGAATGGATTATGAAGAAACGTTTGCACCAGTAGCACGGTATACTTCGATTAGAGGTATCATGGCACTTGCATCCATGATGAAGTGGGACTTATACCAGATGGATGTGAAGATAGCCTTCCTAAATGGTGTGACTGAAGAAGAAGTATACATGGAACAGCCATAAGGATTTGAAGTTGAAGACAGACGGACTCACGTATGCAAGTTGAAGAAGGCCCTGTAAGGCCTGAAGCAAGCTCCTAGAGCTTGGTATGGAAGGATAGATAGTTTCCTGACGAGCTTGGACTTTACCAAGAGTAAAGACGATCCTAACCTTTACTTCAAGGTTATAGAAGATGAACCTGTCATACTATTATTGTATGTGGATGATCTATTTCTGACAGGGAATGAGAAATAGATTGTAGAATGCAAGAAGAAGCTCGCTGAAGAATTTGGGATGAATGACCTTGGTCTAATGCATTATTTCCTAGGTCTGGAAGTATGGCAGAACTCAAAAGGAATCTTTCTCAATCAGGAAAAGTATGCAGTGGAAATTTTGAAAAGATTTGATATGTTGGAATGTAAAGCCATGGCCACACCCATGGATACCAACCTGAAGTTGTTGACTGATGAATCATTAGAATTAGTGGATGTGACTCGATACAGACAGATTATTGGGTCGTTGATGCATCTAACAAATACCAGACCAGACATTTATTTTGCTGTGAACACCTTGAGTCAGTATCTAGTTCAACCTAGACGTGTTCACCTGATAGCTGCAAAACATGTGATGAGATATCTGAAAGGGACTATCGACTTTGGTCTATACTATGATGGAAACCATGATTACAGATTGTATGGCTACACAGATGCAGATTGGGCTGGAAGTGTCTCAGACAGAAGAAGCACATCAGGTGGATGTTATTATCTGGGGTCTGCTATGATTTCATGGTTTAGCAGAAAACAGTCCAGTGTTGCTCTTAGCACGGCTGAATCAGAATACATAGTAGCTTGCTCTGCTAGTTGTGAAGCCATATGGCTTTGGAAGCTGATGTCAGGCTTATTTAACCTGAAGTTGGATACCGCAGTGATTCTATGTGAAACCAAAGTTGTATAAAGATGACGGAGAACCCAATGTTCCATGATAAGTCAAAGCACGTAGAAATCCGGTATTTCTACATTCGATATATGATACAGAAGGGAGCCATAAAGCTCCAGTATGTGAGTATCGATGAAGAAGTTGTTGATGTGTTGACGAAGCCTCTGTCTCGAATAAAGTTTGAATATTTTCGAGACAAGCTTGGTGTTGTTTGGAAAGACCTTCCCCGAAAGGGGGAGCAGTGATGTTGCAATGGGAGTGTAATATGTATCATCCCTGGACATTTGTCCTAAAGTGATCCGTAGATTTATGTCTCCGAGAAAGAAGCAGGATTGTATCATCCCTGGACATTTGTCCTAAAGTGATCCGGTGACTTTGGTCCTCGAGAATGTGGTAGGATTGTATCATCCCTGGACATTTGTCCTAAATTGTATCCGGTGGCTTTGGTCCTCGAGAATGTAGTAGGATTGTATCATCCCTGGACATTTGTCCTAAATTGTATCCGGTGGCTTCGGTCCTCACGGATACAGTAGGATTGTATCATCCCTGGACATTTGTCATAAATTGTATCCGGTGGCTACGGTCCTTGATAATGTGGTAGGATTGTATCATCCCTGGACATTTGTCCTAAATTGTATCCGGTGGCTTCGGTCCTCGAGAATGTGGTAGGATTGCATCATCCTTGGACTTAGTCCTAAAGTGATAGGGAGTGATTATCCCGTAATTGTATCCGGTGATTTCGATCCTCGAGAATGTGGTAGGATTGCATCATCCTTGGACATAGTCCTAAAGTGATAGGGAGTGATTATCCCGTAGTTGTATCCGGTGACTTCAGTTTTCGAGAATGTTGTAGGATTGCATCATCCTTGGTCTCAAGTCCTAAAGTGATCCATAGACTTTTGTCTTCGAATTGTGGATTGCAAGTTGTTGCTACTGATGATGATGTTGCTGATCAAAAGATTAGAGTGTGATGATGATGTTGCTCAAAGTATTACTGATGACGATGATGATGTTGTTGATCGAAAGATCAGAGTGTGATGATGATGTTGCTCAAAGAGTTGTTGTTGAAGATGATGTTGTTGATCAAAGTGTTGTTGTTGCTGTAATTGAAGATGAAGACTATATGTCGAAAATGATGAAAAAGCTTCCAATGATTTATAGATGTATCACCCTGATGATGTTGAAGATGCTCTCTCTCCTTCTCCTACTGCTGTTGTTGATGATGTTGTAGAATACCCTTCTCGTTAAGGGGGAGTGTTGAATTATTGTAACTTTGAAGTGTATTGTACCTTGATGTTCCTATCGGGAGAATCATTTAGTATTTCATTATACCCCGATGTTCCTATCGGGAGAATCATTTAGTATTTCATTATACCCCGATGTTCCTATCGAGAGAATCATTAAGTCGTGTAGAGTCATGAGGAAAAACCCTCCGTTGTAAGTCGGGTCATTAGCACCCTCATTAATATAATATTAAGTTGTTTGAGTCTTCCCAGAGAAGTTGGCCCAGTCAATTTTAGTGGGGCCAACTTGGTTGAGTGAAATTTCAAGTGAACTGAAGAATATAAATAGAGGTGAGGTGCTTCTCATTTGAACACACTCACACTCACTTGTGTAGCGCATAAGAGAGAGAGAGAGAGCTGTAGCTGCAAGGAGTAGAAGGATTAGTTTGGGGTTTTATCTTTTATCTTTTGATCATCTATATTGAGGAAGCTTTTGCTGGGTTTTTCCCATTAGGGTTTTCCCAGGGTAAATCTGTGTTGATCTTGTGATACTGTTTCTTTCAGTGATCCTGTCTATATGCTTTTGTTATGAAATTGAAATTGAATGCTGATAATCTAGCTTAGCATATGGAATCTTAACAAATAATAGAGCGCTCAAGTGCTAAAGGGCTCAACCAACATCTAACTTAGGAAATGCATCCAAGTACGAAGATAATACATGGACTAATTGCATTTACACACTTTTAATAACCCATTGACTTATCTAACTTTTGTTCATTAAAAGATTAAGCTAACGATGGTGCCACCAACATTAGATCTTATTTCATGTGAAAATTCGTAAGCCAAATTGAATTTACCTAGATTCCTAAGTTAAGTGAAGGTGATGAAATAAACGTGGTACTTAGGGAAGAAATGGGGTCTTTGCAAGTTAACCATCATAGTAACGGAGTGTAATAGGTATACCCTTAGCTTTCAAGAAGCTTTCAAGAGCTAAGGTTATAGTACTTTTTAAAATATAAATATGCTTACCTCTAATGTGTGATAACCTCTTGATGGTCAGACACAAAACTGAATTCTCACAGCATGGGTGCTAACACAGTTGGCAAGAACCCTTCTGTCTCATGTGGGCAATGAATCATCAACATTGTTAGCATCCTCATTATTTTACAATATTCATGCAGATTTTTACCTTAAAAATCAGTTTTCCAGTTTTTTAAGTCATATGTTTGCATCAAATGTTCCTTGTTACCCAAATACACATTGTGTATACTATTTTTGCCTGGTTGTAGATCTGGTATGCTCTGTGCTATTGATTAGCAGGCTACTTCCATAATTTTGATAGTATAATGGCTGGAATGGTTGGTTACATATGGATATCTATGATTTTTACATATAATCTTTGAAATGTGCATGCCCCTATTCATTGTCGATCTTGACAACTATTCAAAACTGCCAGGTAAATGAAGGAAATTTACTCACCATATTGTTTTATTGGCAGATAGCATATTTCCTGGAACCCAGCCATGACTGCATTGTGGAGTGTCTTCCAACTTGTTATTCAGAGACAAATCCTCCCAAGTATGTAAGAGAATATTATAGTTTAACTGAGTGGGGGGTTCTAAAAGACCCCTTTCTGAGGATTAAATATCAGTTTAAATGAAAGCTTATTAACAACTGCATTCCTAGAAACATTGGATACAATGGACAATTAAAAGTATTGTTGTGATGAATACCTTTGGCAGGTACCCTCCAGTTAAATGTGAGGATTATCTATCCAAACGGTATAAGGATACTCATAGTGACCTGAGTACATATACAAAGATTTCAGATTTGTCCCAGAAAGAGGACAGTCACACCTTAAACGGCGTACATGTTTGATTCTCTGTTAAACAGGAAGCAACAAGGATCTGCCCAGATTATCTTATGAAGGAAGACTTCTGATTAATCAGCATGAAGAAGATATTCTTGGCCAGCAGGATCACATGTCAATCTAGATAGAAAGCCAATATTTAGTACTGCACTAATGTGTGACAATGGCTTGATTGATGTATTACCACAGTAAGCATAAAAATCCATTTTCAATGTATAAAACAAAAAAAAATCATGGTTCAAATCCTCTTCAATGCATTATGCAACATGTTTCATCTAGAACACTTGGAAATAGGAAAAATATCTTGTTCTCTTTTTAACACAGGAAGCTCGAGTCTCTACCAGCAATCTGACAAAATCATAACATTCTTTGCAACATTTATTCTTAATGTATCTACAGTTGGTTCAATCTGCCGGAATAAATTAATAAAAAGCTACAAGTATCCAGTTCCATTTGGAATATGAAAAGGTCCATATGGGAGCATTTCATCCATGCCTGAAAGGTCAGTGGGGTGAACTGAATGATGAATCTGATTATGTGTTCATATTCTCCCGAGTATTTTTTATTTTCAACTATACTACTAAAGATCTTATTTCCCAATGTTAGCTGGAAAGCATGACTTTTGTATGATGTGTGAATTTAGATATATAAATGCTCAAATCCTATATCTCTTTTGCATCATTTGCAATATGGATTATGTGATTCTTTCATATTTGCCACATTTTTTTCACTTGTTTAAGAGTGTTGTTTATATCCTGTAAATAATTGAAAGCATACTTCATAAAAACGCAATGGAAAGAATTATCCATGGCCTATCCCTACAGGTTGTGTTACCTCCCAAATTAACATGTGTGATTAAATCCCAAAAGAACAATGGTAGCCCAAAGTCAATCTAGAGGGGCTACCAACTGTCACCTCAGTAACTCCCTCTCTACACTTTAGGTTCATTTTTCTCCAACACAAGGGGGGCTTCCCTAGTATAGGATTACCAAAGCTTAGACAATGATGGCACAAGGTGATATGAAGAGAAAGCTTTAGCAAAATGTTTTTGGGTCTCTTTTAGTATAGAAAATAAAAAGACAATGAAAGGACCAAGACACTAGTGTGAATCCAACGAGGGTGGATGGAGTCAAGGGGTTAATCCAAAAGGGGGACTTCATGAATGGTTAGAGCAAAGAGGGATACTAAATATGCCACAAGAACTAACCCTAACATGCTGAAAAATGAATGTAGAAATTAAGCTCAGAGGGCCTGTGTGCCCAAACAACACCACATCAAAACATTGTTAATTAGGGTGTGATTTATACGATGAAAGTATCACTGACAACTACTTTGGAAGATGATAGAAGGAAGCTAATACATGACAAATTAGCTCTATACCTCATTAATTCAAACATGGCATTGAGCTTGCAAGTACATTTAATTATCAACGCAGGGCCAGTATGCTTGTGAAGTATCGTGCAAAATATATGTAGATTTTCAGCAGTAATTAAAATTCTAAATTCTAGCATGCTATTACAGTCTACCAAGAAATCCAATTCCGTTTATAATAAAATAAATCTAAATCAAATTACATGAAAGCAGTAAACTCAACCATGAAAGTAAAGAACAATCAATCACACATTTATCATCAACCATAGGAGGAGTAGGATACACAATTCTGTAGCAAAAAATATAACATAATTAAAAATAAGTCACTTGTGAAACGGAAACTAGAGATGAACTAAGCTAATAAACAAACAACACCTGCTTCTCTATAGTGGGCCCTTTCTGTGCAGAGCAAGGCTGGGAATACTTCAACGATTAAACACACAGCTCACAACATCAATCTATCTTAGAGATTCATGAACATAATGACTAAGCGGGACTTTGTCTCATTTAATTATATGTTAATAGTAAACAGAGTATTACAGAATGTCAAAGTCTTTTCATCTTTTTCTCTTTCCTATTTATATAGAACGGAAGTCCCTTCTTATATAGGCGAAATCCCTCAACATGTTACTTAATACAATTGAAAAGCAATGCACGTGATGTTGATGTTTGTAACTCGGATAAACAAGTTTAGTGTCAAACATGCCTGAAGTCATCCAAATTGAATCTATTTTGTAATTCACTTTATTTATAAAACGAAAGTATTTTAATTAGATGTTGAGTTTAATAAAGTGTAATTTTAATACATTAGTGATTTAGACTAATCTCAACCATTCATCTCATTGAGAGATTAGGTTTGTGTTTGATTAGGGTTTCAGCTTAGTATAAAAGCAAGTCAATGTAGAGGGTTAAGATACATTCATTATTCACTCAAAGACTGTTTTGGTCGGAAGGTGACGAGACTCATTCAAGGAGCAAAATTAGAGTGTTAGAGAGGAGACCGATTTAGCAACCAAGTAAATTTCAGCAAGCAAGCAATGACAATAGCAAATCCGTACAACTGTACGAATCAGTACAGGCCTGCAACAAGTCCATACAACCACCAGCAAGCTTTGAGTTGATTTCTTGGTTATTTGAGGGCAGTTTTCCTTAGTAAGTATGTTGATTTTTTATCCATTTTGAGTGTACCATGCAGTTGTGGAGGTTTCCTTGAAAGCCTAGATCTATTTATGAAAGGCTAATTTGAAGGAGTAAATCATCTATGTATTGTGTTTTGCTTCCGTTGTTCATTTTCTAGCTATATATGTGATTAGTGCTATGTGAAGAATTTAATTTCTACAAATTAAATATTAATTGATTTATTTAAGAACACAAGGACAACATTTTCCCAGGGTTAAGAAAATTTACATGGTATCAAAGCTAATCAGATTCAGAAGATCAAAAGAGCAGGAGTTTGTGTGCATATAAAAAATGGCATCAACTAGGATCAGGTTTGATGATAGGTTGGACAACGCCTCAAATTTCCTAGCATGGAAAGTCAGGGTAACTCTTCTATTAGAAGAGAATGACCTCTAGGATAGCATCAAAGATGTGGTAGCTTCGTCAATGGATTTGTAGCTTTTAGCAACTCACAAAAAGAAAAAAGCGAAATCCAAGCAAATGATCATGGATTGTATAAAGGATCATTTGATCCCTCATATATAGTCATGAAGACGGCGGCGAAAGATATGTTCAATACTCTGGTTAGCATTTACCAGAATCATAAAAATAACAAGACGATGATATTGCACAATGAGCTCAAATATGTGGAGGTACCATATCCGTCATCGTCACTAGTTACTTAATGAAGGTCACATAGATGTGACCATCTTGTAGCGGTTGGGGAGAAGGTTGAATACAAAGAGCTAGTCAACAAGGCACTAATTGGGTTCCCACCACAATGTTAAACATTTCTCTAGGGTTTTTGTTTTCAGGAACACCTTTCCTCCTAGGAAAGACTATGGGATGACTATATCTAGGAGGAGAGTCGAATGGAGTCAAAGGCCAACAAACAAGGAGGTGGCAATGACCATGTCCTCATTGGTTAAACAAAGAAGGGCAAAGGTAAAGGACTTGGAAAGGGTGAGGTAAAGAGTGATGAGTTAGTCTCACAAGCAGGGAAGAAGGACTTGAGTAAAATCAAGTACTTCATATGTCATAAGAACAACCATTATGCATCATAGTGTGCAGAGAAGAAGGGTAAAGGGAAGCAACAATAAAATTAGGTAGCATCCTTAGCTAAAACTCATGAACGAGTTTGCCTCCAAATTTGAGAGGATTTCTTGATGGTATCTTGCCTTTTTTCCAACACGGTTCTGGAGAACACGTGGAATGTGGAAAGTGGAGCATCGAGGCATATGACATCAACCCAAAAACTATTTTCAAATTTAAAGGAGCACGTCTTAGGGGTTTAGGTCAAGCTTGGTAATTATTCCAATATCCAGTAGCAGGAGTTGGCTCCATTCCTTTTCAACTTCAATCAGGTAACTCTTTAGACTTTGATGATGTGTTATTTGCTCTAAGTTTGAAGAATAATCTGCTTTCATTTTGGTCATTGAAGAGAAGGGTTATACAATAGAGTTCGAAAACCAGCAAGTCCTCGTAAGAATGAAGGAGTCTATTCCAATATTAGCTCAAGTGATTAGGATTAGCGAATGTAATTTATACATTTTATAGGGTAAATTAATTCAAGCACTAGTATATAACACAAGTAACTTGTGTGAGTTATGGCACAAGAGGATGGGGCTCCTACGTTACTGAGTGTTTCCTATTTTCAGGGAGATCATCACAAGTCTTCTAGAGTTCAACATTGAGAAGAAGGGTGTATGCAAAGGGTGCATGCTTGGCAAGCATGCCAAGGTTGCTTTCCCATGTAGTGAGCACGTCTAAGGTGGTACTAGATCTAGTGTATTCAGATGTGTGTGGACCGATGTGAGTGGCATCAATCACATGAAGCATGTACTATCTTTCCTGCATTGATGACTTCTCTCACAAAACTTGAATCTATTTCTTAAAGACCAAGGATGATACCTTCAATAGGTTTCCGGAGTTCAAAGCTCTTGTGGAGAACCAAACAGAAAAGAATATCAAAGTTTTGAGATCAAACAATGGGGGTGAGTATACCTCCAATGATTTAGAGAATTTTTGCAATGATATAGGAATCAAGAGGGAGTTCATTATTTTGTACAACCCATAGCAGAAGAAATGATCCATCGTAGGGGTTGTTAAAATCATGATATATGATCAATGTTTTTCGATGTTTCTATGGGTAGAAGCATGCGATGAAACAATCTACATCCAGTACATGTGTCCTCACAAGATCTTGGGGGACAAGACACCAAAGGAGGCATTCGGTAGTGTGGAACTATAGGTAATTGATTGTTACGTCCTTGGCTATCCAATTTACATCCATATGCCAACAGAGAAGAGAACCTAGTTGGAACCCTCCAAAAGGATGGGTTTGTTTGTTGGCTATAGTGAGACTTTAAAGGACTACAAGATCTATATTCCAAGGGAGAGAAAGACAATTGTAGGCAAGGATGTAAAGTTTGAGGAAGATTTTCATCTAGGAATTCTCATGAGCCTGATCTAGTGACAAAGGATGAGGAGAGGGAAGGTCCAACGATTGAGTCATGGTCATAGCAGTGATATAGAGGAGGAGCCACCATCTCCCACCAGTTCTATTAGGATACCTTGATGTTTCACGCATACATTGAGGGATGTTCAGGAGCATTTTGAGGCTCATAGGAGCTCATTCAGGGAGAGTTGACTTCTGAGGAAGTTTCTAAACTACATGGCATTGATGAACAATAGCATAGATTTCAAGCCTTCTGGTTTTAAGAGGCAATAGACCATGAGGTTTGGAGGGATGCCATGGTGGAGTTCACCTCCATCATGAAGAATGATCTTTGGGACATTGTGGCTAGAACAGAAGCGAAATCAATAGTGACTTCTAGATGGCTCAACAAGTTGAACCATGTAACAAATGGAAGCATAGAAAGTACAAAGAAAGGTTTGTAGTGAGAGGATTCTCCCAGAAAGAGGGATTGGAATATGAAGAGTTTTTGCTTCAATCACCAAGTACACCTCCATTATATCAGTGATATATTTAGTCTCCATTATGGGATGGAGGATTCATTAGATGGATGTGTAAATAACTTTCCTCAATAGGATAATTGAGGAAAAAGTGTACATCAAGCAATTGCAAGGATTTGAGGTCAATGGGAAGGAGTCCCATGTTTGTAGGTTGAAAACGACCTTGTATTTTTGGGTGCTAGAAATGCCCCTTTTTGCCCAATCTTATTTAGCCCTTTTCCTTGATTTTGCCCAATCTTCCCAAAGAACAAGCATGGATTCGAACATGTATAATTTATTATTATTTTGTTACATTAATGCATAGAAATGCTTGTGAATTTGGAATTCATTCTGCGTAATACTGACTTGTGATGGATTTATGAAGAGTAAGTAAAGTCCTCAGGGAATCCAGGACTATTAGCTTGCTGATACACGCAAACCCTGAAGTACCTGGCAACAGTTGCGCATCTCCAGGGTTCAGTTTGGATCATGGTTGAAACAACACAAGTTATCCTCCCACACGACCAGCTGAGACTCGTCCAAGCATGGGATCAGTTTCAGTAAAAGGCATATTTGATTATGAAATAGGATTTACTTTAATGTAAAGATCTCCATAATTGTTTCTATTTTCTACACTATATATTCAACAGCCTGAAGATGGGAGATCTTCACGGTTGCCTAAATTAATGAACCCAAACTGATTTGTTTCAATATATATGGGAGGATGAAATAATATAGAAGGTTAGGCTTAATTTGGAGATAATTGTCAGCAGGTGTAAAGAACTTTGTAATTGAAATTTGTTGTTAATGAAAGAAACGACATTTTCTTGATTACTGTGTTTTGAGAGCCGATAGCGACATCTTTATTAGAAGGCCAAGGCCCACCTTCTCCCAAAGGTGCCGAGATTAGTTAGTTGTTGTTTCTTTTAATATTTTCAGCTCTGTGTGGTGTGGAATTGCAATTTAGATTACCTCCCAATTGTCGCAACAGTAGTTATGAGATAAACGCATTGTTATAATTTTCCCGTGGTTTGGTGCAACAGTGTGGTGTGAACAGTCGACTGTGTATAGTGGTTTCTTATGCAAGTGTGCTAATTAGTATTGTTGTTACAGTCACACTCAACTGCTGCACATTATTGTTATTTATCTTTCCTATAATTTGCTAAATTAGGTAGATCATTATTTTCATGAACTAAATAGTTTGGTAATGGTTTGTATTCCTTTTAATTTGGTATTTTAAGATTTAACTTCTTGCAAAAACAATTCTAGTTAATTTATTCTTAAATCAATTGTTGTAGGATTGATCTTGTAGGAATTAGGAATCCTATGAGTTCTTAGATTGATAATTAAGATTTTTTTTCACAGGGAGTTGAGTTAACTGAGCGATTGGTAGGTTGAACGATCTTTATTTCACTAGTCATCTACTGAAGTGTTTATGCATATATTGTGCATAGTTACCTTTGAAATAACCAAACTTTCTCGGGTTGACAATTTATATTGAGCACTCTGCTTGTTTATTGAGTTTAATGAGCATATAGAGTGACCAACATTTTGGCTTCGTTGCCAGGGAAGGTAATTGGTAGACATAGATAGTAGTTGATTGGTTCAAATTCTTTAGCTATCTTGATTTTTGGGGTTGCAGGGACGATAAGATGCAGTGACGAGTTGTGTATTCTTCAAGTATGATTATTTAAGGCTGCATGAATACAAGAAGAAACGAACGGGAAACCCCCAAAAGCACTAACTTTGCAGGTGGAAGAGGTTGTGGTCGTAACCAAGGTCTGGGAAGATAGACATTTATTGATGAGCTAATTGCTAGGGCCAATTATTCTACTGGAGCTTTATATCGAAGATCATCTTTCATAAGGAGAAGCCTTGTCCTTCCTAGGCTGGAGTCATTAGTATCAACTGTGGAGAGGCCAGTAGGTGCTTCAACCTTGCCTAGTAGTCCTGAGAAGCAATCTCCAGAGGATAGGGGAAGTTTTGTGGGAGTAAGCAGACCGGAGAAGGTCTATCGAATCAATGGGCAAGAGGTTGATGCATATGGTGTTGTCATTGATGAAAACATTAATGACAAAGGTGAAGTGTGATGACATGACATGAACACTAAGCAAGCAAGTTGGAGGGGCATGGCCAAATGACCCATTATGTGGTCATTTGTGACTCGATGAGGTCATGAACTCTTGAAGATGGCCTTAGGGCTTGGAAAGGACTTGAAGATACCTTGAAGCTCTAGTATAAAATAAACCTTGATTATTGGAGTACGTGGCACCTATGATGCAAAATTGTAAACCCTTGACAAAGTCTTTTGAAGCCTATGCCTATGGAAATCCATTGGGTTAAATAAAGAATCCCTTGCTATGTTGTATGATGATGAAGATCATAACAAGTATGGAGCCCATGGTCTCTTCTTGAAGACCAAATAAAAACCATGTGAAGTTGGCCAAAATCCAAACAGGAAATTAAATATGCAAACAAAAAGAACATTTACAAGTCGGCTCCCAAATTTGTGAAAAAATAAAATATTATTTTAAATAACTTTTGCAATGTCAGCTTAGTGAATTTATTATGGAAAATCACTATAAATAACAGGCTAACATCTTCAGTTTTAGTGTGAAAATTCGGGAGTTGAAGAAGAGGTCTGAAATTCGTGACTGTTTTTTCTGTGGAAATTTTGTGGGTAGCACACTGTGGAAAATGCAGGAACAATCAATGAATTATTTTTGCAACAGTCAAATTTAATTGGTGCAGTCCCGAATTTTTTCCATATACAGACTCGATATTGCAGTAGCATTGTGAAGTTTTTATAGTGGATTGTGACAACCACAAGCCAGACTTCAATCAATTTTTTAAAGTGTTTCTCTCTCTTTGATTTTAGGTGACCTTAGTGCCAAAAGGTCTGATCCACATGAAGGAAGCCAAAGATACTGGGAGAAAGTTTGAACCAAGTGTGTACTCTTGCGTCCACAAAATATTTTTTCTAAAATTTGATGGTTTAATCTCAGTCACGTCTCATAGGTCTAAATATTTCTAATACATGCAAGCTCTTAAAGAATGAAAGCCATAGTTGATGGAGGTAATTGCATGCCACAATAGAACATAACTTCAAACTGCTACAAGTCTCTCTGAGATCTTCTTCTGGACATAGGTAGCTACAGTATGACTATGGACTGATTGACTTTGAAGGAATATGAAGGTGTAACATCTCTGAGCTCTTAGAGAAACAAGAACAACCTTAGAGATATATGTCAGTATACAAGCATCAAGTTGAAAGTATGTTTTAGCACTGAAAAGATAATAGATCTAAGTTTGGGCATCTAAAGGGAACCTTAGTATTGAAGCTCTGTAGCTTGGGTTACAAGATATAATAAAAATTAGAAACAAAATATGTCAATTAGATGGATTGAAGACAATGACAGTGGATGAACTTGATAGAGACAATTGAGTTGGCATGACAGTGACAACCTCTGAAGTGGGTGGTGACATGACTAGTGATAAATGATGATAGTGATGAGGTGGCAGTGATACCTTCAGCAAAAGACATGATGAAGATGTGATAGTAAGGGCGGATTGATTAAATTTGATGTGATAAGAATTAGTGCGTATTAACTGCAAGCTGGGTCTTGTAACTATTTTCTTAGTAGGATCTAAGTTTAGACCAAGCAGAGTCTTGGATAGAAGTAGGTGCTTCTGTATCAGTAGGTGTTGATTTACCTCAAGGTCGCAGCCGTTTGAACTACAAAAAGATTACAAACATTATATCTTGTATTTCTTGTGCAATGTTTTGATGATTATGTGTTTTATTTGATGAATGAATTGATTATTGAAGCATAGTATATTGATGAATATGATGTTGAATTGAATGTGAAATGATGAATTAAGTTCTAGAGTTTGAAGAAGTTAAAATTGAAGTAAGTCTAAACTCACCGATTCACTCCCTCCTCTCAGTGAGCCATTGTGTCTAACAGAGGTTACTAAAGAAGAGTGGTTCAAGTTTCGACAGGAATTCGACGATCAGAAAAAACAAGAAGAGCAAGAGAAAGAAGGAATCATGAACAACGAACGTCATTGTGACGATTGTGAAGAAGGGGTGGGGGACAATGACAATGACAACGGCAGCAATCAGCATGAAGAAATAGTTGCTACACTTCAGTTCCCTATTTGACAGAAAACTGGACAAGCCCCCATGAAAATATCTCACCTTTAGTACTACCAAATTTCCATGGTAAGTCTACTGAAGATCTAGATGAATTCCTTTTTGAATTTGATATCCTTTGTCGAAGCTATGATTATATCTCTAGCGAATATAAGTTGAAATTATTTCCTTCCACTTTGAAAGGCAATGCTTTACTATGGTTTATGAGTTTGGGTGGCGAAACTGTCACAACATGGGATCAAATGAAACGAGTGTTTCATGAAAAGTAGTAGGATTATTGCAAGAATAATGACAAGAGGGAGGATTTGTTTAAAATGATGCAGAAGGATGATGAAAGCTGGGAGGACTTTGTAGAAAGACTCTATATAATGTGCAAAGGTCTGTCCATACTGATATTGGGCGAGATGTTTTTAAAATCATTTTATTACGAGGGATCAGGGAAGACTGCCTTGATATGCTCTATTTACTAGGAAAGGGGGACATCTCTAAAGAATATTTTGATCATATTGTGGATCTATGTCGAAGATATTCTAGAGGGTCTTCCAGAACATGCACAAGGGAACGAGATGTCTTTACACGAGCATAAAATTCAGCTAGTGGAGGGGCTACTCGGACAGAGATGGGTAATATTCTTGAAAACCTTAAAACTAATATGATGAGTTCTATTTCTTCGCGGTTGGATGTCATGAGAGCAAAGCAGAGGCAAGCGGAAGAAGATCTGGCACTTGGTGTGTTCTTCCCTAAGTAAAGAAAGAAGCACTCGTTGAGGGAATGCTCGCTTGGCAAGGTGGAGGTATGTGGCCTATGTGACTTGGATCCTGATACTAAAAAATTCCCTTCACTAATGAAATTCAAGGTAGTCTTTCAAGCATCCATCGTGGACACGGAACAAGCTTATTTTATCTCGCAAAAGAATCCTTGGCAACCTCGTGCTCCAGGTATGAATCCATACCCTACATCTTTTCATTTTTGGAATAACATGAATAATCAATTTCCTCCATAGTATTCTTATTCTAATGCACAGTGGCACCCATCTACTCAGCCTACAATGCGAAATCCTATTCCTTGGATGCCATGTGCACAACACTTAACCAACAAGGTCCTTGGTCTCCTGGTTGGAGAAATTCTTATCCAAGAAATCAGTTTCCTCACAATCAAGCTCCCCAACCACAGTATCAGCAACCACATCTGCAACTCCCTAATATTGTTGCGCCAAGAAATGTACCACTTCGCCCTCAACTACCTGTTCAACCTATCACTAATCCCAACAATAAGGTAGTGCAACAATTTGAAATATCAAACATGCCAACTTACTCTATTACTCCCATTCAATGCAATGAATTATCGAGGAGGGTAGTAGAGCCTATTGTCATTGAGGATGTTCCATCCCCTGTGATCGAAGAAGGAATGAATAAACAATTTCAGAACCCAGTCAGTACAATAATTCCCATTATTGAGGATGTTGAAACATCTGCTAAAACACTAACTGAAACACTTGCTAAAACACTGGCTAAAACACATATTGAAACCACCCTTGTATGTAATCTAAGAAATACACCATATCCTAAGAGGTTGGCCTTACAAAAATCTGTAGAGCCACCTTGTTTCAATCTTCTAGGTGAACTAAAAAATCTGTATGTCAATATTCCCTTGTTGCAAGCCTTCACGATGTACCCATTTATGCTAAAATGGTTAGAGATCTGTGTGCAAAGAAGCCAGGGAAGAAACCTAAAGATCCTCTCACGATTCATGTGGTGGGAAAATTATCTGAGATAATGATGGGAAAGGCTCCTTTGGCCAAATATGATGAACTTGGCAATCCCGCCATTACGATATATATTGGATATACTGAGATTCCTAATGTCTTGATAGAGTTAGGGTCAGCAATAAATGTGACGACTATTGAAATTGTGAAGAAATTGGGACTCACCAACCCCCACAATATTAGAATTGAATGATAGATCCACCATTAGACCTGAGGGAAGTTTGGATGACTTGGTAGTCTCTGTTGATTCATGGAAATACCCTGCAGATTTTCTTGTTTTCTAGCCTAAATCATAGTTGGGGGGACATCCCTTAATTCTGGGAAGACCATGGTTGGCAACAACATATGCATATATTAGTTGTAGATCAGGATCTATGACAATATCTGATGGAACCGATACTAAAATCTTGACTTTATACCCTCTATCCAGACCTAGTCCAGATACTGATAATTCATCATGGGTAGATTCAGAGGAAGAAGAAAATGATCAACCTTTGTTTTCCATAGGAAGGGTGTTGACCTTTAAAAATGAAACCGAGGATGATACCATCTCCAGTTTCAATAGCGAGCCTATGTTTGTACTAAACATGTATATCAAATCTTTGGATAACACCTTGAGCGAATGTGAGCAAGAACTTACCAAAGAAGCCCTAACTAAGAGTGTTGAAATTGTCCCCATACTTGAAAATTTAAAAAGCATCCCATTAGAAATTGAACCTAGAAAGACCCTCAATATTAACCCCATCCGTGCACCCGATGAACGAGAGCATTTAATTACATTGTTGAAAAAACATAAAGGGGCCTTTTCGTTGGAGTATACAGACATGAGTGGTATCCCCTCAGGACTTTGTACTCTCCGCATCTATATCAAAAATTATTCTAGGCCAGTATGTCAACTTCAACGCAGAATGAACCCAAACTTAAGAGATATTGTGAAGAAAGAGATTCAAAAAATCTTGGAGGCAAGATTCATCTATCCTATTTTGGACAATGAGTGGAATTCCCCACTGGTGATCGTACCTAAGAAAAATGGGAAGTGGCGAGTTTGCGTAGACTATAGAGAATTGAGCAAGGCTACATAATAAAACCATTTCCCTCTACCATTTATCGATTAGGTTTTGGATACCCTGTTTGGAAAGAGATTCTTTTCCTTTCTGGATGGATTTAGTGGATATAATCAGATCCAGATCACCCCCGAAGATCGGGATAAAAATACTTTCACTTGTCCTTGGGGCACCTTTGCATACAGGGTGCTTCCTTTTGGGTTATGTAATGCACCGACTACATTTCAGTGAGTTGTAATCAAAATCTTTTCTGAAATGGTCAATGATTGCATGGAAATCTTTATGGATGATTTTACTCTGTATGGTAGTAGTTTTGATGAAGCCTTAAGAAATTTGGAAAAAAATTTAGAACGTTGTGAACAAACCCACCTATCCCTGAGTACTAAAAAGTGTCACATGATGATGAGTGAGTGGTATAGTTCTTGGGCATTTTATCTCTGATGCAAGAATCTAGGTAGACCCAACCAAAATTAAGGTAATTCAGAATATTCCTATTCCTGCAACACAGAAAGAGGTACGTAGCTTTCTTGGGCATGCTGGTTACTATAAAATTTTTATTGAATTTTTTTCTAAATTAGCATCTCCTTTATTCACTTTGTTAATGAAGGATGCACAATTTAATTGGACAGATGCATGCCAGAAAGCATTTGCAGAACTCAAGAGAAGGTTTTCCACAACACCCATTTTGCAAGGGCCCAATTGGTCCTTGCCTTTCCATATTTCTTCTGATGCATCAGATACTGCCATTGGGGTTGTGTTGGGGTAGCAGGAAGACCATAATCCATATGCTATCTATTACATCAGTAATAATTTGTCAAGCTTTACCTTAGATAAAATAAAGTATTAGTGTTGAAACCAATAAGTAATGGTGATAATGCTTTATAGATTAGACCTTGCTGAACTTAATTACAGAGTAACCGAGAAAGAATTCCTTGTTGTAATTTATGCTATCGATAAATTTCGACACTATATCATCGGGTATTCTACTTTTATCCACACTGATCACTCAACTATTAGATATTTGATGAATAAACCTTTTACTAATGCTCGAGTGACTAGATGGTTGTTGTTATTGCAAAAGTTTGATATTACGATCGTTCATTAGAGGAAATTTGGGGTCTAAAATGGGCCTTATAAGAAAACACGCCAACAATAAATTTTGTGAGTCAGAATTCAAGAACCAATAGAATTTCAATAAAATGAGTCAACCATAATGGTTGAATTGACATAATTGTCATAAAAGAAACTTTACTTTTTTTGTTCGTATTTTCGACATATCTCCTTGTGTTTTTACTCAAATTTCGAGCGGGAGAGCTCGTTGGATGCGGAATTAATTCCACATCCAACGAGTACCCACACTGCATACTTTTGACAGACCCCGCTACCCCAAAAACAAGAAATACCTAAAAAAACGTGATGATGATGAGTAAAAACACAAGGAGATATGTCGAAAATACGAACAAAAAAGTAGTTTTTTTCATTCTTCCTCCAAAATTAATAACTATTATTTTATTATTTTAACTATTATTTTATTATTTTCCTTAGGAGGCCCATTTTAGACCTCAAATTTCCTCTAATGGATAGACTAGGAAAGGAAAATGTTGTTGATGATTTTCTTTATCGACTAACAAACAATGATGATGATTCTTTAGTTGACTATTCTTTTCCTAATGAACATTTATTTGCAGTTTCAACTCACTCACCTTGGTATGCAGATATCGCTAATTATTTCACTGCAGATAAGCTTTTGATGCACTTACAAAAAAGAGAAAGAAGAAGAATCATACAATAGAGTGCTATATATTGTTGGATAGAGGGACACCTCTTTTATACAAGGCCATATTTGGAAATCAAAAGATGTGTAAGAGAAGATGAGATTTACAGTATTCTGAAAGCATGCCATGATAAACCTTGTGGGGGACATTTTGTCAATAAGAGAACTGGTCATAAGGCACTGAGGATGGGATATTTTTTGCCAACCATATTCCAGGATGCAAAGAAATATGCTCAAGTCCGTGACAGTTTCCAAAGGATGGGTTACCCAAATAGATTGGATGAAATGTTGCTTCAGCCATAGTTAGTGGTTGAACCTTTTAACAGGTGGGCTCTGGATTTTGTAGGGCGTATCAACCCTCCATCAAAACATAAATCTTATATCTTGGGTTGCATGGACTATATGACCAAGTGGGTGAAGGTTGTGGCTTTGGTAAAATCCAATGATCAGGTTGTGATAGATTTCCTATATGGGGAGATCTTTACACGCTTTGGGGTACCCAAAGAAATAGTAATAGATGGGGGGATGCAGTTTGTGTCCCACAAGATTGAATCCCTATTGCAGAAATATCATATTTAGCATCAGATAACCTCACTATATCATCCACAAGCCAATGGCTAGGTGGAAAGTACGAATAAGGTAATTGAGGCTATCATCACAAAGACAGTGAAGAGTCATCGCAAAGATTGGGCTGAAAGACTTTCAGAAGCACTATGGGTGTATCGTACTACATGGCGCAGCACTACAGGTTTTTCTCCATATGAACTGGTGTACGGGAAAAACGTTGTCTTTCCTATTGAATTTGAGATCAAAACACTCAAGATAGCTATAGAAGCAAATATGGACTTAACAGAGGCTCAGACGAACTAGTTCAATCAGTTGAATGAATTAGATGAGAAGCACACAGTTGTTGTACGTCAAACAACATTAATTCAATAACAGCGCTCCAAGTGGCATGATAGGTTCATAAAAAAGAAAATATTCTACAAAGGAGACTAGGCTTTATTATATGATTCATGGTTCAAAAAGGATTTCAAAGGTAAATTGCACACCAGATGGTTGGGACCTTACCGAGTGGATACGATGTTTGATAATTGGATTGTTCGACTAACCATGATTGATGAGAATCAAACTCCATTATTTGCTAATGACCATCAGTTGCGGCTCTATCATAAGCCACTTTCAAAGGATGTGTTTGTCTCGCATGTTGTTGTTGATCCGAATTGTTAATTTGTACAAGAACAGGGGTCTCCCCATGTTTCTATTACTCCTAAATCTTTTGCATATTTCCACAAGAATCTGTACATAAATAAATTTGTTTGATATGGTTTATAGATTGCTTAATAGTTTTTAGTTAAGCTTTGATTTGGTTTGGTTAGAAAATTTGTATGCAGGAATAAAAGCGAGGGATCCAATCGGAATTGAGCAGGTGGGGGCTAATCGATTGCGGGAATCATAAACGACCCTCTGTAGGTGCTAAATAATCACTCAGGAAGATGGACGAGGAAGACTCATGGATTTCTAACAAAGTTCGTTAGGCATCACTTTTTGCCAAAACTCCGCCACTTTCTTTACCATCCCCCGAACTCCGTTATTTTCTCCACTTTTTGTCAAAACTCCACTGCTTTCTTTACCATCCACTGAAACTCTACTAATTTCTCCACTTTTTGTCGAAACTCCGCCACTTTCTTTACCATCCGCTAAAACTCCGCTAATTTCTTTGCTTTCTACCGAAATTCTGCTAATTTCTCCGCTTTCTGTTGAAACTCTGCCATATATTCAGTTAAGGTTTCATTAACTTCTCTTACTCTTGTTGAAACTCCACTAGTTCTTTGCTGAATGACCGCTCATTCAATTAATGCCAACATGGATGCATTCTGGGATACAGGCGAGCTAACTTTATTAAAGCTGCGTGTGAAAGGTTTTCTTCATCATTTGATTCGACAACAAGGACATGCTACTGCAAAGGTTGATGGTTCATCATGGTAAGTGTGGAAGTATGAGTCCCAATCATAAGTCTGACGAGGCATAAAGTAGCAGAATAATTATGGTTATATTACGTTTGTACATCCCTATTAGCAACCTTTAACCAATTTGCTCAGTAAAAGGTCATATCACTACCCTTTGTCCGTATCTATTGATTGTCGTCATTTCTGCAATAAATTTTTAACATGAGCCCATTCCATGATTGTACCAACTTTCCAAAAATAGTCACCATTTACTGTTCATTGTTGATCCTGCTTGTTGCAACTCCAACGTCTAATTTGGGGAATCCACCCTCTATTTCGAAGACTGGGGAACTTGGTGAACTGTTATGCCCAGAATGCAGGGATTTATTTAAACTTTCTGATTATAAATTCATAATGGTGGAAGTGTCAGCATGGAAAATAGCACAATCAAGGCAAGGGAGAAGTGAAATACCAACAGAAGAATCAATGGAGGAAAAAGAGCCAGAGTTGAATATAACCCTTGATGAGGAGTTACAAGAGCATGAAGAAGAACAATCTCAGCAATCAGGGGATACTGAATTACTTCTCGACTAGTCTCAGTGGTTAGGAGACACTGGATTATTTCCAGACCAGTCTCAATAGTGAGGAGATACTAAAATGATCCAAGAACAATCTCAGCAGCCTGGAGGCATCGAAATATTTACAAAACGTGATGTTGTTACACAAGAACGAACATTCCTAAAATGTGTTGATGAAGCAACAACACAAACAGAAGTTGATGGGACTGAAGTACAAAGACAAGATGCTGCTACACAAGAACCAACATTTCCAAAATCAGTCATAGAAGCAGCGATACAAACAGAAGTTGTTGATATTGGAGCACAAAAACTGGATGTTGTCACACAAGAACCAGCATTCCTAAAATTGGTTGCTGAAGCAACAACACAAACATAAGTTGCTGAAACAAAGTTGGAAGAAGAAGATGTTAAGTTGGTAATACAAGATAAGATTGTTGAAACATGGGATTCATTCCTAGTGGGAGAAATTGAAAATGAAATTATTGTATTAGACAAATGAGAAGGAAAAGACAAAAGAGGAGAAAAAGAACAAGAATTGAAAAAGGAGCTTTCCCTGTTACAACTTGAGCTGAGTAAATGGAGATATCATGCTTGTTTGAGTGAGAAGGGGATGATTTCCCTGCCTAAGCACATGAGGATTGTTCAGTAGCTTAAAGATAAATGGGTTGAAGAATTGATCTTCCAAAAATTCCAATGGGAAAATTTGCGAAATGAGCTAAAGGAATTAAGGAAGTTCAAGTCTATGTAGAAGGAAAATCAGAAAATGTACACCTTAATTCAAGAAGTGTGAGCTGCAGACGTTCATCACCCTCCTATTCTGTATTTCTCTTTGAGCAGATAACTGTGTTCCAAATCAGAGCTTTGAAAGAAGGTAAGCCTTATCAGATCATGACAACTCCTCAATTTTTGGATAGCTTTACTTAGAGTAATTTTCCCTAGCAGAATCTGTTATGTAAACTATACCTACATGAAATGGCATGTCTTATAGACTCCCAATCTAATGATGTTTCTCACATAGGGAACATTCACGTGAGGGAATTCACTTCTTTTGTTACTAATCATAAGCACTAATGGAATGATTCTCAGGCTTTTCACAAGAATGAGGATAATTCCATTCTTTGGATTCAAAGTGAAGAGTCAGTCCCCCGTGCCCCTAATTGCTAGACACAAAAGACATATTTTGTCTCCTGAAAAGGTTAGTAAATTAATGGTATTTTAGCGGGAGGTTATTTCTACTTGTGTCAACATGATCTCTTAGTAGGAGGCTTATTCCTTGAAAGGAAGCAATTATCGGTGGGAAGCTTCTTCCATATCCTTAAGGGAAAAGGATCCATATTGTTTTGAAAATTTAAGTATGCCCTGTCTCGGGTGCCAGGATATGTTTAATGCATGGAAACGTGCAGACCAAGTTGGTTGGGGTTAAAGTTTAGATTTCCACTCATTTGGTTGCCAAAGAGGCAGTATAAGAGAATCTATAAGTTAACCAAGAAAGCAGAGAGGGATTGTTGGGCCAACTTAATTGCAAGCAATGGGTTTCTACACACAAGAGAGAGACCTGAATCTTCCTTCAACTTCACCAATTTCCACAGGAGATGTTTGGAGTCAGACTCATATTCAAACTAGTTGGAGGTTGTTGCATGGGGACATGCAATAGGATAGTTGGGGGGAGATGTTGGGTGCTACAAATGTCCCTTTTTGCCCAATCTTATTTATCCCTTTTCCATGATTTTGCCTCTTACTTATATGGCAAGTCATTACCTTCCCAAAGAACAAGCATGAATTCGAACATGTATAATTTATTATTATTTTGTTACATTAATGCTTAGAATTTCTCATGAATTTGGATTTCATTCTTCGTAATATTGACTTGTGATGGATTTATGAAGAGTTATTAAAGTCCTCAAAGAATCCATGACTATCAGCTTGTTGATACACACAGAACCTGAAGTACTTGGCAGCAGCTACGCATCTCCAGGGTTCGGTTTGGATCATGGTTGAAACAACACAGGTTATCCTCCCACATGGCCAACTGAGACTCGCCCAAGCAAGGGATCAATTTCAGTAAAAGGCATAATTGATTATGAAACATAATTTACTTTAATGTAACGATCTTTGTAACTGTTTCTATTTTCTATACTATATATTTGGCAGCCTGAAGATCGGAGATCTTCATGGTTGCATAAATTAATGAACCTGAACTAATTTGTTTTAGTATATATGGGAGGATGAAATGATATAGAAGGTTAGACTTAATTTGGAGAGAATTGTTAGCAGGTGTAAAGAACTCTGTAATTGAAATTCATTGTTCATGAAAGAAACAAAATTTTCCCGATTACTGTGTTTTGAGAGCCAATAGCGGCTTTTCTGTTAGAAGGACAGGGCGCACCTTCTCCCAGAGGTGCTGAGATTAGTTAGTTGTTGTTTCTTTTAATATTTTCAGCTCTCTGTGGTGTGGAATTGCAATTTAGATTATTTCCCGATCGTTGCAACAATAGTTATGAGATAAGCACATTGTTATAATTTTCATGTGGTTTGTTGCAACAATGTGGTGTGAACAGTCAACTGTGTAGAGTAGTTTCTTATGCAGGTGTGCTAATTAGTATTGTTGTTACAGTCATGCTCAGCTCCTGTGCATTATTGTTATTTATCTTTCCTAGAATTTGCTAAATTAGGTAGATCATTATTTTCATGAACTGAATATTTTGGTAATGGTTTGTATTCCTTTTAATTTGGTATTTTAGGATTTACCTTCTTGCAAAAGCAATTCTAGTTAATTTATTCTTAAATCAATTGTTGTAGGATTGATGTTGTAGGAATTAGGAATCCTTTGAGTTCTTAGATTGATAATCAAGATTGGTTTTCACAGGGATTTGAGTTGACTTAGCAATTGGTAGGTTGAACGATCTTTATTTCACCAATCAACTACTGTCACTGTTTATGCATATATTGTGCTTAGTTACCTTTGAAATAACCAAACTTTCTTGGGTTGACAATTTATATTGAACACTTTGTTTGTTTACTGAATTTAATGAGCATATAGAGTGACCAACGTGTATTGACTCAGTTAGGCATTCCAGGCATGGTATTCCAAGATCGATGGATACCTATGGAGTATGGGTTTCACTAAAAGTGAAGCAGATCCCAATTTATATTTATATTTGTTGAGGCTTATCTTCTCATTTTGGTACTATATGTAGATGATTTGTTTCTTAAAGGTTCAAAGAAGTTGAGTTCGAGATGAAGGACATCCACATGATGCATTACTTCTTGGGGTTGGAGGTTTGGTAGAGACAAAGGGAGATTTCTCTTAGTCAGGGTAAGTGTGCAATTGAGATCCTAAAGATATTTCGAACAGAGGATTGCAAACCCATGGCCACACCTGTGATCATTAATATGAAGAAGTCCACTACTTTAGATTCATATATCGTGGATCCCACATTGTATAGGTAGTTGATAAGTTCCTTGATGTATTTAGTTAACACTAGGCCATGTATATGCTTGTAGTGAACACCTTGAGTCAAATCATGGTGGAGTTGAGGATGGAGCATTAGGTAGAAGAAAAACATGTGCTTGGATACTTCAAGGGCATAGTGGAGTATGGGTTGAGATATCTTGGAGATAGTGAGGTCAAGTTGCAAGGATATACATACTTATATTGGGAAAGCAGTGCATCAAATGAGAATAGCACCTCAAGGTGTTGCTTAAGCTCAATATCAACGAAGATATTCTAGTTCAACCGAAAGCAAACTTTTGTGGTACTCGGCTCAACAGAGGTAGAGGACATTGTAGTGAGTACAGCTAGTTGTGAGGCCATATGCCTTCATAAGTTGCTAGCGGGTTTATTTGATTAGGGGTTGCATACCATGTTGATTTATTGTGATAATCAGATTTGTATCAAACTCTCTAAGGATCCACTTTTTCATGACAAATCCAACTATATTGAGATGAGATATCATTTCAATCGAGACAAGATTCATAAGGTAGTAGTGAAGCTCTAGTATGTACCCACAACTCAACATGTTATTGTTATTCTAACCAAACCTTAGCAAAAGGGAAGTTTGAAGCATTCAAAGGAAAACTTGGATTGGTGCAAAATTCCTTCCTCGCTAAGAGGGAGTGTTGATGTTTGTAGCTCAAACATGAACTTCTGCAAAGATTTAGTGTCAAATGTGGGTGAAGTCATCCAAGTCAAATCTTTTTTGTATTTCATTTTATTTATAAAGTGAAAGTATTTTAATTAGTTGTTGAGTCTAATAAAGTTTAATTCTAATGCAATGGTGATTTATACTAATTTTTCAGCCATACTTCTCATCGAGAGATTAGGGTTTTTCGTAGATTAGGTTTTCAACAAAAGTATAAAGGTAAGTTAAGGTAGAGGGTTAAGACACATTCATTATTCAATCAAATATAGTTTTCATCGGAAGGTGAAGATATTCATTCGAGGAGAGAAATCAAAGTGTCAAAGAGGAGCCCAATTCAACAACTAGGCATATTTTACCAGGAAGGTAAGCATTAGTAGAAGATTAGTACAATCATACTGCTATGTACGAACAGGTACATACAGGCCTGCAGCAAGTCCCTACAGCCACCGGCGAGCCTTGGGTTGATTTCTCAGTTGTTTGTGGGTATTTTTCCTTCTTTTGTTGATTTTTGCTCCATTTTGAGTGTACCATACAACTGTAATTTTTTTGCAGTTGTTGAGGTTTACTTGTAAGCATGTATCTATTAATGAAAGTTTGATTTGGAGTAAATCATCTATGTATTTTGTTTTGCCTTCGTTGTGCATTTCTAGCTATATGTATGAATGTTGCTATGTGAAGAATTTAATTTTGGCGCCAAGCCCAAGTGACCTTGAGAAACAGGTTGTCATGACTACCCAAGTCTATTTTCCCTTCAAACCCTAGTTGTAATAGGATTTTAGGGAATGGGTATCTATATTTATAAATATTCACAATCAATTATTATGGTCATTCCCCCTCTAGGAACTCCAACTCTATTTGACAACATCATCTCAATGAATTGCTCCACCAGTGTTTGCAATAGGTTAAAAAACACTAGACCTTGGGAAACCCAAGGCGATTGGCTTTCTATGGCATCTCCTCCTCCTTAAAAAGGGTCTTTTGCATCTTTACAACTCCAACATCCACCTCCAACGGCTTCATGAGTCATCTACATCTTCCAGCAACTAATGACAACAATAAAAAAGGTCCTTCTCGAGGATGTTTTAGTAGCCCAATGTGGGTATTTCGAAATTCAAAATTCAAAATTTACTTTGGGAATTGTGGCACTGTGGCAGGGAATGATGAAGCTTCGCTGGTGGATGTGACCTCTAGAGAGTATGAATGCCATGCTCATGCATGGCCTGGATGAGAAATCAATGTCGAAAACACTTGATAGGAAGTCATATATGATGTCCATGGCCATATGAATTAGATGGGGATCCACTCGCATCTAACAAAGGGAAGGATCTTCTTAAAGGTGAGTTTGTTGAGTGCATAAGGCTCTCTTCAGATCGTCATAATATCGTAGACCCACACGAAAAGAAAAATACCATATGTAGTGTGGACCCCACACAAAGAGATAACATTGACATGGTTCTTGCTCGAACTTTACACATGTTGTGTTAAGATGAAAATATCTTATTTTATTATTGATATTCATAAATATCATCTAATAAAGTGGCATCCAATGTGGATTAGTCAAACATGATATAGACCCAACTCTCTTCCTTTCCCTATGAGATGTAAGTTTATTATACTTCTAGGTTGACACATAAGGATGACATGTGCAGATGGGAGGAATAGTGTATATCTATTTGGGTAGGACAATTGATACATTTTATAATGGATGTATCATTGGGGAAGTGAAGCAAAATATAGCATGTCTACTATATTGTAGGAGAGAAAGTGGTTGGTTTTGGCTTGCCATGGGATTTCTATCTTCATATCAGAGTAAAATGTGACTCTATACGAAAATGTAAATTTGAAGAAGGCACGTGAGGGTTAATAAAAGTGTTATTATTGACATAAGAAACACCATAATGAGACACTAATGGGAGACATCTCATATAATATAGAAATGTGAAAAAGTGTTTGTTCACTAGAATAAGAAAGTATTAATTATTTGATTAAAAGATTTGTGTCATTGCATTGATCTCAAGCCTGGAAAAACATTACATATATTAAAAAATAATACTAAGAGAAAAACATCACATGTTTTCAAAAACAATACTAAGAGAAAGATGAAGTTTATTATGTAGGACGAGGTGGCCTAAGCTTTATGCAACAAGAATATTTTAATACCAAATGAAGAAAAGACTAAAGTGCTTACCTTGCTATATGCATTTCCATCAAGTAAACAAATTTCCTTAGATTGATGAAGTATGAAGGATCGAGAATAGACAAGGGTATAAAAGCAAATGAAACCAAAGCCTGAAAATTGATTTATAAGGATGAATAAGTCCATTAGGTTTTACTATGAATTTGCATAAGGTATCCAATGGACATCAAAAGGAGACTTGAATGTCTAAATTAGGGGGTGTTAGTTATTTCCTTGGAATCTTGTTTACCAAATTGACAAGGAGCATTGGAAACTTAACCAATCCACACAAAACAATTGAATGGCACACTGAAGCAATTTACAAGGACGCATTAGGAAGCCTTGCAAGAAGGTGGAAAGGACCCTAATATTGGAGCCATTAGAAGAAGAAGGAAAGTCTCAAGATTCTAAGATGGAAGATTATATAGACGACAATAATTTATTATAATTTCATTTTACTATATTTTATATACAAACAAGCACAAGAGTGAGTCATTGAAATCATCATTGATACAATAACTCATACAACTCTTACCTTCCACCTTCCAAACACTATCTTATTACAAGAAAAATTTTAGTTTAGATGGAAGAAGAACTGTGTACAATAAATGTGTCCACTTGATTTCAAGGTTTCCTAATAAATATTCAACTTGGTAAACAAGCATTCAATAAAAATCTTTGTAGAAAAGAGTCCTCACAAAAAAAAAAATGTGGGGACAAGTTGGATTAATAAAAACTTACCATAAGATTTCAATCCATGAAATATGTGAGAGAAAGATCTAAGGACAAACCCCTTAACAAAATGTCATGAGAGGCTTGATGCATAATCTAGAATATGGCTTTCAAACTCTTAAAGGAAATTGTTACATATATGAATGATTGTTTACATCATTCAAAGATTTAATAAATTGGTATCCCAAATAATAATTTTGAGGGCAAATTGGATTAATAAAACCTTACCATAAGATTTCATTTCATGAAATATGTGAGAGAAATATCTAAGTACAAACCCCTTAACAATATATTATGAAAAGGCTTGATAAATAATCTAGAATATGTCTTTCAAACTTTTAAAGGAAATTGTTACATATGTGAATATTTTTTTACATCATTTCAAAGATTTAATAAATTGGTAAAATACATCAAAAAAACATTTTTTTTTCAATTATGAAATTTGTAAGCCCAATAATGAAAGTTTTATGTTGCAATTTGAAGACATATTTATTTACATAGATTATACAAAGCATCATCAATAAGTACCAACAAATTCATTATGGAAAAGTTTTATCAAATTTATTGAGCCATGTTTTCTTTATTTTTATATCTAAAAGGAATAACATGGATAGTGTAAGTTCAAATTTAGCTAAGTTAAACCTAGTGTTTTCATATTCAATACATATTTATTCACATATATGATACAAAGCATCATTGAAGAATTAACTAATTTTGTATTATAAAAGAGTTCTATCAAATTTATAGAGTCATGTTTCTTTTATTTTTATATAAAAAAAATAACATGGATAGTGTAAGTTCAAATTTCCTTCTACCTCCCTTCAAATCAACTTTTCTAGTAATCATCATTATATGCCGATATTACTTCCTAAATGTATCTGACATGAAGGAAGTTAAATCTGCATTTTTTTAATATTCCCTTTGTTTTTTCTTAAAGGCTTCATTGTTTTTTTTTTTCTCAACCTTTTTTTCCTTGAACAAAAATGCGCATTTCATTATAATTATAACAAAATACATTTTATAAGGGCTAGTAAATACCTATATCTAGTCATTGCCATATGGCAATATAGTCCTTCAAAAACAATGCCTTTATTGTTTGCACATTGATAACTCAAAAATGTAATATAGACAGTCCATGGAGATCACATGATATATGATAGTCAGCCCATATGGGCATATAAAAATAACAAAATACAAAATGTGACTCCGTGTAAATAGCCAAATGATCTGTGAGTAGAACGTTGCATAATAAAACTGGGAGCAAATTATCTTGCGAGAACTATATCTCCCCAAATATCTGAAAAATGGATGGGTCTATGATAATTTTCAGTGATATTTTGTTCATTTGAGTCCCATTGCAGCCAAATGTTTTCCAACTATTAGAGACCATTTTTTATACTTGATCAGCTTCAATGTTCTTTTCTCTATAAATGTGATGATAACTGGTGTACCTGAATAGCTCAAATACTATGTTCAAATCCTCTATGATGGCATCCAAAAATATCTGATTTCTCCTAGCTCAGGGTCAAACTAGGGTTTGACTTTCCTGGAGTTTCACCCAACCAAATTTCTTGATCCAGGTCTCTAAACTTTGGTTTTGATGAGGAGAATAACCCTATGCTGGTCTCACTCAAAAAATTCCTCTTCTGTAGAACGCCCTAATTTCTGCATCGAAGACTGAAAATGCTCGGAATCAAATTCCGCCTCGACATAAAGATGCGCCGTAAGGAGGAGAGTTGTTCCACTTTACTTTTGTTGAAAATCTGTGGAGGAAGGTCAACAAACTAGGAAGCCCTAGTTTCTGCAGCTGCATAATGTCTTCTTCTCAGGTTAGCTCTGATACCATGTTATTTTTTCATCACATTAAGCTAGCATTATGATCTTAGGATCTTTTCACTGAGAGAATAACAAGCACAACAATAAAACATAAGCACATCACAAGAGACAAGAGACACAAAGAGATTTTCCTCGGGGAAACCATAAAGGAGAAAACCCCGCAACTTCCTCTAAGATAGAATCAGCACCAAAACAGTAAGAGATCTCCCAAAACAGCAGTAGTCTTCTGTCTTCTGTATAGTCCCAAAATTTCCTTCTTCAGTAGTGCGCCACACTAGGGAGAGAAAGTTATGTATTTCACAAGTGATAAATAGAGAGACTCTCACTCTCTATTTATATTCATCCGTTCACTTGAATTGCATTTTCACACGTAGGCTCAACCTAACAATTACTACTCGAGCCTACACCTTAATTAGTGTATAATAACTCGAGTGCCCCGAAACTGTGGGGACTTACCTAATGACTTGATATGACTTTATTACATTATTAATCCTCCCAAATGGAACATCGGAGCATGACCACATGACTCAAATACATAATAGAAACATCCCGGAATAAACATCGGGTTACAATACATAAGATACATAGAAGAATACATTCCGAAGTTACATATACATCAACAGTTGGTGCTTCCTTGTAATGTTTGAGATTTGTTCCATGTTATATGAGGTTATTGCACTAAGTAACCATCGATCATGTGCATGTTAGCTAAGGATAATGCACTGATCCTTAAATATTGCACCAAGTATTGGCGATTTGGTACATGCAATTTGTGGGCCTTTGAGTCCATGGATCTTGTGGATGCGATATGAGGCTATTGCAATGATTATCTACTAGTACACTAAGTATTTTCTATTGCACCAAGTACTATGATCTAGTATTCCTTAAATATTGCACTGGTTATTGGCAGTTTGGTACATGCAATTTGAGGGAATTTAAGCATGGTGATCAAGGTATTCCATCTAATATCCAGGGCATGCAATTTGAGGGCATCTAAGTCCATGGAGCTAGTGAATGCTATCTGATTGTTATTTGAGTACTTTTTAGTATTGGAAATCTATTACATGTGATTGAATATTGGTGATCTAAGCATATTGGCGACCTGATAGAGTTAACGAGGAATTTTAATTGCATTTTCATTACCTTTGAATGAATTGTTTACTAGGAATTTTCACAAATGGCACACTTCAACATCATAAACATTCTAGTTGTGTTCAAAATTACTCTAAGGAGGTAGATCTTGAATTTATAAAGTGCACAAGTTCCTTCTCTTAGTCTTAGTTATATCATATTTCCTCTCTATTTTTCTATTTCAATATGGACATTTCACCACATCTACCAAGGGGATATATAACAAGATAACCCTAGATAGTCTTTGTGAGTATATAAAATCATTAGACAAACATATGGAAGAAAGAGAAGTTAAACTACAAATAATGTTAGAATGAATTACCTTTGAATGAATTGTTTACTAGGAATTTTCACAAATGGCACACTTAAACATCATAAAAATTCTAGTTGTGTTCAAAATTACTCTAAGGAGACATATCTTGAATTTATAAAGTGCACAAGTTCCTTCTCTTAGTCTTAGTTATATCATATTTCCTCTCTATTTTTCTATTTCAATATGGACATTTCACCACATATACCAAGGGGAGATATAACAAGATAACCCTAGATAGTCTTTGTGAGTATATAAAATCATTAGACAAACATATGGAATAAAGAGAAGTTAAACTGCAAATAAAGTTAGAGGCAATGCTTAACAATAAATTTCCATCCTTTGAAGATAGGATTCAAAAATAAATAGAAAATATAATATTAAGGTTGGTGAATAACTTGCAGATACTTGATAGGAGATTACAAGAATTGGAAAAACAAAGCCATGGAAAGAAACAAATAACCCAAGAAGCAGATGTTCAAGAAAACCTTCAAATGAAGAACACGATCAAAGAGCTAGAAGAAAAAGTAAATAAAAAACTACCCATCAAAGAGGAAATGAATAATATTAGAAAGTTTAATCATGAGTGTAATAAAAGAGCCTTGAACCTCATAACTTTTTGTATGAAAGAGGATGGAGAAGGGAATGTGCAAGAACTATTCGAGGAAGAACTACAAAATAGTTTACAAATTGAAACAACCTATCTCATAGAAGCAAAGAGGTTGAAAAAAGTAGTTGAGCATAAAGAAAGGTTAATTACCATGAAGATAAGCTCGAATGACCTAAAATATATCATATTGAGTAAAACTAAAATTCTAAAAGGGTTAAGAATATTTATAAATGAAGACCACATTCCAGAGATCAAATTGAATAAAGGAAGGAAATTCAAAAGGTAAAAGAAGCAAGCAAGGAAGGAAAATGGGAAATTTATTTAGAAATGGGAATGTTATTAATAGGCAATGAGACCAAAAATATAATATTAAAGAGGAATTGGGGACACTTTGGATCCTCGCTTCGAATTGTCATGGCTTTCCATGGAGAAAACGTCCCATGTTAAGTTGGATCTCAAGTAAATTTGATATTATATTGCTTGTTGAAACTTGGTAGTATGGTGATCTAAAGTCCCTAACAAGCAAGTATTTGTCGTATGATTGGTATGGAACAAGATATATCAACAAAGATGATTCAGAGACATACCTTGCTACATAAAGAACAACATTTTTCCTCACAACAAGCTTCACAAGAGAGACCTCTTCAATCAGTCCATTTGGATGGAGATGTCAAACATTAATGATTAAAAAAGTATATAGAAATATGTTATGTTGCACCTGTATTAATTCCACTTTATATAAGAAAAATAATCTAGATAAAAAATTTCCTTAAAATGGTTTAGAACATGATATTGATAGTCTAATAAAACAAGGCATTATCCTCTCTTTTTTTAGACTTTAATGCTAGAATAAGAACTAACCAAGCTATTATCTTAAGCAATGATTCCAACCCTAATCAATTATGGTTGGATGAGGATCTTGTTTTATCCTATTGATACAACATGAGATTTGAAGACTTAGTTGATAATTTGTTTGGTTTTCAACTAATCAAGCTCTATAGTTACCAAGATTTAATAAATTTCAATGGTCTAAGAAAGTGTCCAGATTCCAACCCAATGAATTGTATTCATGGACTTAGCAGTAGTGTCATAAACTATTGATTTATGATATTCCCATATACAACCAAATAAAACATTTTGACATCTAAAATGATCATATACCTTTAATCCCTACCCTAAATTTTTCTACGCACTAGAGTCCTATAGAAGAAATCTCTAATAACCAAAATCTCTTGATCTTTGACAGAAGTAAAGCTAACCTTTTTTCGAAAGGATTTAAGAAATTAATTGAATCTCCTATAAAAAAAAGACCATACTAAAAATCTATTTTTTAATTTTACAACCCTCTCAACCTCACTGAACAAGTTCTACATTTATGTAACATGTAAAAGGGAAATAGAATGACCAACCCTTGGTATGATAAGGAGTGCAACAATTCTAGGACAACCATTAGGGGAGATCTTAACGAGTCCCTAAAAGCTAATAAAATGTATAGGTACAAATCCCTAATTTAAAGGGGAAAAAATATATTGTGTAAATAGGAAACAAGAGAATATTTTACACATCTCTAAGATAGATCCTAAGAAATCTTGAATACAAATTCAAAACCATAAAACTAAGAAAACAATATAATTTTCTTGAGGAACTATAATTCGTACCCTCAAAAGATTTATGATTCTCCTTATGTATTGGACAACATTCAAACCCTTTATATATAGGAAGAAGTATTTTCACTTGAAGATGTAGAGTTTGGAGTTAAGAATATTGCGAAAGAAAAATATAAGGACATTGAGGGATACCAAGTAGAAAGGTCCTCCCTGGATGCAGGTTCTTTTCTCGACCATCCTCCACCTGGAGGCATGCTCCCACCAGCTGGATTCGGCACAAGACATCAATCTACCTCCAACCACACAGATGGGTCACACTTAATGGGTGCGCTCCCCAAACACGTTCCACTTGGCATCTCCCTCCTTCCATTCGGCTCCAACACGTGACTTCGAAGTTCCTCTAGCCATGTATATGGGATGTCATTTAAGGGCAGTCATTCTGAAGGTTTAGCTTTAAATGCTCCCCAGTGCAAGGTTACTGGCCTGCAACCTTATGAGACAAAGGTCGCCCCATGTCATTTACGTAGGAAGATGTAAGTTGCAGTTCCGACATGTGTCCTACCTGTCACCCGCTCTATCGATGCATGAAATGGTGCTCATGCATGGCTCCTCCTTCATTCGCTCTCCCACGACACTCTATGTGTGGCTCTACATGGTTATGTTTGGCTCTATGGATTGCTCAAATCTGTGTGTTTGGGAGCTTCTCTTACTCACCATGACCTGGCCGAGAGGTACCTCCCGTCGTGGCATTGGGCATGGTATTGGCAGAGAAGATAGGTCTCCTAGGAAAGGCAAGGCGGTAAACATTGGCTATGACAGCAAAGTTTCGACCCCGGTTCGAGCGCTCATCGACGACTGGGAATCTAGACACTTAGCGGATTTTCTTGCTATAGGAAATTATGGTAACCAAATCAACTTCTATTGGATGGTTAAAAATATGCTTGGGAAATTGGTAGAAGAAGTATTGGAAAACTGAACCTCTGCAACCACCTCCATCTTAGATATCAGGGCTCTTTCGATGCATTTAGATGCAAAATTGGCAAGCCTTGACACTAACTTGGCCGAAGGCAAGTATTCTCTAGAGTGGTGCTCCAATTTGCACAGGTGCCCTGCTTCGGAAGAACCAACCACCATGAAGGCCAACTTGGATGGATCGACAGATACTCACCCAGGAGGGTAATCCTCTGTGCCTTTGGCTCCATCCATTCTAGGGGAATCATTAGCAAGGGTTGCAAGGAGATCTGAATCCTTGCTGACCACCACCTTGGGGCCAGTTCTGCGTGACTCGGGTGCTTCCTCTAACCTGCCATATTTTCTCACCACCTTCCCGGTTTCCTCCACCATAGACTTGCTGCACTTCAAACGGGTTTGCATGTCCACTAAGGTTGCTTCTCTCTGTGAAAAAGTTGAGCCATTGACCCCCAAGCTCCCTCCACAGGGGTGGGATGACGAATTCTTCAGCAACTTCCCCATAGTTGAAGACAAACCCAACCCCCAAAAGGAAGAAGCTCCCATGCACGATGACCATCTATAGCTCCCTTGGCTATCTACAAAGGTTTCTCCTTTTTTTTGCTATACTCTGTGTTTTCTTGCTTGGTCATTGTTTATGGAAAAAATGTAAGTTCTTCAATGGCATCCAACTCCTTGGGACTAGACAGTTTCCCTTTGCTACTTCTATGCCTAGCATTTTTTAGCGTCTAGGTAGGTGGTTCCACCAACCTAGACCGCTCATGATAGCATTTTTCCTTGTAATATTTTTTTTACTTTTATTATAATTATTCATTGCAGCTTTGCAAAAAAAAAACCAGAAATCCTGAATATTGGAGGGGCATTCTCATCCATCACATTCATGAGTCTTTTAATCTAGTCGCCAGGCAGGGTTTCCATAAGCCATGGGATCAAAGCCTCATTTTTCCTATTTTAAGTGGAGATAAAAACAATCCATCTAATTATAGGACCATTATGATTAGCCCTGCTTTAGCCAAGTTATATTGGGTTGTCTTGGAGAAGAAGTTCAACATATAGATAGAAAGTCACTGAAAAGGGCTAAAGGGAAGGATCGGTTCATAAACCATCATTCAATGGTGGACCACCTTGTTATGCTTTGTATCATTTAGAGGGATGTCAGAATAATAAAATCAATACCCTATGTTGTTTAATTGACTTTAGAAAAGTGTTTGATACAATGCCTATAACTAACCTCTAAAATAAATTAGAAGAGCTAAAAGGTATTGTCGAGTTGAGAGTTGCGGAAATGAGGTTGTATGAGGATGTTTCCAAGTTTAAGAGTATTGATGTTGGTCGAAAGAAATTAATTGTAACATATGTGCTAAGTAAGGTTGTCCTCTATATCCTAACCTTTTTGGTATATCGACAAGTTAGAAATCTATTTGAAAGAAGCAGGTTGTGCAGGCACAATTTTGGCTAGAATAGTCATCACCCTTCTTCTCTATGCCTATGATATCATTATTATGGCAAGATGTCCCTCTACTATCGAAAAGCAACTTAGAATTCTCAAATATTTATGTTCTAGTATAAGTATGACTATTAAGATTCAAAAAACAAAGGTTATGATAATCAAATCGAAAAAAAGATCACTTACAATAAGTTTGCATATGACAACAATAGCTTTGAGGAGTAACATCATATAAGTTTTTTGGAATTTATTTTCATCACAAGCTTAATTGAAACTATAACATTTAGAAAAGGATAAATGGCGAGTGGAAATCTTATTTTGGCCTTTGAAACAATTGTAAATTAATATACCTTCATCTATGGAATAAAAATAAATTTCTCTTTAAGACACTTGTCTCTCCTATTATCTTATATGGTTTTGAAGTTTGGGGATACACCATCTCTATAGAACCTTTAAGAAGGATTGAGAAAGTATAGAAATTTTTGATAAACTATAATCTTAAAATTAAAAGCAATACACCCTATCCTATCCTCCTCATAGAAGTAAGTTTACCCCCCATTAATGCATATCTATGACTAGGTACCTAATTTATAAGAACAAATGTAGATGACAAGAGGATTCCTAAGATTGCTTTAAATTCTAGTCTAAACTATCTATGGCTCAAATGGGGTTGGCATAAAGATGTCAACTCTTAGCTAAAACATCGGTGTATCAAGGAAGAGGTGACTTTGCATAATATTGATAACATAAAAAATATTATTACATCTAATTTTAATAAGAAACCATGGTGCGATAAAGAATTAGAGGGTAAGAGAAAACTAATATACTATAAGGAGGTGATTAACCCGAATCTTGAAGATGAACAATCTCTCTTTGTTTGAACTAGCATAAAGAAGAAAAATCAACATTCTTAAAATAAGAATGAAGACTCATGAGCTCCATAGTGGAGTCGGGCATTGGAAAAGTCCTAAAATGCCATGCTTAGATATAATTTGTCATCTTTGTGAGACTAGGAAGGTTGATGATGAAAATCACTTCCTCTTAGATTGTCCTAGGTACACCCACATTAGATATCAATTTCTAAATACTTGTTAGAATAATGACCTTCATAACCTTTAACTCGACAAAAGTATAATGACTTAGGAATGATTCTCTTCAAGATATTTTAGCACAAAAATAAAATTCCAAAGCAATCCAAGTAATTTCTTACCTTTTTCTTTCTTAGAGTTCAATAAACCAAAGTTGGTCTCAATGGATGTTAATAATCATTGTCGTCATCATCAACAACCAATCACTTTAGATATAAAACCTAATATGGTATTTTCATTAATTGTATACACAAATTGATTTGTAAGGCCATTTTTAAGTTTTATTAATTTGAATACCCAAGGTTTAATGAGCTTGGTGCAAGGAAGTTCGCGGTGTCCTCACTAACTCCTCTAGGATGTTATGGAAGAGGATTTCAGTGACAAAATTTGAGAACGCATGGATTATCTAAACTAGAATTTATTAAAAGCAACTTTTGTTTTTTTAGAACTTTGACAGAAGTGATGGATATTATTAACCACTCACATTCAGATCATAATAGTCATTATTGAGAATATGCATAATACATAATTATAATTATAATTATTTTTACTTTTCTTTTATTTTAACAAAATTTCAAATTTATCATTTTGTATTAATATTTTTAAATATTTTGAAGTTAATATTTTAAAATTAATTAATTAATTATATAAAAAAATAAAACTAATTTTAATTATTTTATCAAAATACATTATTTTATTATTTTACACATCTAATATGTTAAATTAAAAAAACACAATTTAAATAATATGGTTGTAGCTTGGGTGGTTGGGAGAAATGAATGATACCCTGTCCACCTTGGTTCAATTCTGATAAGTGACATGTATGCTTTGTTTGAACCTCTATATAATGTATGATTTATAAATAATTGCAATCTTCATTAATCTTGAAACCCCAAGACAATTTTGCAATCTACCACCATTTTAAGTGTTGTAATGAATTTTCTTGAACAGGGATGATTTTAAGGAACCAAACTTATTTATACTTATTTAAAAGTGTATAAATGATTCTTTAATGTACAACTTATTTAAAAGTGTATAAATGATTCTTTAATATACACCTTGAATCAACGATGATTTTAAGGAACCATACTTATTTAAAAGTGTATAAATGATTCTTTGAATGTACATAATAGTCTAGAAAACACTCCACGCTATCCAGTTTGATGTATTAAAAAGGTTGTAAAACCATGTTACATTTTTTTTTAAATGAATGGAAGACAGAATATTGCGGTTTTATTTCTCCTATTCTTTTTTCTTTTGTGGTTTTGTATTGCGCCTCCATGCCTCTGCGCTTTCACTAGGTATCATAGCCGATAGTTTGAGCCTATAATTGTGTGTTGTGGAAGGAAGAAAACCTATAGATTTTGAACGGTGTGTATACTAGTTAAACTTTCTCCCTCTTTCAAGGTTGAGCCCACTGTATTAATTTTCTTTGATGGCTGAGAGATTGTGAGGAAGAGCCATCATTGTTTGAGTTGAAAGAAACGACGAGTAAAGAAGATCTTGAAAGAAGCAGAGTGCTAGGTGAACAGGAGGCAGTGCAAATGTTTGAAGGCTTGTCTGGTATAATTTCTGAAAGTTTAAAATTATTAAACTACCATGTTAAACCTTTGTTTATGTTAGTTTGAGGTCTTTGCACCATACATGATATAAAAAAAATTCACGTTGATCTGTTTGTTATCTACTAAGCTTGTTTGTAGTTATTTTTGACCTAGAAAACAAATGGATTCAAGCAGCTCAACTCAGTCACAAACTCCCCCTGATCAATGGGAAGGAATATTATGACTTCTGGGCCATAAAAATAAAAACCGTACTTTTATCTCATGGAATCTAAAATTATGTATGTGCAGGATATACTGAGCTTGTTGATTTTACAGCTGAAATGGCTTTAACCCATGCCGAGAAAGCCAAACTTTAAGAACATAGGGAAAATGATGCTAAATCCCTTTCTTATATTGAGCAAGAAGTGCAACCTGTGATATTTACTAAGATTTCCACAACAAAACCGTTTAAGAAAACTTTGGAGAAGAGTTATTAGGTGGTTAACCAAAGCTAAAACAATTAAATTATAGAATTTGCGAAGAAATTTTGAAAGTTTAAAGATGAAAGAGTTTCAAACAGTTGAGAAAATTATGGATCATGTCACCAATGTGGTGAGCCGTGTTGGGAATTCTATAATTACTCTAACACCGGCTGCAAGAAATTTTGAAAAGGCAATATCAACTGCCGGAATTTTGAAAAGGCAAACACAGTTCATAAATATAATTGCTGCACCACTGAAGAGTCACATCACTGCTACACTGCCTCACCTTTTGACAAAACAAATTATTAAATCATAAACAATTATTTTTATATGCCAGCAGTGCGGTTCTATTTTATGAAGAGGCAGCGGTAGTCTATATTTCTGTCAAGCTGTAACAGAGCATTAACAGAGAATTCCATTTTGTATTTTGAAAGGCCAATTAACAGATAATGATTGACTTAGGTAGAAATACTATAGATACTTGCATTGTAAATCATATTGAGGAAGCTGAAAATACACAGCAGAAAGTGAAATTGAAACAAAGTTGAAACTCCGATATTTTCTGTGTAATTTTATTTTACTCTATTTCTGAGGATAAAACTCAGTTTTATTTTAATGACAGTTTGTTGTGGCAGCTTGAATTTGATTTGTGTGGATGTTGTTTATTAACTCAATAGAATATTTGTGATAATTTTATGGATGCATGGGTGATAAAAAACGTGTTAAATAGTGAGCTGCAACAGAGCTGTGGGTGAGTTGAAGGTGACCGTCAGCAATCACAGCTAGCTGAAATAGGCGTATAAAGTGTTGTTGGTTGTAACAGCTAGATGCAATACCATATAGGAAGCACTGTTAGCAGTATCAGCCAAGCTGCAACAGTCCTGTAGAAATTAAATTGAGTTTGTGAGCTCTGTCAGTGAGTAGCAGCCAACAAAGTATAGCTTTCCTGTAAGTTGTATTTTGAACTGTTAGTTAAGTTTTTAGTGCTGATGTTGAAGAGAGCGGCACTCCCCTGCCTTTCCCACAGTGCTATCAGAGCGTGGTTAGGTTTTTCTTTCATGTCTAAGAGCTTGATTGAGTTTTATTGCTCATTGTTTTTGGAGTTTAATTAAAATGGCTACTAACAACAATGTAGTGCAACCACAAATTCCAGTGTTGTCTGAAATAAATTACGACACATGGTTTATTAAAATGAGAACTATCCTGCGTGCTCAGGATCATTGGGAGTTTGTTACGATTGGCTATCCAGAACCAATTAATCAAGAGGCTGAGTTGGCTTTGACAAATGCTAAGCGTGTTCTGTTGAAGGAAAATTGGAAGAAAGATAATAAAGCACCTGGTCTTATTCAACAAGGCCTCAGTGAATCTGTTTTTCCGACGATATCTAGTGTTGAGTCTTCAAAGAAAGCTTGGGACACTCTTGAAACCTGCTATCAAGGTGTAACCAAGGTGAAGAATGTTAAGTTGCAGAATTTAAGAAGAGACTTTGAGAATCTGAAGATGAAAGACAGTGAGACTGTTGATAATTTCATGACACAAGTCATGAGTGTTGTAAACCAGCTATGGCAGTATGGTGAAGACCTTCCAGATTAGCATGTGATTGAAAATTTTTTGAGATGTTTTCCAAAGAAGTTTGAAGCGATGGTTGTTCCAATAGAAGAATTTAAAAATCTCAATCAAATGCACATTGATGAGCTGACTAATTCTTTGATTGCTCATGAATCAAGAATGAATAGGTATGATGATACTCCATTAGAAAATGCTTTTAAATCTCAGTTAAATGTTACTAAAGGTAAAGGTAGAGGAAGAGCTAGTAACAGAGGAAGAGGAGGACGAAGTTACAGCAGAATCATAGTGACAACAAAAATGATTTTGAAAATGAAGAGAAGTTACAGCAGAGTACTCCTAGCGTAAGGGGGAGTAGCAGCAGAGAAGGATAGTCAGGAAATCAGAGGTATGATAAATCTAAAGTTCAATGTTTTTATTGTAATAAATTTGGGCATTTTGAGAACAAGTGCTGGAAGAAGCAAGCAGATTCTAGTAAGTTGTCTACACACATGACAAAAGAGACTGAAAATGAAGAGCATCCTATGTTTTTTACTTCTAATGTCACCCAGGAAAGTTCAAAAGATATATGGTTTTTGGACATCGCATGCAGCAATTACATGACTGGAAATAAGGAATTATTTTCAAGTCTAGACACCAACATTCAGTCTAAAGTAAAGTTGGGTAATGACTGTAAGGTAAAAATTAATGGTAAAGGTGTGATTGCTCTGTATGCAAAAAATGGTGAAAAAAGAACAATTCGTGATGTTTATTATGTTCCTGGTTTAATGTGTAATTTATTGAGTGTTGGACAATTGCTGGAAAAAGAGTACAGAGTATTCTTTAAGACCAAGGTATGCACTATTTATGATAAATATCCAAGTAAATAGTTGATTTCCAGAGTAGAGATGACAAAGAATAGAATGTTTCCCTTTACTATGAGAAATTATTTGACTAACTCTTTGAATGCTTATAAAACTAAGAGTTTATAACAATCATGGTTATCGCATTTGAGGCATGGACATTTACATTTTGGTGGTTTAGATTTTCTACAGAAGAAGCAGATGGTAAAAGGATTGTCAAGTATTGAGCAGTCAACAAGCTCATGTGAGAGTTGCATATTGGGAAAGCATCATAGAGAGATTTATTTCTGGAGTCTCAAACACATCAAAAGCGCCATTGGAGCTGGTACACACAGATTTGTGTGGACCGATGCAAACACTTTCTTTGACTGGTAATCTCTATTTTATGTCTTTCATTGATGATTACAGTCGAAAAACTTGGGTGTATTTGTTGAAATTGAAATCTCAAGCATTTGATGTGTTTAAAAGTTTTAAAGCTATGGCTGAAAAAGAGAGTGACAAATTTATTATAGTATTGAGATCAGATGGAGGAGGTGAGTATATGTCAAATGAATGGATTTTTGTAAGCATTATGGGATTAAAAGGCAGTTTATTACACGCTACACTCCACATCAAAACGGTGTAGCAGAAAGGAAGAACTGAACCATTGTGAACATGGCTCCAAGTATGATGAAGGAGAAGCATCTTTCAAATGAATATTAGGGAGATGTTGTTACTTGTTTAGTATACATCCTGAACAGAAGCCCCATGAAGAGCGTGAAGGATCGAGTTCCTCACCAAGCTTGGAGCAGTAAGTGTAGCAGCATATCTCATTTAAGAATTTTTGGTTGTGTAGCTTATGCACATGTACCTGAAGAAATGAGAAGAAAGTTAGATGACAGAAGTCAGAAATGTATTTTTGTTGGATATAGTGAAGAATCTAAAGCATATAGATTTTATAATCCCATCACCAAGAAGTATGTCATAAGCAGAGATGTAGATTTTAAAGAAGAAGAAGCATGGGATGGGAGCATTGATAAATTGGTTGGTGAGGACGTTGTTGCACCTCACACAGAAGATGAAGAAAATGAATAGGGAACACATGGAGGACAGTCAACTCCACATACACCAGCAGTAAGGACACCTGCCAGAATGTCCAGAACTCATGAACATGGTGAACCATAAAGTGTTGGTTGATGGAAAGGAACAGGGTCGGAGGTAAGCAATGAATCAAATCCTATATTGGCACCATTAAGAAATAGAGTTAGAGGTTAGAAGACTAGAAGTTTAAGAGAACTGTATAAACAGAATGATGAAGTAGATCAAGTTTCAAATTTTGCATGTATAGCATGTGATCCTGTAGATTTTGATGAAGCTATTAAAAAAGATGTTTGGATAAAAGCAATGGATGCAGATATTGATGCCATAGAAAGAAATAATACTTGGGATCTTGTAGATTTGCCTGATGATAAAAATTGTGTTGGTGTCAAATGGATTTATAAAACAAAGTTAAATGTTGATGGTGATGTTAAAAAATATAAAGCAAGACTTGTAGATTAGGGGTTTAGTCAACAACTTGGAATTGATTATAATGAGACATTTGCACCTGTAGCCAGACTTGATATGGTAAGGATGGTATTAGCTATTGCTGCTCATAATAAATGACATGTACATCAAATGGATGTAATGTCTGCATTTTTGAATGGATCTTTAGAAAAAGCGGTTTATGTGAGACAACCTCCAGGATATGAGGTTGATGGAAAAGAAGACAAAGTCTACAGATTGAAAAAAGCGGTGTATGGACTGAAGCACAAACCCAGAGTATGGTACAGCAGAATTGATGAATATTTCAATGGTGAAGGATTCAACAGAAGTCCAAGTGAACCAACATTGTATACAAAGGTGAATCAAGAAGGTAAAATACTAATTGGTTGTTTATATGTGGATGATTTGATATTCACTAGAGATCTTTCTGTAGATGAGTTCAAGAAAGCCATGAAAACAAAATTTGAGATGATTGATTTAGGATTGATGAAATATTTCCTTGGTATTGAAGTCATTCAATATGAAGATGGTATTTTTATATGTCGGTCTAAATATGCAAATGATGTATTGAAAAGATTCAGAATGTTGAATTGTAAGCCAATTGTAACTCCAATAACAATTGGCACAAAACTCAGTAAGGAAGATGATGGGTCAAAAATTGATCCAACAATGTATAAAGAACTGGTTGAAAGTCTCATGTACTTAACTGCAACAAGACTTAATATAATGTTTGCAGTAATTTTGATTTCAAGGTTTATGGAAACACCAAAGTGTACCTAGTGGCAAGATGGAAAGAGAATCCTAAGATATTGCTGGAACAACAAATTTTCATATCCAGTATACATTTAATTCAAATTTTAAGTTGATTGGATACACTGACAGTGATTTTGCAGGTTCTATTGATGATAGAAAGATCACATCTGGATATGTATTCAGTTTTGGATCGGGATCAGTAGGATGGGCATCAAAGAAGCAGCCCATAGTGACACTATCCTCTGCTGAGGCAGAGTATGTTGCTGCCACAGCAACTGCATATCAAACTGTATGGATGAGAAGAACTCTTTCTGAGTTACAACATGAACAAAATGAACCAACTCCAATTTTCTGTGATAATAACTTAGCTATTGTACTATCGAGAAATCACGTCTTTCACAAAAGAAGTAAGCATATTGATACACAGTATCATTTTATCTGTGAACTGATAAACAACAATGAAATCAATGTGGAATTTTGCACATCAGGAAATCAGTTTGCATATCTATTTACGAAACCATTGGGAAAAGATTTGTTTGAACTTCATAAAAAAACATTGGGATTTGTAAGCTGTAACAAAAATCAAGTGTTACAATTTTTTTTTTGAATGTAGTAATTAAGGGGGAGAATGTTGGGAATTCTGTAATTACTCCACCATCGGCTACAACAAATTTTGAAGAGGCAACATCAACTGCCGGAATTTTAAAAAGGAAAACATAGTTCATAAATATAATTGCCACACCACTGAAGAGTCACAACACCGCTACACCGCCTCACCGCATGACAAAACAAATTATTAAAATAATAAACAATCATTTTTATATGCTAGCAGCGTGGATCTATTTTCTAAAGAGGCAGCGTAGTCTATATTTTTGTCAGACTGTAACAAAGCATTAACAGAGAATTCCATTTTGTATTCTGAAAGGGTAATTAATAGTTAATGATCGGTAGATATACTATAAATACTTGCATTGTAAATCATATTTAGGACGCTGAAAATACACAGCAGAGAGTGAAATAGAAACAGAGTTGAAACTCTGATATTTTCTGTGTAATTTTATTTTACTTTGTTTTTGAGTGTAAAACTTAGTTTTATTTTAATGACAGTTTGCTGTAGCAACTCGAGTTTTATTTGTGTGGATGTTGTTTATTAACTCAGTAGAATATTTGTGATAAGTTTACGGACATAGGGGTGATAAAAAACGTGTTAAATAGTGAGCTGCAACAGAGCTGTGCGTGAGCTGTGAGTGAGTTGTAGGTGATGTCAGCAGTCACAACTAGTTGAAACATGTGTATAAAGTGTTTTTGGTTGTAACAGCTAGCTGCAACACCATCTAGGAAGCACTATTAGCAGTAGCAGCCAAGTTGCAACAGTCCTGTAGAAATTAAATTGAGTTTGTGAGCTCTGTCAATGAGTCGCATCCAGCAAAGTACAACTTTCCTGTAAGTTTTATTTTGAACTGTTAGTTAAGTTTTTAGTATTGTTGTTGAAGAGAGCAACACTCCCTTGCCTTTCCCACAAGCCAAAGATCTATCAGATCAAAAAATTGTTGAGAATATTTTGGGATATATGCCAAGGAAATTTGAATCTATGGTTGTAGCCAATAATGAATCAAAAGATCTAAGTTTGATTACTGTTGAAGACTTTACTGGATCATTGGTGTCTCATGAGTCAATAATGAACAAGTATGATGAGCCTAGTCTTGAAAATGCATTTAAAAACTAACTATCAATGTCAAATATCAAAGGTAGAATAAAAACAAGAGGTAGAGGCAAAGGTACCAAATCGTATGATCATGGTGAACACAAGGAAGAAGCCGATCTTGAGAACATAACTTATCAAACCCCTCATAGTTTAATGGGGAGTAAAAAGTAAAAAAATTGGTCACTATGCCAGTAAATGTGGGAAGAGGCAAGAGATGTTGGTAGATAGTCTAAAAATTTGACTGAAGAATCTAAAGATGAAGAAAAATTAGTTCTATTGATGGGAAGTGTTGCACAGGAAAATTCCAAGGATACTTGGTATATTGACAGTGGTTGCAGTAACCACATGAATGGAGTTGTAGATCTGTTTTCTAAATTGGATAAGTTAGTCCAGTTAGAGGTAAAACTTGGCAATGACACCAAGGAGAATGTAAAATGTAAAGGAGATATTTCTATAATTGATAAAAGTGGTTGAAGAAGAATTGTTAAAGATGCTTTGTATGTTCCAAGTCTAAAATGTACTATGTTAAGGGTTGGACAGCTTGAAGTTAAGAATTTTGAAGTCAAATTTAAGAATAAAGTTTATACTATTTTGGATAATTCTCCTCAAAGACAACTAATAACTAGAGTGGAGAGGGTGAAGAATAGAATGTACCCACTTACTATAAGGAGTAGTGTATCAAATTCAGAAACATATTATGTGGCTAAGAGTCACGATCAGTCTTGGCTATGGCATTTAAGGTATGTCCATTTGTATTTTGAAGGATTGAAAATGTTGCAGAGGAAGCATATGGTAAAAGGATTGCCATGTATTAAGCATCATGCAAGCTCATGTGAAAGTTGCATCATATAAAAACAACATAGAGAAAGATTTCTTGCTCATGTTGCATAATAGAGCAAAAGAACCTTTAGAGATTGTCCATTTAGATTTGTGTGGACTGATGCAAACACCTTCACTAGGTGGGAATTTGTATTTTCTAGCATTCATAGATGATTATAGAAAAAAGGCATGGGTGTATCTGTTAAAACAAAAATCTGAAACTTTTGATAATTTCAAGAAATTTAAGGTTATGGTTAAGAAGGAAAGTGGAAATCAAATGATGGTGTTGAGATTTGATGAAGGAGGTGAGTTTAATTCCAATGATTTCTTAGAATTCTGCAAACACCATGGGATTAAAAGGCAGTTTACATTCCGATATACACCATAACAAAATGGTGTATCCTAGAGAAAGAATATAACCATAATGAATATGCTTATTAGTATGCTCAAGGAAAATCATTTACCAAATGAATATTGTGGAGAAATTGTAGAGTGTGTAGTTTATATTTTGAACATGTCCTACGAAGAGTGTGATCAATTGTATACCTTTAGAATCTTGGAGTGGTAAGAATTGTTTTGTGTCTCATTTCAGAATCTTTGGGTGTGTTGCATATGCACATGTGCATGAAGAAATAAGGAATAAGTTAGACGACCAAAGTGAGAATTGTATCTTCATTGGATACAATGATGTGTCCAAAGCATATCGTTTATATGATCCCATAACCAAGAAGTTGATAATCAACAAAGATGTTGAATTTAGGGAAAAAGAAGCTTGGGATTGAAGCATAGACAGATCGATTGTTGAAGGAGTTCCAAATCCATGTAATGTTGAATATGAAGAAATTGACTAGAATGTGTAAGGTGTACAACCAACACCACATGATGATGTACCTGCAACAAATACACTAAGAAGGAAGTTAGCTAGTCCAAACACTCCTCAATCAAGAACTCCAAGAGATATTGCACAAGATGCATAATTGAGTACGCATGTAAGCATTGATTCTAATCCAATAATTGCAAAATTAAGATAAAGTATTAGAGAGCAGAAAATGAGAAATTTAAGTGAAATTTATGATGAACAAAATGATACAATATATGAGAATATTAATTTTTTTTTCTTATCATATCAACCAACTAATTTTGATGAAGTTGTGCAAGAAGAAGTTTAGGTAAGAATAAGTTTGGGTTGATGCAATGGATGATGAAATTGTAGCAATAGAAAGAAATGATAGTTGGGAGTTAACTGATTTTCCAGAAGATAAAGAATGTATTGGTGTCAAGTGGATTTATAAGACAAAATTGAATGTTGACGGATCAAAAGTTTTAAAATAGAAGGAAAGACTGGTTGCTCAAGGCTTTATTCAACAACCTGTAATTGATTATAATGAGACTTTTACATAGGTTATAGCAAGGCTTGACATAGTTAGACTTGTGTTGTCTATTACAACAAAAAAATTGGAAAGTGTATTAAATGGGGGTGAATTTGGAATTCTTGAATTGATATTTGGAAGAAGAAGTGTATGTAAAATAATTGCCTGTTATGAAGTTGAAGGTCCTGGAAATAAGGTGTACATATTGAAAAAGGCATTATACAGATTGAAGCAAGCTCCGAGAGTTTGGTACAACAAAATTGATGCATATGCGATAAATAATGGATTGAACACAAGCGCAAGTGAACTGATATTGTACATGAAGGTAAATAATCTTGGTGAAATTATCATCATTTTATGCTTGTATGTATATGATTTAATTTTCATGGGAAACTTATCCATAAAAGAATTTAAATTAGCCATGATGACTGAATTTGAGATGACAGACTTGGGTCTCATGAAATATTCTTGTATTAATAGAAGTTAAATAGTCTGAAAATGGAATTTTCATTTCTCAATCTAAATATGCTAATGATATTTTGAAAAGATTCATAATGTTTAATTTTAAATTCCTAGCTACGCCAATTGCATGTTAGCCTAATTGAGCTGACTAAAATTGAGTTTACTGCTCAGTTATTAAAAATTAATTTTCACGTCGACCACTTTTTCTTTTTACTTGTCGGGTGAAACCAAATAGATAAGTATACCACTTTGGTCAGCCTTTTAGACCCGACTATTTTTCTTCTTCAAGCCTTTTACTTGTCGGTTCTACTGACAATTACTTGTCGATTCTATCTATAGGTTTTACTTCCACCACTTGCCGGTTTTACACTTAGACGGAACTTAACCGAATACTTGTCGGTTTGACCTCTTCGGCCACTAGTCGGCTTGACCACTTTGACCACTAGTTGGATTTTACTCAACTGACCTTGTCAGTTCACTTACTTTGGTTTGGTTTTAGTCTAAATTTACAAATGATATTTCTTAGTCTAAAAGACTTAAGAAATTACAAATGTTTTTCATTTGTAAGATGAAGTAAAATCTGACACAATAACAATTATAGAAAACTTATAAAATCATATAACCAAACATTTAGGAAGACTTGAGTCGACCACTCTGTCGTAAAACCTGGAACTTTCACAAAGTGAGAAATTTATGGATTCTTGTCCTTTCACTCAACCGTAATTGTAAAAAACATTTACACAAGTAAATCTAGAGGAAATGTGTAGCTAAATAAACTTGCATTCAACCATAAACTATTTCATATTAATAACTTGTCCGGAAATAACAAAGGTAATACAAACTTGTCGATCCAAACTTGTTGTCTCACTGATTGATCCTTTTACAGAGCTTCGGCTCTTTGACAGAATCACAGACACATAAGCTTGAGCGTCAACTTCACTCTCTGCTCAGAGTTCTCTCTTTATCTCCTTTTCTCACCCAGAGTTCTTCTGTCTAACATGATTTGCAATCTTCTTTTACTATGTATAGGAAACTTGAAAATTGCTTCTACGTGAATCTACAGACTTGCCATTAATGGTTATAATAACTATATACCTACAAACTTAGCTTTAGAAATTAATTCAACTAGTTTAGATTGCCGAATCATGGACTCTTCCCTCTTGTCAGACTAATCGACAAGATCTTGATCGATACGTACTTTGACAGAGTCGGATGAGATCAGATACGGATCTGCGAGTAATTAATATTTCCAACACTTCCCTTTAATTATGAGCAGATGGGGATTTTTAAAACAAAATTTACAAAATGTTTCAGAGCTTAAACTTGCTCTGTGCATGACAGAGTTCACTGTGCATAACTTGTCATTCCAAGATAAATACGTAGATACTGGAAAGTATCATTTTACAATGGTTTTGTAAAGATGTCTACAAGTTGCTCTTCAGACCTATAAAATTCCAAACAAATTTATTTGTTGTTCACCAACTCTCTTATGAAACGAAACCTTATGTCGATGTGCTTGATTCTCTTTTGAAACACATGATTATTTGATAATGCTATGGCTGAATTGTTGTTGCAGAAGATGGTTGTCGGTTCTTGATGGTTTTGTGACATGTCTTTTAACACGCTCCTCATCTAGACAACTTGACATGTAGCACTTGTCGCTGCAACATAATCTGCTTCTACTGAAGACAGAGTTACTATGGGATGTTTCTTTGAAGCACATGAAACAACACCTGTACCAAAATGAAATGTGTATCCAAATGTGCTCTCCCTGTCATCTATGCTTCCTCCATTGTCACTATCAGTGTAGCCAGTGAGTTTAAAATTTTATGAGGTTGAATACATAATACCAAGGTCTTTTGTGTCACTTACATACCTCAGAATTCTTTTACCTACTTGTCAATGAGAGTATTTTGGTGACTCCATGAATCTTGAGATCATACTTACTCCATACATAATGTCTAGTCTTGTTGCCGTCAAATACATAAGGCTTCCAACAAACCTTTTGAACAATGTAGGATCTACAGTTGATCCTTCATCATCCTTGATCAATTTTAAACCTATTATTACTGGTGTTGGGGATGTCTTCAATTAGACATGTTAAATATTTTTAAAAATTCAATTGCATACCTTGACTGTGATATAAAAATACCACTTTCAGAGTGTTGGACTTCAATGCCTAGAAATTTTTTATAAGCCCTAGATAAGTCATTTCAAATTCACTTTCCATGACTTCTTTAAAATATGCTATGCCAAAATCACCAGTAAATATTAAATCATCTACATACAAGTAGAAAATTAACATTTTACCTTGCTCATTCACTTTGGTGTACAATGTCAGTTCACTTTCACTCCCGTGAAATCCATTTCCAGTGAGATATGAATCAATCCGACTGTACCAAGCTCTAGGAGCTTGCTTCAAACCATAGAGTTCCTTTTTCAGCATGTACACTTTATGCTCTTGACCTGGAACTTCATAGCCTTGTGGCTATTCCACATATACTTCTTCTTCTATATATCCATTCAAAAATGTTGAGTTAACATCCATTTGGTAAACAGGACATTTGTTTTGTGCAGCAATGGCCAAGACTATTCTGATTATATCCATGCATGCAACAGGTGCAAACGTTTCATTGAAGTCTATGCCGGGTTGTTGTGTGAACCCTCTTGCTACCATTCTTACTATGTGCTTGTGCACATTCCCATCAACATCTTGCTTGGTCTTGTAAATCCATTTGACGCTGATTACATATTTGTCTTTTGGTACATCAACCAAATCCCATGTCTAGTTCTTCTCAATGCATTCTATTTCTTCATCCATGTCATGTGCCCATACTTCTTCTTCAACAGCTTCTTCAAATGTTAGTGGATCATATATAGGAGAAAATAATGCAAAGAGAGAGAATGAATTTGGTGTACTAGCTTCATATATTTCACATAGACTTCTTGTCTTCATCGGTTCTGTCGATGTTGACCTTGACGAAATGCTTGATGGAGTCCTTTGTCCTCTTGGTGTGCTTGTCGGTGTAGCTTGAGTTGCCACTTGTGTCAATGGTCCTTGTTTTGAACCATGTTGTGGTGTCATGGGAGTCGACAGTGCTACGACTAGTTGACTTACATGTGGTTTTTGAACCACTTCTTCTGCCATATCATCATTGTCGATGTTCGACACAATCTTGAAATTTATGTCGAAAGTTCCATCCCTTGATTCATTCTCGACAAATTGAACATCTCAACTGATTATCACTTTCCTTGTGACGGGATCATACAACTTGTATGCGTTTGTGTCTTCAGAATAGCTGACAAAATTACATTTCTGTCCCTTCTTGTCTAGCTTCTTTCTTAGCTCATCTAGAACATGAGCATACACAACACAACCAAAAAAATTTAAATGAGAAACACTATGATTCATACCTATCCATGCATCCTGGGGAACTTTGTTCTTCACACTCTTTTTCAGACACCGGTTCATAATGTATATAGCAACTATGACTGCTTCACCCCAATATTCATTTGCAAAATGCTTGGCTGCCAACATGTTGCGCGCCATCTCCATGATGGTTCTATTCTTCCTTTCGACAATACAATTCTATTGAGGTGTATATCGTGCAGTGAATTACTTTTGAATGCCATGGATCTTGCAAAAATTTAGAATTTCATTTGAAACATATTCACCTCCTTTGTCGGTCCTTTAGATCTTGATGCGGTGTCCACTCTAGTTGTCCACGAGTGCCTTGAACTACTGAAAATAACTAAATGCATCAGATTTATGTTTCAGAAAATATACCCATGTTTTCCTTGAGTAGTCATCAATAAAAGTTAGAAAATACTTGCAGACACTAATGGATGATGTCTGCATTGGACCACAAATATCAAAGTGCACAATTTCAAGTGGTGTGCGTGCTCTATAAGACTTTCCGATTGGAAAAGTCTCTCTATGTTGCTTGCCAAAAATGCATCCTTCACAAACAATATCTGGTATGTCGATCAATGGAAATCCTTTCACCATATTCTTTGTGTGCAGTAGCTTCAGCCCATTAAAATTCATATGTCCAAATCTGAAATGCCATAGCCAGGATTTATCCTAAACTTCTTTCTGAAATGCACCTTGCAAATTAGCGTTGCCATTTTCTTTCTTGTAGAGGGGCTCGACTGTTTCTTTACTTTCTGCCTTGAATGAAACTCCTGCATTTGTATTCCCTTTCATCTCGGGAACTATCCTTAATGGAAACAAGTGATTGCTTGTCATTGGCACTTTTGCTATCAGTTGGTCGCTTGGACGCTTGTCTTTAATAACATAATGATCATCTTCTATATAGACTATGTATCCCTTTTGTATCAGCTGTCCAATTCTTAACAAATTATGTTTCAGAACTTCAACATGATAGACATCAGGGATATACTTACTCTCCCCCTGTTTCGTTAGAATACCAACAGTACCCTTTCCCAAAACAGTAACTTGGGCATTGTTTCCAAGTGTAATATCAGTTTGAACTGAAATATCTAGACTGGAAAACAAATTTAAATTACCAGTAATATGATTTTTGCACCCTGAATCTAAGTACCATATGTCATGTGGACTTTCTTGAACAATATTGCATTCAATTTGAGATATTGATGCCATTAGCATTGCACTTGTCTGAGTGCTGCTATTGGTCAAATGATTTGGGATTTGCCTTCCTTGGTCATATTGTTTCTTCTAGCATTCATATGTATAATGACCAAATTTATTACAATAATGACATTGGATTTTTTATTTATCAAACCTCTTTCCACTTGGATGACTTGGATTCTGATACTCCCCTCTACCACTAACATTTGCAGGACTTCTGCCTCGTCCTCCTCTAGAAGAAATTCTTCCTCTGCCTCTGGAGTTGTTTCAGCCCCTGCCTCTACCACGACTTATGGATGACTGTGCTGTGAATGCACCTTTCAATGATGTATGTGTTTTGTTGAGTCTATGTTCATGATTGATGAGTGAAGCTTACAGCTCATCAATGGTAAACATTGACATGTCTGTGTGTTCTTCCAAGGTCACCACCAAGTTTTCAAATCTTGGGGGAAGAATTCTGAGAATTTTTTCAACAACCCTTTGGTCTTCTATGTCTTATCCATGAGATTTTAGTTGGTTTATCAAACCAACAATTCTGGTGTAGAATGAGTCTACACTCTCTGAATCTTTCATGGACAGAGATTAAAAATCTCTTCTTAGAATATGCAACTTGGAAGTCATTACCTTTCCCAAGCCTTGATAGGTGGTCTCCAATGTATCACATGCTTTCTTAGCATTAACTACTACTGCTACTCTTGGGAGTATGCTTTCATGCATTTCTTGATGTATGTAGAACATAACTTTTCCATATTTCTTCCTCTGTTCCCTCAAGAAATCTTTCTCAGCTTGTGTGAGATTGTTATATGCTGTCATATCTGTTAGTTGTGCATAACCATGCTAGACTATCTCCCATACATCTTGACCTATGAACAAAGCCTTCATTGTTAAAGATCAATATTCATAATTCTTTCCTGTAAAAATTGGGTTTGTAATGAACTAGAAGTGGAAGTCATTTTTAATTTTTTTAACTTTCCTTAAAAAATTACTTTTCCACTTTTAAGACAAGATTTCTTTCCTAAACCTTGCTCTGATACCAGTTAGCCTAAACCGATCCGACTAAACTAGAGTTTACCACTCAGTTATTAAAAATTAATTTTCACGTCGACCTCTTTTTCTTTTTACTTATCGAGTGAAACTGACTAGACAAGTATACAACTTTGATCGGCCTTTTAGAATCGACTATTTTTCTTCTTCAAGCCTTTTACTTGTCAGTTCTACCGATAGTTACTTGTCGATTCTACCAACATGCTTTACTTTGACCACTTGTCGGTAACCGACAACTTGTCAGTTTTACACTTAGACAGAACTTAATTGACTACTTGTCGGTTTGACCTCTTCGACCACTAGTTAGCTTGACCATTTCGACCGCTAGTCGTCTTGACCACTTCGACCACTAGTCGTCTTTTACTCAACTGAACTTATCAGTTCACTTACTTTGGTTTGGTTTTAGTCGAAATTTACAAATGATATTTCCGAAATTTACAAATGATATTTCTTAGTCTAAAAGACTTAAGCAATTACAAATGGTTTTCACCTATGAGTAAGATGAAGTAAAAACCGACACAATAAAAATTCTAGAAAACTTATAAAATCATATAACCAAACATTTACGAAGACTTGAGTCGACCACTCTGCTGTAAAACCTGGAACTTTCACGTAGTGAGAAATTTATGGATTCTTATTCTTTCACTCAATCGTAATTGTAAACAACATTTACACAAGTAATTCTGGAGGAAATGTGAGGTTAAATAAACTTGAATTCAACCATAAACTATTTCATATTAATAACTTGTCTGGAAATAAAAAAGTTAATACAAACTTGTCGGCTCATTGACTGATCCTTTTACAAAGCTTTGGCTCTTCGACAGAATCACACACACAGAATATTGAGCTTCAACTTCACTCTCTGCTCAGAGTTCTCTCTTTCTCTCCTTTTCTCACCCAGAGTTCTTCTGTCTAACATGATTTACAATCTTTTTCTACTATTTATAGGAAACCTAAAAACTGTTTCTACGTGAATCTACAAACTTGCCATTAATGGGTGTAATAACCATCTACCTACAAACTTAGCTTCAGAAATTAATTCGGCTGGTTTAGATTTCCGAAACATGGACTCTTCCCTCTTCTCAGATTGCCTTACAAGATCTTGACTGATACGGACTCTAACAGAGTCAACTGAGATCATATACGGATCTGTGAGTAATTAACATTTCCAACATTGCAGCAGGAACTAAACAACATAAAAGATTCATAATGTTTAATTGTAAATTCGTAGCTACACCAATTGCAGCAGGAACTAAACAACATAAAAGATTCATAATGTTTAATTGTAAATTCATATCTACACCAATTGCAGCAGGAACTAAACTACAGAAAGATGATGAAGGGTCAAATGTAGATCCAACAATATTTAAAAGATTGGTTGGAAGCCTAATGTATTTAACAACAACAAGACTAGACATCGTGTACATTGTAAGTTTGATTCCTAGGTATATGGAAAGACCAATTAGTCTACCTTGATAGGATGGAAAAGTATTTATGTGTTATGTTGTTGGGACAACAACTTATGGAATCATGTATTATTCAAATTCATATTTTAAATTATATGGTTTTACTGATAGTGGTTTTGCAAGGAATCTTGATGACAAAAAAAACACATCAAGATACATCAGGGATAATTTTAAGAACCCCCCCGAAATTTATATGTATAAAAAATGGGCGAATCCCCCCGATATATAGGAAAACTTGAAGGCGATTTTATCAATAATATAATATGTATATATAATTTTTTTAGCGAATCTTTCATTTTATTATATAATGTTGTAAAATCTTGGCGAATCTTTCACTGAGTTATAGGATATTGTAAAATTTTGGCGAATATTTCATTACATAATAGAAAATTGTAAAAAATAGCGAATATTTCACTGATTTATAAAATATTGTAAAAATTGGCGAATCTTTCACTGATTTATAAAATATTGTAAAAATTTGGCGAATTTTTTTCCAGGAAGACTCGCCACCTCTTTGATTCCTAAGAAATCACAATTCTTTGTGCTTTCACTTTACCTTCTAACATGTTTCTCGTCGACCTATTGCTAGGCTGGACCTTATGCATTTAATATGCCAATCGAAGCTCTAAGAATGACTTCATGTAAGAGATGTCACCCTCTACTATTGGTGTGTATTGTAGCTTCCCTTTGTAATCCTTTCATTGAAGGACTCTAGGGTCAATGGGATTATCTAGGATGACTATTTCAGTACCAAGGTTTATCATGTTCAATAGTTTTTTACTAGGGTGTAACCTTACCTTGGGGTTAAGAAGCAACTACCCACCAAAGTTATCATACACATAACTCAACTATTTGATGATGCAGAGCATGGGGACTTAGAAACATAAGGGTTGTTTCTAAAACTCCCCAGCAAAATCGACTGAAAGTTGGCGATCCATAATCATAGGAATTAGTGGGAGTACTTTGAGTTCGAGTAGGCAAAACTTAACACCACCGTGTCTTTTTTCGAGAAATATCTTTGGACGAGAATCTCAGCGATAAGATGTGTAAATATAATAAAATCATAAAATCTACCATTTTATTGAAATGGAATTTTCCTTTAAAGTTTAATAGAGCTCATAAGCTATATAGATTTAAGCCTTCCATAAAATACTAGTATCAACATGTTAACATAAGCATGATATTATGCATTA
>LPNX010539440.1:101737-132349 GCA_001517045.1 Pseudotsuga menziesii | reverse complement strand
TTACTATACATCAAAAAATAATTTATCATACATAGATATAATGTAAGTTCAATTCAAAATAAATAAATAAAGTTAATAGATTGAAAGTACACAAACCTATCTTATAGTTGACGTGTCACTGGATATTCTATTCGAAACTATATCACGACAAACCTTGGCATAGGCCTTTAGATCTTCAATGCCCATACAATCTAACTCATCATTTGTTTTGTAAAAAAAATCTTTTCAAATAGTGGCTCGAGCCTTCTCTTGACTCAATCCAACATCAACTCCAACAAATGCCGAAGTCAAACCTTCGGCAACATTATGCCTTGAAGTTGTCCCAACTTGTGATGTGGGCTCCATCTCCAATTTGTAAGTCACAAGCCTACGTGGATGAGATATCTGAGTTGGAGGTCGAAGAGTACTGGGATCTCTAAGAGCACCTTTTTTATTGTATATCCTCCCCTTTCCAACTCCATAAAACTCAGAATGAATATTAGTATGGTCTAGTATAGTCTGGCTTCATTCCTAAGAAAAAATTGGCATTAAAAAACCTAGCAAAATAATTAGGAACCTCATCGTTCCATGGCAACTGACCATAGGCTGGAAGGAACCGATCATATAAAAAATGTGCAAGTTCAGGGTGCTTAAAATATTTCACTTTCAATGCTTTACGCTTTAGTCCCTCTTTGAAGTTAAACATTGAGTTTTCATGTTCTCTAGTCACTCTCTCCTTCACAACACCCACTTATCTAGACCCATCACCTGTGCCTTTCTTCTCTACATCAAAGCAACAAAACCATCTGTTGTTGGTCCAAGATCTTCATATACCTCAATGAATTTTTGCAATGACTGCAAAACCATCTCTATACTTTGTTTGTTCTCTGGAGTGAGATCCAAACTAGAAAGATCATTTTGCAGCTTGTCATAGTGATCCCTACAACTTTCAAGGGTTGTTTGTTGATTACCACTTTCCCACGGAAGTTCCTCTGGTAAATATGATGGATAGGTTGAAATGGGTGTACAACCCTCAACTAGTTGAACATATTGTGTCCTAGCTTGACCTTTGCCACCCTATGTAGGATGACGAGCCTCTTGCGAACCTTGCTCTGCATCCACACTTGTCTCTCGTATAGAAGGTCGAGATCCACATTCACCCATAGAGGATAAAGGGAAATCATCTCTATCACTATCGCCATGTCAATGATCAGACGAATGTGAACTATACAATAAGCTTGAATCCCGAAGTGAATTCGACACTCTTTGATTTTCATTTGGGACACCAACTCCCGAAGAATGTGATGACCTCCTATGCTTATGTCTCAAAGGTTGCTCCCTTTCCATTTGATATGATATCTACAAGTTTACACAAATATCAACTCATCACATATTCAAATTCTACATGTTAATTAATCAACTTCAAAGACCTGGCTACTAAAAAAACTAATATTTTAATAAGGATCTAGATGTCCCTAATATTATCTAACAGTTCTTAAAATGAATATAGCTAATTTATGATCTATATCTAATAGTTCTTGAAATAAATATAGTTAATTTATTATCTATTTCCATTTGATATGATATCTACAAGTTTACACAAATATCAAATCATAACATATTCAAATTCTACATGTTAATTCCTCAACTTCAAAGACCTAGCTACTAAAAAAACTAAGTTTTTAATAAGGACCTAGATGTCCCTAATATTATATAATATATCAACTCATAACATATTCAAATTCTACATGTTAATTCCTCAACTTCAAAGACCTAGCTACTAAAAAACGAAGTTTTTAATAAGGACCTAGATGTCCTTAATATTATCTAATAGTTTTTAAAATCAATATAGCTAATTTATTATCTAATAGTTCTTAAAATGAATATAGCTACAAGTATTTTTATTATTCCATAAAATCATAAAAAAAATTGTTATCGATTTAAATTATTACAATATGTGGTTACAATGTAAGCACTCAAAAATAAAAACAATTAAAATTATACTAATCATATTTATCTAGTAAGCCACCTAAATACAAACAAAGCAAAAAGTAAGCAATGGTAATTATAGAGCTAATCTTGGATTAGTGGGATAAAAATTTTGATTTATTTTGTATTAACTACATGGGACATATAGGTACACTTATTAGCAATATAAATACTTACCATAATAAAAGACATGTTATAACAAAATAAAGTATAAGAAGCAATGGCAGAATTTAATTCCAAACAAAAAGATGTTGCACTATGTCCATTTGGAAAGAATTCATGCGCTCTATCCACATGGACAGATCGCATGAATTCTATCCATTTGGACAGAGTTAATGCGCTCTATCCATGTGGACAGAGTACATGAACTCTGTCCATGTGGACAGAGTTCATGCACTATGTCCACATTGACAGAGTTCATGCACTATGTCCACATTGACAGAGTTCATGCACTCTGTCCACATCGACAAAGTTCATGCACTCTGTCCAAACATTAACTATCGAATGATAAATTTGGGTAATAGTACATACCTTGAAGAAGAAACAAGTAAAAACATTACTACTTCCGCTTCCTCTAAATTTTATGTGTAGATATCAATCAAGGAGTAATTGGAGTTATAGATTTGATCAATCATATCTATAACTCCAAATACTCTGCGACCCATATCTACAAATAAACATAAATGACCCTTGTTTATATAAATGACACTACGACTGATATCTAGAAATAAACTCGAACAACGAAGGAAGAAAAACAAACCAACCATCGAAAAAATGAACAATACCTTCCAACAATGTACAAAAATTTATAGTATGAAAAGTGTAATCATTAGCATTTGCATATTACTTCATATTAATACAGGTCGTAATTTGTTCAGCTTAGAGCTTATGTATAAATAATTTACTTTGTATATATTATTTCTATAACCCTTTGTATATGTTAAAGCTTAACCACAAACAGATCTTACTTTTATGAATGCAGAGTTGATCTTTGGCTATTTATAGGCTTAATAATTAGATCAATTAGTACAATATCCTAATATAATGGTAAGTATAAACTGTAACTAATAATAATTATACAGGTTATTTGGGATTCTTTTATGACAGGTTATACAGGTTATGTAGACAGAGTTCATGAAGTCTATCCATGGATAGGTTCATGAATGAATATCTTCATCATAATACATATGAACTAAAATTAAACTTAAAAGAAATCTACAATATCCTAATATAATGGTAAGCATAAACTGTAACTAACAAGCATTATACAGGTTATTTGTGATTCTTTTTTGACAAAAATTAGTGGGTATGATCCTAACCTCAGTGTAATAATAATTGTTATTTGTAATTTTTGGTATTTTATATTAAAAATACATAGATCAAACAGATCGATAATTGGTAATATTTGGTATTTTGTGTAATAATATTTTTTTTGTTTATGATTTATATAAAAACAACTATTCCCTTATGCTACATAAAGTGATCAAGGACAAAGTTGATGAACTCTACATGGGTTGTTGAACTTTGTCCATGTGAACAGAGTTCATCAACTCTGTCCATTTGGACAGAGTTCATCAACTCTGTCCATGGACAGAGTTCATCAATGAATATCTTCCTCATAATACCTATGAACTAAGATTAAAATTAAAAGAAATATACACTACTAATTAACATATGCAAACTTTAAGATAAAATAAAAACTACAACTAAAAATAAATTTAATCCATTGGCTATGACAAGCCATGAATCACTTGTTAAACGTTTGAATTATAAAAATAATTGCAAAAAAAAAATACCTGAATACCTGACAAGAAGAGAGCAGAGCACGAACAACCCATGAACAAACCCTCCAAGAACAGAACATGAAAACACCTCCATGAAAAGACCTCCATGCCAAACATACCTCCACGAATAGACCTCCACACTAACAGGGTGCCAAATAGGTGGATGACGGGAGACAAATCGGGTGGCAGAATAGGTACAACAGGCGACCAGGTAGACAAGTATGACGGGGTGGCGGAACAAGCACAACGGGGTGGTGGGACATGCATGACAGGGTGGTGGGATATGCACGATGGGAATAAAACAATGGACAGCAGGAGAAAATCATGAAAATGAGGCCACAACTGACCTTTTATGTAGAATAATTGTTCGGCCGAATAATTGTTTGGACGAAAAGCATGAAAATGAGGCCGCAGCCGACCTTTTATGCAGAATAATTGTTCGACCGAACAATTATTTGGCCAAATACACATTGAACCCCCGGTTAAAATTACCGGTCAGCTATGCGTTTGGTCAAATTAAACGGTTCCCATTAAAAAGTATTCAGTCGACTAAGGGATCTGTTATTCGGCCGAATAACTATAGTTTTCCAGCCGAATAAATATAGTTATTTGGCTGAATAACGTCCTCTATGTTTCTCGGGCACTCGATTCTCACGGAAGTGTTACCCAACTTCGCGTTTTCACACGGAAGCAACAAATTATTGGCATCAACTAAGTGATGAATGTAGGAAAGTCCTACCTTTCGATCAGTTCATTATGGCCTCTCTTCCATTTAAGAAAGGAGGAAGTGGGAATAGCGCACCTCCTCTTAATCATGAATTAAAGTATACCATCGGTAAAGTAACTATTCCTTCCTTTGATGGTTCTTCCCAAATTTATTCTAGTGCTTGGTTGAAAAAAATTAACTGTGTATTTTCAGTTAAATCCAATGGTTGAAGAAGATGCATTAAAAATGTCCATTTTGCATCTTGAAGTGGAAGATAGTGATTGGTGGTTCCATGGTATTATAACCTTGGGACATTATCATATTTTATCTTATAAGGGTTTCTTCAATGCATTAATAGAGAGATTTTATAGGAAAGATCTCGAACTTCCTTTCGAAGAACTAGCACGATTGAATCAAGTTGGAACTCATGAAGCATATATGTTAGACTTTCAAAATATTTCGGTAATGGTTTATGATGTATCTATGGATAGGTTGGTTTTACTATTTATTGAAGTAATGACAGAACCTTTGAGAGGGATCCTGAAATCCCACAAACCAACTACATTGAAGGATTCCATGAACTTGACAAGAGATTTGCATAATGTGTTTCCAAGAACCAAATACACCCCCCCCCAAGCCTAATTTCCCTTCCAAATTAAAGTAAGGTAAGAAAACATGGAAAAAGGACTCCTTTTCCAAAGAAAATAAAGGAGGACCAAGAAAAGAAGAACTTAGAAGAAATAAGCTATGTTTCACATGCCAACAACCTTGGTTTATGGGACATAAGTGCACAAAGGGTAAGGCACACTACATTGAATTTTTATTTGAAGATGATGAAGAGGGGGATGAGGAGGAAGCAAAACTTGCATCCCAAGAAGAGGGGTATGAAAAAATAGAAGAATAACAACCCACCCCTGAGACAAGAAAAATTGGAGTACTCTCGGGTGTACCTAGATTCCACACCTTGAGGCTCAAGGGTAACATACAAGGCCAAAAGGTCACGGTTCTAGTGGATGGAGGAGCCATTCATAACTTCATTGATGGAGTCTTGGTGGAGAGGAGAAATTTACAATCTAAAACTTTTTATGGTTTCACAGTCATCATTCCAGTGGAACATATAGTGAACTATCAAGTCCCTAAAATGAGGTTCAAAAATTCGGAAGGGAAACCCATTTTGTTGAGGGGAATGCACACTTACCCAAATAAAGTGGTTTCCTCTCATAGTATGAGGTCTATATTGAGGCATGTAGACATAGAATGGGTTGGTTAATTTTTAATTACATATTTTAAATCTCACTTGAAGTATGAGAGGTTTTTTGGAGACCTTCCCCCAGGAAGATCACCAGATAGAGGGGTGGAGCATATCATTGAGTTAGATATAGGAACGCAACCTATCAAAATTCATCCCTATAGACCCCAAAAGGATTAGATATGAGATTGAGGATTAAATAAATTTTGGAGTTGGGTCTTATAAGGCCTAGTTCTATCCCATATGATTCTTCAATTGTTATGGTAAAGAAAAAGGATGGAACTTTGAGGATGTGCATTGATTTTAGATCTTTGAATAAGAAGACAATGAATAATAGACATCCCATCCCAAGGATTGATGATCTCATGGATGAGATCCATGGGGCCAATTTCTTCTAAAATATTAACCTTGGATCTGGTTATGATCAAATTCGAATGACATACCAAAGAATGCTTTCAAATGCCACTATGGTCACTTTGAGTTTGGTGAAATTCCATTTGGCTTGGAAAATGATCCTACCACATTACAATCATGCATGAACAATATCTTCCACAAGCAACTTCCTAAGTTTGTACTAGATTTCTTTGACGACAAACTTATTTACAATAAAACATGAAAGGAACATTTTCATCATCTAGTAGAGGTTTTAAAAATTCTACATGATCAATCTTTGTTTGCTAAGCTGTCAAAATCTGAGTTTGGTTTGACAAAGCTCTTGTATCTTGGACACATCATTGGTCAAGAAGGTGTGAAGGTGGATATGGAAAAATTAAAATCCATTATAGAATGGCATCATCCCAAAAATCTCACTGAATTGAGAGGATTCATTGGAATTTGTACCTAATGTAGGGAGTTTCTTAAGGGGTTCTCCCAACTCACTTCATCTCTCACTGATTTGACAAAGAAAGAAGATTTCTAATGGCATGAAGGGGATGAAAAATATTTCAAAAGAATGAAAGAGGTAATGAAATTTGGTTCTGTAGTTTCTTTATATGTATACTTTGAAATGACACATGTTTTACTAAATTCTAATACATAAAGAAAAAATTAGGGTATTTTTTCCAAATCTTGTTTATTTTGACCTTCTCAGACGAGAAAACTTGTACAACCTACTACGTGTCCAAATTTTCAGCGTCAAATATGAAATTTTTACCATAAATAATTTGGTCTATCTTATTTCCAAAACAATTTGGTAGCGTTCATTTTGGATTTTAAAAAAATCATATATAACACTTTTACCCATACCATGTATTTAGGGCCATATTTTGGTCTAGTCACAAACTCAAACTTACATGAGGATTATCTCTAAATGTATAATGACCCCAAACCTAGAATTTTGCTCCAAGATACTTCCTTATATTCTCACTGTAACCTGAACATTTTAGACCTAAAAAATCATCGAAAAAAAAATCGCACCAAAAACGTGGAGATGACTCATTTAAAGGAGCCAAACCTTCTAGATTAGTAAATACCCCTAACTTACACAAAGTATATCCTTCAAATTATGGAAAAATAGAGGATAAATTTTGTATACAAGTTACTTATGTATGTCCTTTATTTACCTTGATAATTTTAGACCTTGAAATGTAGTAAAAAAAATTGGGGCAAAAATACCAAGATGACTAGTTTAAGATTCAAATGCCTAGTATTAAAAATTCTTCATTTTTGGTTGAAGAAAGAAATATGATACCACTTTGTTGGCAGCCAAAAACCTTCTCTCCTTTTATTTTTGCTTTTAGTTAATAAAAGATGATATCATTTGACCTTAATAATTCTTGAGAAAATTACTAAGGAGTTCCTTCAGAATCTTTGATTCTGAATGTACTCCTAATTTGGGTTCAAACTAGAAACTTGAAACTAAAATCATTTTTTTGCTTTCAATCCCATTTCGTGGTGGTATCAATGATGATTAGTTTTGCAGTTGTTAAACTTACATCCTATATAGTTGGTTTTTCTTACATAATATTTGATTATTTATCGATGTATGGCAATGATAATTTTATCAAAATCAACAATATACTCTTTTAGACTGAACTAATTGCACATTCACTTCAATGATTTTGAATCTGATAATCTCATTCTCCTTTATACTCTTCTCAAGTTACCTAAATTGAGACTTCATGTTTTTATTTTGGATAATCTACAAGGTATATAGTAATGTGCATTTTACCTTAAATTATTATTAGGTTAATAATATTTATCTATTGCTTAACCTAAACACTATTCTAATATTGCACTTAAGTGACTATTTTAAACCATGTCTTTTACCCTATCCATGATTTAAACCATGTGAATTGTATGCGACACATGTTTCTAAGATACATTGGTCGCATTGGTATCGATTCATCATAGTGTAGGGGAATTTGGGTGTCCTTTCCATTTATGAATATTGTACATAACCATAATTTCGCATTACCTATTATCATTAACCTTGATTCGTTAACACTTATGACGAAGATTCTATGGTTTCAGTTTCAATGGTGGATGAACTCAGTTCTATTGCAGATGTTGGGAGATACTTGGATTCCTATTCCCTCTATTTTCAAAACCTCTTTCCAAACGCACCTTGTCCATGAGTTTGACAAGTGGAGAGATGGCTCCACTTTTTCAATTTGAACTTGTGGGGAGTGAACTATTAGAAACTGGGTGAACTGTTAGAAATCCAACCATAGGAAACTCAATTTCTTGATAAAATTGGTTGGGGTTAATTCTTTCAAAGCTTTAATGGACATCATACAGAAGTTAACAAAAAATTATATTTGTCTCTAAAGGGTAACATAGCTCATATTGGTGACCTTCGTTTGGTTATATCAGAGGCACTCATAGAAAAGGATTCTAATATTCCTCAAATAGGGGAGTGATGGTTGAAATAGAGGGAAATCAATAAGAATAATTGGAAACATTTTCTCCTCCCTCTTCCAGATGATATCGATGATAAACATGACTACCTAGATAAATTTCTCAAGCCTCAGTGGCATCCCCTCCTACAACTTATTATCAGGTATATTACTTAGGATGGTAGGTTTTCTCATGTCCATTTGTACCATCTCTAATTTCTCATGGCGTTTTAAGGTTTGAAGTTGAATTTTCCATATTTCTTGTTTAACGGTCTTGAAAAAATGGATTATGCGGTTCAAAATGTTGTCGAAGATCAAGATAGGAGTTTATTTCATCATGGTTTACTTAAAATTGTAATTCAGTGTTAGTTATCCTCTATGTGTATGAATTGGGACGTGTTTACAAGTGAAAATAAGTTTGGGAAAACCCAATATTAGCCTTCACCTTTACCCAAATTCTGACAGAAGAGGAGTCTTCTTTACATGAGCCTTCCAAATTAGAGTCGATATCGAACCCTAAGGATACTGAAACTAGTAACCCTATATTGTGAAATGATTTGAAATTTGAAATGGAAGAGGATGGTTTTTTTCCAGTTGTTGAAGCTTTAATTAACCTTTCAAATCCTGTTAAACCACATGGTATACTTGTGCAAAAGTAAAAATGGTTAGAGAATTGTAAAAACAAAGACTATGTTCTTCATAATCAAGCTAGTGCTAAACATAAAGGGTTTGTATTTATTAATACATGCAGGTTCACCCATACTATGTCTACAGTTTCAATTCCGGTAAAGATGTAGAAGAAAAAGGAGCCCCCTTTGGTGTATATTGTAAGAGAGGACGAAGATCTCTCTCCAATTCATGAATCGCCTCATGATGGTGATTTCCACAAGAATAGCATGGAGATTAATAACTACATGGATACCATTGTAAATGAGTGCACTAACATGTCGTCTCCTTTTCAATTTGATCATATTCCCTCATGCACAGGTGATTCATCACATGTTTTTAGTAAAAATAACCTCAATCAGTTCATAAAGAGGGTGTTCAAAGAAAAAATATCTCAATTAGAAACTAGACTTGATAATTCTTGGTCAAATGAACATGATATGAAAGATGAAATCAAGACTCTGAAAAGCGAGTTATTATTATGGGTAAATCATTGGAAGGACTTGTAGTTAAATAAATACAAGTATAAATCCATGAAAAAATATTTGGTTTCGGATAATGAAAGGCCAGTGAAACAAAAAAGACAACATAACATTAAAATCTTAAAACAACAAGCCAGATTAGCTGAAGTTCGATGAGCGGCCAAACTACATATCACCATGTAGTTTGCAGATTTATAGATTTTGAGAGGTAAGTATATGGTTTTAACAACACCCCTACAGAATCGTAGATTTTGTAGGAGTGCTCATGGCTCATTTCTTTGCTATTTCATTAAGTGAATATAAATTTAAATGAAAAATTAACATTATGTTTAAATTGTTATCATAGCTGGCCTTCACATTTATCCTGGATGTGTGTTGTCTCTTATGTTGTTGTATTTAAGGAAGATTCACTGCCAGGTGCCTTTTGTTTGGGAGATATTCTTAACTATATAAATATGCCTTGTTATATCATTGACAATACAATATTGTTGATTGTTGTTTGTCTTTAACAGTTGTCAAACTAATATGTAACAATTTTTTAAATAAAAAAAACTATTTTAGGAATTAGGTCCATAGAATCCTCTAGATAATTAGTTTGTTTTTTATATATAAGTCACTAGGGTGACTAAAGAAAGGGGATTCAAATCAAGAGAATAGGTTGTCCTATAGATTTGCACATTTCCAAATTTCATAGCAGAATCATATGTTGTGATTATACTTACTCTAACATACAACTCCGAGATTCATCTTTAAAAACTGGTAACCTTTTGATGTTGTTTTTCACATACAAATGTATGAATATTAACTCGCATTACAGTATCATTTCATGTTTTTATTTGCAAACAAATTTTGTTGTGTTGTATTGATCATTTTTATACTTTCGAATACACCATGCTTAGCTTCTGACTGTATGATGTTTAATGTTATCTTTAGATAATTTTAATTATCTAATTTAAATTTCATATTGTCATTTAAATGTTGTACTCTTCCTTCTATCTATTTGCATAGATATTATGATAGTAAACATTATTGTAATAGTTTCAAATTTTAAACATGGATAATTTTTTGTTATATAACAGTACACGTGTTTTCTATTATAATAGTTTACTATTGTTTTCTTTAAGCCTATGTATGTAATTTGCTTCTTATGATTGGGATTATGTTATGTTATATGAGTTGTTTCTTGTAATATATCATACTTTCAAGACTTTTATTTTATACTACAACAAGTGATCGTAATTATTAGAACCGATCTGGCCAAGATAGGTTATCTTAATTCAAAGAAAAAATAATTAATATTAGTTTAGTAGTTGTTAATAGCTAGTTATTTATAGAATTTAGGTAACTCTTTCATTAAATAGTTTTCTGAGAAACATTTAGAACAAAAAGTGGAATACTCTCCTTAACAGAGAAAAAAAATTAGATGGTAGTAGGACCATAACCCTATGAGAATTAATTATACCAAACACACTGGGGTTGCATTAATTTACTTGTGTGGACTAGTTCTCCATAGTTGGCCATAGCCATAAAATCCATCCAACAAATGGATCTAGAAGGAGGGACTAAGACTATTAATGGCTAAAAATATTCAAAACTATCTTGCAACTAGTTCAGATCCTTCACCGATTAATGCATCCGATAACATTGTTACCTCAGATACATCAATTCATCCACAATTCAGAATTAGTGATTCACCATTCACAAGTGTTGTTAAGGAAATCATAGAACGAGACGATACTACTTCTCCCTATACACCTCATTAAATTGGATAAGCTTTAAGAGAATCTAGACAATTCCTTACTAGAGTTTACTCCCAACAAACCAGTATACCTCCCATTTATTTTGGTTTACCTCATAGAAATAGGAATAATGCTTCATCTTCTACAGTTGATCAGATACCATTAGAGAATCAAGAATTAGGGTTTGGTACCCCAAACTACCAACCCAATCCTTTCTTCAGAGAAACTACTAAAACTAACACTTCAAGAAGACTTATTCCCTATAATAGCTCTAGTCAATCACCTTCACCTCCATATTCTCCACCTAGTAGGCCTATACCTATTAATGGTAGTCTCTCTTCATATTCATATGAAGATAATATGGAAGGAGTAAGAGGCGGTAATCCATCCAATCCTCCTTCACCTTGGTTGAGAAAAAGTGTAGTTGCAGTTGTGGTATAGGAATAAACACCTTATAACCGAAGGTCTGGGGTTACCAACATACTCATGAAACTTGCAGGCAATCGACTCTAGAGTGCAGTAAAGGAAATAGGAGGATAGGAAAGACTCACCCAATACACAATAGTTTATCCTAGCTTGTCCTTTTCTGCTCTGCTTCTCCTCCAAAGCCTTCAGGGATGCTTCTCCTTCACCTGTCAAGAGCCAATCCTCCAAATACAAGATGATACATATATATAAACAGGTTAGATAAAACATATACAGAGTGCTGAATCATAAGTATTTATCAAACCACAATATATGAGAGACATTCAAGACACATATGGAAGAAGGATTCTCTTTATTAACAATAATGAAAGAGTTCAGATTACAACCCAACGCTTGAGACAAGGACTCCTCTGCAACCAAAGGATTTTGAGTTCCACTACTCCAAATATTTCTGAATGGACTCCACCAGCATAACTTTTCTCTCCAAGTGTATGTCATTAACACCCTCCCCAAGGCCTGTATTTATACTTCATGAAATAAGGAAGTTTAGAAGGTTGAGGAGGTTGAGATAGTTAAGGACTTAAAAAATCTCAAGTAATTGTGAGTTTTTATTTTTAATGTCAAAGGAAGGTGTACATGGGTATTAATACTAGCAACTCGCGTATGAAACGCGAGTTTCTTTAAGGGTAACCTGTGTACAAATCTGTACGCGAGATGCAATAACCGATACTCGCGTACAACATGCGAGTTTCATATATAAAGAGTCGCGTACAAAACTTGACATATCTAAAGGTAAAAATAACCAGCTGGATGGATGATAAATGTAGTTCATAATATGCCCACCTATAATTTTTTAGGAAAACTTCAATCCATAAATGTCCTTTTGTGTGCCAACATGAGGGATGTTAGCACTCAGACGGAGAAGTGCTATTCAGGTGGATAATAGATGCCCCCTAATGTGTGAGGTCATAGGGAAGCGATGGCCGAAATACATTATAATATTTATCTTTGGAGAACTCAGAAATCCAATGGAGTAGAGGTAGTACCTAAAACAAATACATAGTAATGTCATATACAAAGTTACATCTGAGGATGCTATGTTCAATTTACTGGAACACTAGCTCCTTTACGATATTTGAGTACATCATATGATACGGGTATGAAACCACATATATTACAAAGGTGGATCAAAGCCACAATATACAATAATGATGAGTCTTCAAAGATCTGGAAGCTGTGTATATGAATAGAACATAATCTTGCGCAACTTAGTCCATAGGTGAAGAACTAAGGTCTTCATAAATGATCCCAAAGAACCAGTACAATCCAAGCCATGTGAATAAGGGTAAGCTGAATTCAAACATGGAAATAATTCAACAGTTTGTCAATCAATAGGTGATAATCGACAACTGAAGCAAAGGAATTCACCAATGATAAAAGTGAATCCTAAGGTAAGATCGTCAAAACTCTAGGTCTTCGTCATCAGGAAGTACTGAAACGGAACCATGTTGTGATAAGGAAGGCAATAGATCCTCCAACGGATCACAAGAGTGACTAGGAACTGGGAAAAAGAAGGGAGACACAATAGATAACAGATATAACAATGATGGGATCAGGATAGAGATCAAACATTGGGTGAAGTCCTTGAACAATGAGCACAACACAGAGATGACCCAAGGCAGCATATAACTTATATATAAAACAACTAGACCTATATGTCATGTAGGAGACATGATAAGATTCCCCAGGTATAATGGACAAGAGGAGGAGTAAGAAACTCAAAGTAATAGCTGAACGGAAAAGTAATCACTGAGACATGGATATCGAAAAAAACAAAGGGTGCTATGTTCAAGGAGGACATGCTGTCATTACTGAAAACAAGAGAAACTTCTTCCTTACCTTCCCTGTTAAATTTTAACGAGTCCAAGAAAGTTAACTCGGATCCCTCTTCATTTTTTAACAAGCTTGAAGAGAAGAGAAAATAATGCTTGATAATGTCACTGATTCGTGGATTTAATGAGCCCGAACTAGTACATGCTCAGTAGGTGTTTTCACATTTAGAGAGTCTGAAAACTCCAAAGAAGATTCCTGAGGCCAAAAAAGTATAAAACATACCACAGAATAACTCTCTTAACTTTCGGAGAAGAAAAGGTGAACCTTTTTCATACTTAGTCAGGGAGGTCCGAAAAAGGTTAAATTACCACCTACCCAACGCTCCTTCCAAAATAGCATAAAATAGCTTGAGTTTTACAAGTGTGAAGGAAAGCAAGATCACTCGGAAAGATCCATTTGGTTACGAGAAATGGGGCTTACAACAGTAAACTTGTTGCTTTGTTCTTAAGTGTTTAACGAGCATGACAAAGACACAAAGTACACTCGGAATATTTTTCATGTTTAGGTCTAAAGCAAGAAAAAGAAAAAACTAAGCTCAAACTGGGTGTTCCTTTTCCGTAAATTTAGTCCCTCAAGTCTGGAAAAGTGATAAACCTATACCTAAGAATACTCTTCTCAATTTAAAAAAGAAAAGAGAGAAATCATTTCTCGTATTATTCTGCATGGTCCAAGAAAGAGATAACCTACCACCAATGTGGATGTGCATTCACATATTCTTAACGAGCTTGAACAGACAAGTTAACTCGGCAATCAAGTCTGTTTTGAAGGAGTTAGACCTGGGCCTAAAGAAACTCCATAAGGGCGGGGAGTCCTATAAAAATATAGCATGTAAAAAGAGATTCAAAAGAAGCTCTATTTGGCATGAAAAATAGCTAAGAGGATACCCCAATACCTGAAACAGTTGCGGCATGAGCACCAAAGGACAACATAGGCTTAGAAGAAGGATACTCATGAAAAAGGGTCCTATCCATGGAAGAACAATGGTAAAAAATAGGGAACTAATGGTTTATGATACCATAGTCCATGGAAAAAGGTTGATTGCTAAGGTTAATGTGGATTGAATAAAGATGCCAAAAACGTATTGGAAATGACAAAACCACCCTATTGGAGAAACAACACTTTGTAATAGTGAAAAACCTATTCCAAAGCATAAAGAAATATGGTATTAGTTGAATGAATTTTCAAACTATAGAAAAAGACCCACTTAAAGAAATATAATTTCTATAAATAGTTGAAAATCAAAACAAAACTCACCATTTGAAATTTTGAGCCATAAAAAGCAATTTTTCCTTCTACCTTTGTTCGATCATTGTGGACATTTGAATTGACGAAATCGAAATCCGCAAGTTGCAGGTAAGCCTACACCCTGAGCTTTTCATTTTGATCCAAGCAATTATGAATTTTGAGTCTTAATTCCATTATTAAAAGCATCCTAAACATGGCATGGCACGTACGTGAGTTGATGGTGTGAATACTCACGTACACGCGTTCTGTACGCGAGTTTCCTATATAGACAGTCGCGTACAGTATGCGACATGTCTAACTAGATAGTCACGTGTACTGCGTGAAGGATAAAAGGCTAAAGATAGTAAAAAAAAAATTGAATTTTTATATGGAATTACTGAATCAAATTACTTGTTTTGCTAGGTGAAAAGATGGTTCTGGAATGGAGGGAACGGGAGCATGAAATAATGGACCAAGCATCTCTCCAAAGTGTGCCCACTATACATGCATTGTGAATGAGTGGGCTACTAAAATTCTTTTGCACATCACCCATGCGGGCCAATGTCCGCCTACTTGAGTTCATGATAAATTATTGGGATCATAATTTGGGGATGTTCAACCTACAGGGTGAAACCTTGGAGATTACTACTGAAGACATGTATTTCATTACCGGTCTGTCACGACGAGGAGCATTGGTCAACTTAGAGGGCACCGGCAGGGGCGGTGACCCTTTAAGTGTTCAGAACTACATAGATGTGTTTTTCACATTGGGTACTCAAAAGAGAGGGAGCTGCGTCCCTATTGTACATATCCATGACTTTACTCTATAGGTACTTGCTAGCACCATCATGAGGATTTCAGGATCCTCTTCTTTACATTTGGCTACATGGAACCAAATGAGGCTGGCAGTGGATTGTTTTCGTGGTGCTCTCTATGATTGGTGTTCAGGAGTTGTCCCTATCATGAAAAGACAACTGTCTGATTGCAAGAGAGGAAGACAAAATAACTTTGGTTATGCGAGCATATTAGTGGCCTTCTTCGAGAGAGAGTACCAACATTGAGCCCTGCCATACCTCTACCGGTCAGATCTCCACGTCAGCCGAGGCCGAGCAGGTGGGGAGACATCTTCCTCCGTCAAGGAGGAGGAGACACATTACATAGTGTATACGATGATGATTTCTATACCTGGTGGGAATGATAGCTACCGGCACTAGAGAAGTTTCCATATGTCGGTATGGACTTTTGAGGTGACCCAGACCTTGTCCTCCCTCCAGGAGGAGCATGGGGAGAGCTAGGTAAATAATTTTTAATTTTTATCATTTTTCAAATTTTTACGAATTTTAAAATGATAGATATATACATATGTACAAGTCTTAATCCTATAAATGTGTCAAAATGCAGATATTGGACTGGTCCGCTTTGAAGGGCACCCACGCATGTTTGTTCGTCCTGTCATAGGTGAAGACCAGGGACTGATCAGGGTTCTAGAGGGGAAGTTGTCCAGGCTGACCCAAAGAGTACCTACCTTGCAGATAGAGCATATCCCGACTGCCATGCAGGAGTTCGTTGTTGGAGTTCCACCGATCTGGATATGTCTATTCAAGTGAGTGGTCAGAGCGGTGCTTGTATATATAGAGGCTATGGAGGCTGTCAAAGCCGAGGAGGCTGAGGAAGCCAGAGTGCAGAGGGACCATGGGGACCAAGGTGGTGCTAGTGACCAGGGTGGTCCTGCGTAGATCTAGGACATTTTGATGGACTACGATCCACATTTTTGTATATTTTGTATATGACGGGATCTGAGGATCAGACTTGACCTATCTATGGACAGATATTTTACATATATATATATATATATATATATATATATATATTGTTGTTTGTTGTTAATTTATTTACAAATGTTTTTCATATGTTCGCTGTATATCTTTATAAAATGTGTGTGAGATGCCAATATAAAATGTAATTAGCATATGCATCAGTCAATGAATTCTGATTTCGTGGAATATGATTGAATGTAATAACCTCAAAATGTCTTTCCAATAAACGAATTTGCATGAACTGACGTAATAAAATAGGATTTTGTACCTGATAAGCCCGATTGAGCTGGGAAACCACCAACTGAGAGTCCAGACGGACCTCAAGCTGGGTGATACCACATGACAAAGCATCCCATAGGAGCTCAATTACAGCCCTATACTCAACAACATTATTATAAGCAGGACCTAAACAAGCGCCTCTCGTGGCAACAAGCTGTCCTGAGGGAGAATAAATAACCCATGCTGCCGAAGCTAGGTTATAAGTGTGACGACTGGCACCATCAGTGAATCCTATATACCTTTCAGAAGACATCTACAACAACCAGCAGATAGTATAAAAACAAAACCGACAACCTAATGTACATAAAAATACAAGAAAAAGTTCTAGGCCTAAGCATAGTACTTTTTCAGGTAGAGCCCATTTCTAGGCTCAGGAAGCTTGTTCCCATCAAAATCAACTAACTCATATGCACCCTTAATCAATACTTTCAACACGACATAAGGTCCTAACCACATGGCCTTGAATTTTCCTGCCCCTAGGGATTCTTTGTCTTGGTCCCAAAGCAAGACAAGTTCCCCCTTAGAGAAAACCCGAGGTTTGACCGATTTATCATACTGAGTTTTGACCCTATTTTTATGAGCTTGATTAGCAGTCAGCGCATCTCTATGCTGTTCATCAAGGTGTTCTAAATGTACCACACGTTCCTCAAGCTCAGTCGTATCAGGTAACACATGAATGGCTATCTTTAGAGACAGGATTTCACACTAAATCGGAGTAACTGCTTCCACTCCATGAACGAGTTGGAAAGGGGAGAAACCCGTAGCAGTTTTTACGTTGGTTCGGTAGGCCCAAAGAGTAGGATATAGCATGATGTGCTAGTTAGAGTGAGCTGCATCAATTGTACGTTTAAGGATATTTTTTAAAGTTTTGTTGACAGCCTCAACCTGACCGTTTGCTTGCGGATAGTACGAAGATGAATGTTCTTGTCTGAATCTGAGCATAGTGGTCAGTTCCATAATCATGTTATTTTGAAAATGACTGCCGTGGTCAGTGACAATCACTTTGGGTATACCAAACCGTACGATAATCTGATTGAATACAAAGAAAGCTGTTGTTTCCCCGTTGGCTTTAAAAGTAGGCATTGCCTTTGCCCATTTTGTAAAATAGTCAACAACGACAATGATGTATTTATGCCCCCCAGTCGAGGCTGGGTTGCATGTCACGTAATCAATCCCCCATTTCATGAAGGGGCCTACCGAGACAATGGGAAATAATGGAGCAGGATGTGACCGCATTTTCCTGGTGTAAAGCTGACATGGATGACAGCGCTTCACTGCTTCCACACAATCTTTAAAGATCGTGGGCCAGAAATAACTGACACATAGTATCTTTTGGGCCATGGCTAACCCAGATAAATGAACCCCACACGCTCCGCTATGGGAATCATTCAGGACAATCTCTGCTTCCTCATGAGTAAGGAAACAACGCAAAACAAAATCTACCCCTCGTCGATATAATGTATCTCCTATAATGAGGTAGTTCTTGGCATGAAGGCGTAATTTACGTCGTTCCTCCCTTAAGGAAGCTACAGGATACTTCAAAGTCTGGAGATATATAAGAATATCCCCATACCAAGGATCATAGGTGGATATCAGGAAGATGTGCTCATCTAGGAATGAGTCATCTTCAACAGCTACATATTCTTCAGTAGGAAATTCTGCTATAAGTTCAGCAAAAACTAAGGACTTCTTAGAATTAGCGGACTGGAAATCCAAGTCAAACTCTTGGAGAATAAATATCCATTTGTTAAATTTTCCCCCAACAATCCATCGGGATAAAACATATTGAAACGGATTCACATCCACCACTACTGTGGTGGTCCTCAGTAAAATGTAGTGACGTAACCTCTGAACAGCATACACGGCTACTAAGGCTAATTTCTCGACGTGGGAGTATCTAAGTTCAGGTCCAACCAAAGCACGGCTAAGATAATAAATGACATGCTATACAAGCTTATCGTCCTCCTGGACTAGTACTACCCCAATGGTCGACTCCGACACAGCCAGATATAATATAAAATCCCTAGAATAATCTGGGGGACGTAATAAGGGTGCCGACAGCAAAGCTTTTTTCAATGCCTTGAAAGCAAGTTGTGAGGTTTCATCCCATACAAATGGAATGTCCTGTTTGAGCAGGTGCATGAAACCCTTAGTAATCTTGGCATAGTTAACAATAAAATGTCGAAGAAAATTAGACTTTCCTTGCAGGCTTTCAAGTTGCCTAATAGAACGAGGAGGAGGTAGATTTACAATGGCCTCAACTTTCAAAGGATCCACCTGGATGCCTCTACTAGAGACAATGAATCTGAGCAATCTTCCCGACTAGACACAAAATACACACTTGTGGGGATTCATGCGGATTTTATAATATCTGCATCTCTCAAATATCAACCGTAAATGATCTGGATGTTGGATCCTCTTACGAGAATGTGAGAGCAGATCATCAAGTTATGGTTCAACAATGGCTTTAATATCATGGAAGGAAAATTTCATAGCCCGTTGAAAGGTCACCCCAGCATTTTTCAATCCACCAGCATTTTTCAATCCAAAGGGCATTTTCTTGTATGCGAAGGTACCCCAAGGACAAATGAAAGCAATTTTATGTTGGTCTTTCGGTTTTATTTGAATTTGATTGTATCCAGAGAAGCCATCCATAAATGAGAACACCTCACTTCCCGCACAAGCATCTATAATCTAGTCTATAAAAGGTGTGGGATAGTTGTCCTTAGGACAGGCTTTATTTAAATCTCTAAATTCCGTACAAACACGGATAGTCCCTTGCTTCTTATTAACAGGAATAGGGTTGGATACCCATTATGTCAAAGCGATGGGATAGATAAAACCATCCTTTAATATCTTTTCAACTTCATCCTTCACAGCCGCTACTTTGCGCGGGTTAACAGGTCTTAACTTTTGTCGAACTAGATTGGCATCAGGATTTGTTCGGATTTCATGTCCAACAATCGATGGATCTATTCCTAGCATCTCCTCATATGACCAGGCAAAGACATCATGAAATTCCTTAAACAGGGCAGTATAGATGGCAATCTCTTCAGGAGAGCAATTTGCACCTATGTATATGTTTTCCATGACATCAGGGTTTACAAAGATGTTAATAGGTATAGTGGCGGAAATATTTTCCATATTCCCCTCAGTAAACATTCCTTCCCTAGGAAAGGGATTGATAGGTATATCAACATCTTCTGACAGTCTCAAACGAAACTCTTGATTTTCTATTCTGCTTAGTTCTGGAAGAGAATAGGATCGATGATGAAGATCCTCACAAATCTTACCACGTCCACTCATGGCTTCCAGAATGGCTTCATCAGAAGGTAAAACCATGTCTAAACAATCGATAAAGTGTGAAGAGTTTTCTGCCCATGCAGGCAAATAAACTTCTTCTAGATCTTCTGAGACTGTTAGAGGATCTGGAATGGGATCAACAGTGGCTTGAGTGATAGCTTGATAAGATACCTCCACTGCCGATAAGGGCACTTCTGGTTCGTGGGGGGATGGTAGAACCCAAGGATCAATCCTATCAACAACCGTAGCTATGGACCTCCCCACACTAGTAGAACCAATATAATTAACCAGGGCTAGAAGATCAAATGTGCCCATCAATGATGTGTACATTCCAGCCCCCAAACTCTGTGCAGCAGTTTTGACCTGATCAACCAATGGTATAGAGAACTCATTAGACTCTAAACAACCTTTTCGGGTAAAATCAAGTTGGTCAATAGTAACCAACTTGCCCTCATGTGGAAAAATCACTACATGAAAGACGGCTCATGCAATAGCAGACATCGCATAAGTCTAGTTTCTTCCCAGAAGCAGATTATAGTCCAAAGGAGCATCAATCACTTCTACCTCAACAGACACTGCTTTGCCTGCCAACTTAATTTCAAAAGCTGGAAAGATACCATGTGGACAGAAGGACCTTCCATCGAAAGTAGTAAGCAGAGTGTTTGACGGGACCAGCTCTGGGGATCCAAGAGCTTTCCAATAGGTCAAGGACATAACACATGTAGAAGCACCCTCATCAACAACTACCCTTCCAATGGTATTACCACCATGGATGACATCTATTAATAAGGCTACATGGTAAGGTAGGTGAATTTTAACATCAGATAAATGAAATTTCGCCATGATACTCGATGAGTCCATGCTGCCTAAATTTGCTAAGAGAGCATCCCGCTAATTTGGAAAACTCTATAACACCTCTAAAGCTGACATTGCACACTGGGTTTGAGCTAAATATTCAACCATGGAGTAGTTTGAAGCAGCCCTAGCATTGGGGTTATGCAAGGTCTTCTTGAAGAAACCTTTTGGTATCTTCGGCATAGTTTTAGCAGGTTTCTCTATCGTGAGAGGGTTAGAAGTTTCACCTACAGCTTTACCCTTCTCAGAAGTCTCTTTCTCATAATTTGTATTCCTCGTCTGCAACAAAGTCGAAGATCGAACCATGTTGATATAGTTTGGGTCAGGGGCATTTTGAGTGCCCCCTGCTACGTTAGAAGCTGAAGCAGAGTTCTGTCCTTGGGGAAAAGGATCCTTCAGGACAACTGGTTGTTGAGCTTTAAGCAGCTTCTGGGCTTGATCCATAAGGGGAAAAAGGTGAGTAAGGTGGTCCTCGTGGCACAACTTACATGGGAACTTGACCTTCTTCTTTTCTTTCTTGCCCCCATCAGCATTGTTCACGGGATTTTGCTTGTTTTGATTTCCCTCTCCCTTATTTCCTTTCTTTTTCTTCTCGTCGGGCTGCTGATTGCCCTTCTGAGAGGTTTGTGCAAAAACATTTGCACTATGGGGGAAGGGGGCAGCCTTTGCTGCCTCCACCGTAGACTGCTTGACGGACAATTGATGAAGTTTCTTAGCCAAATATTCTATGGTGGGAGAGTTAACGGACCCAACCACACCATCGGCATGGGGTCCAGGCTTAGGCTTCTCCAAATCGTGCGTAGGCCTCGGTGCCTCAGGGATAATCTCATACAAGATCCTAGATTGTGAATAAATCAAATCCAGTTGCTGGGCCCTGAGAATGGCTTCTTCTTCATTCATCACTCCTGAGGTGGATATGTCCTTAGATATGTAGGGCAACAGGGATTTAAGGAACCACTCTAAAAGGAACTCAGGAGGAATAGTGGCTTTTATAAGGCTCTTTCGCCTCCTCCACTCTTGGATGTGATCCAAGATGTGGGTAGCCTTGTTCTACCTAAAAGTAAACAACAAGTCCGTTCCGAAATCATATCGGACCGGAAGCTGAAAGTGGCTAAGAAATGTACTAGCCAAGTCCTAGAAACTACTGAAAGCAGCAGAAGGCAGTTCAATATACCATTTTGTTGTGGTACCTATTAAGGTTCTCTGGAACAGCCTCAACCTAACTGAATCTTCATTCAGTGAATTCAAAGAACACCATAAATGGAATGTGGTGGCATGAGCCCCAGGATCTTCACCAACTTTGCCTTCGAATTTAGGGATGTCCAATGGAAATTTGGTGGGAACAGGTGGCCACAAGGGGTCATGCCTCACTGGGTCATTCATCAATTTTGACAAATATGGCAAGTTTAAGGTTGCCAAGAATGAAAGTTTGGGTCGAATCGGGGTACTAAATGTGCTATCCTGGGGATTAGAGGGACCTGCCCCCGAATGCCCATGGATAAAAGTGGGGTTTCCCCCTGCCACCAGTTGCGAAGTGGGTAGATTACTCTGAAATGGATTCCATCCGTAAGCCATAGGATTGTGTGTGGGAGGTGCAGTATAAGAAGTTCGGGCCATCCCCATAGAAACAGGGGTCTGAAAAACAGGAGCCAGTATCCCTCCGCTAAACAATGAAAAGGAAGAGCTTGTAAACAGAACCGAAATCGTATTTTGGAAATTCTTCCCATAAGAGGTATTGTTCCCAAACTGCACTCCTACATATGAAGGTGATGGGCCTACGTATGGAGAGGATGGGGGAATGTGCCCCCCATTCCAAGGAAATCCTTGGACAAACATCGAGGATCCTACCAGACCGCTCTAGGTAGTATATGGAAAGGAAGAAGGAATAGTAGGTATACTGGGGATCCCAGTAACCATATCACTAGAAGTAACTACTAGGTTTGAGTGAACCGGTGGTTGGACCACCCGGCTCGTTGGAGTCAAAGGTGTAGAAGGTATACTAGATCTAGGGGCACTTACCGAGGGAGGTAGTACCCCTTCAACCGGAATGGCTGAGGTGAACACAAAAGGACTTTCTTCAGTAGAAGACATGATCCTACCCACAGGGACACCTAATAGAGGTGAATCAAAAGGTCTAACCTGAACGATCACAGGATCATTTAAATCAGTCAAGGGGGTGTTAAAATTCCTTGCAAACTCGTCAATCTGCAAGTCTTCTATCTCAACTGTATCAAGATTAAAATGGTTAGCTATTAGTTCTGGTTCACCAAGAACTTCACTTATTCCTACTGGTTCAAATGAACCATCCGTGTCCAATCTCCGCCTTTGGGGTGGAGGTGGAGGCTCCAATGTGACGAGAGGAGGAAGGTTTCACAACCTTCTTGACCTTCTAATAGGTTGGTCCTCCACGATTGAAAATTTGACAAATCACACCCTAAGGCCAACTAAACACAGGAAAAATCATAGAGCACACACTATAAAAATCCTAGAGTCTCAAACAATCAATCAAGGGTGAAAGATATACTTTCCCAAAGAGAGCTGGTGAATGATTACTTGGCGTCCTTGAAGTGGTTCTTAGGCAGAAGCAGAGGAATCACCCAACCACCCTCCTACACTTGCAACAAGGGTTACCTTCCAAGTCCGTTCAAGGTGAACCAGAAATAGCCTTCTGGTTTACCTAGGTATGAACCCTAAATGTCAAGAGACTAAAGGCTACCTTAGCTATACCAACAGTTTGGGGGGACAGTCGCAAGCCTGACTCGTACGCAAGGGCAGGGTAGCTGAGCCCGAAACTCTGTCTAGGACAGAATCCCCAGATTTGTAAAAGTCTTGATTTACATTTTGACAAGGAATCGGAGGGTTATCTCCTTATTCCATGCCTCCACGCGGCCTCGTGCTTGACTCCCTTTTGAGAAGAGCTTCCCAGATATAATCGATAAAGTCAAGGATTTACCTAAAGAAAGGTCCACTACGTCTGAATTTTAAAACTTATGGGAAGTTTACACTTCCTATCCCACAAGTCTAGCCTAAGCTAGTAGGTGAAAGGCCCCTAAAAATAAAAATTACTAGTAAATTTTAATTATTGCGTTCATTTTAAAGGGCTTTTTCTTACTCAAAAGGAAATGGAGTGATGAACTATGGTGTTTTTGACTCAATAAGAAATAAAAAAAGTAAAGGTGTATTTTTTTCAAAGCAAATTACCACTATTAAAGAAAACTTCTTTTTTTTGTAAATATATATTGATGAACAAATTCAAACAATAAAGAGAAACTAAGACTATGTTTTTTGTAGTTTTTGAGATTATATTTTTAAAACTGAAATGAAAACTACTTATGCAAAAGCAAATGCAAAAGCTTGAAAATGTTTTTCTTTTCATTTTTTAAAATTGCTCAAACTCTACCATGCACCTAAAATGCACAAAACTTGAGTATACTTGGACCCAATCAACTGTATAAAATAAATAAACTAAAGTAAACAGGTCAAAAGAACCAAGAATCAACCAACAAAGGGATACCAGGAACCCTAGCTTAGGTGTACAAAATGACAAAAATCACTGGAAACTCATAAAGGTAAGTGACAAACCAACCATCATTAAAAGATAGACTAGAAAAACAATGCCCAAGACCCTGATCACTGATCTGGACAGAGACACTTCAACCTATAACCCAACAGGCCAAGCTACTTCAGCATGCAAACAGAAGACAATCCAAGCAAAATAAACCCAAGGGGATTTACGAAAAAGCACAAAGTGTGGTCACGGTGGTCTTGATACTAACAACACAGTATCTATAAAGAAATACAACTAACAAACAGGAATTATACAAAGACAGGGACAAGCAAACCCTAGCCTAAAAAATCCCTATTTCCAGGCTTGTACGTGACTGTATAGAAGGTCAACTTGTGTATTGTACGCGACTGTCCAAGAGAGCAACCCGTATATGCAGGCCTCTGTACGCGACTGTGCAGAAGAGAAACCCGCGTACAGGTACAAAAATTTTCTCAAAAAATAAGAAAAATCCACAAGACTTTCAAACACTGTGATAAGTATGAACCAGGATAAAATACCACACACCAAATTCAAAGCAAAGACTGGTCAGGGGTGACAGAAAAAACCTATAGCAGTCTAGGCTCCCCAACGAAGTCTCCAGTTCTGTTGTATAGGAATAAACACCTTATAACCGAAGGTCTGGGGTTACCAACATACTCATGAAACTTGCAGGTAATCGACTCTAGAGTGCAGTAAAGGAAATAGGAGGATAGGAAAGACTCACCCGATACACGATGGTTGATCCTAGCTTGTCCTCTTCCACTCTGCTTCTCCTCCAAAGCCTTCAGGGATGCTTCTCCTTCCCCTATCAAGAGCCAATCCTCCAAATACAAGATGATAAATATATATAAATAGGTTAGATAAATCATATACAGAGTGCTGAATCATAAGTATTTATTAAACCACAATATATGAGAGACATTCAAGACACATATGGAAGAAGGATTCTCTTTATTAACAATAATGAAAGAGTTCAGATTACAACCCAACGCCTGAGACAAGGACTCCTCTGCAACCAAAGTATTCTGAGTTCCACTGCTCCAAATATTTCTGAATGGACTCCACCAGCATAACTTTGCTCTCCAAGTGTATGTCATTAACACCCTCCCCAAGGCCTGTATTTATACTTGGTGAAATAAGGCAGTTTTGAAGGTTGAGGAGGTTGAGATCGTTAAGGTGATTAAGGTTAAGGGCTTAACAAATCTCAATTAATCGTGAGTTTTTATTTTTAATGTCAAAGGAAGGTGTACGCGGGTATTAATACTGGCAACTCGCATATGACACATGAGTTTCTCTAAGGGTAACCCACGTACAAATCTGTATACGAGATGCAATAACCGATACTCGCGTACAACAAGCGAGTTGCATATATAAAGAGTCGTGTACAGAACTTGACATATCTAAAGGTAAAAATAACCAATTGGATGGATGATGAATCTAGTTCATAATATGCCCACCTATAATGTTTTAGGAAAACTTCAATCCATAAATGTCCTTTTGTGTGCCAACATGAGGGATGTCGAGACTCGGACGGAGAAGTGCCATTCAGGTGGATAACAGTAGTTCTTGGAGTGTAGCATCAATTACCTAAACACCTAGATAAGTTTCTCACTAACTTCAACCCAGACAATAAACATCCAATTTAAAATCACATAGATAAATTTATCCTTGCATTTCAAACTATGAATGTGCAGCACAGAGATGTGGTTTGTCGTCTTTTTCCTTTAAATTTTGAAGGAAAGGCATCAGCATGGTACTTCTCTTTGGTCCATGGATCCATAACAAACTGGGATGAATTTAATAAGGTTTTATTAGATCATTTTGGGGAAGATAAAGCATCAGCTACTTTGGCGCTTGAATTGTCTCATATTAAAATATATAGTAAGGAACATATCAAGGATTTTAATAAATGATTCCTAACTTTGAAAAACAAAATACCGGTTGCCTCTCAACCTCTAGAAGACATTATTATTGAGAATTATTCTTTTGCATTACCTAAATATTTAGGTATGTTTGTTAAGGAAGCTAATAAGGCTACCCTAGTTGAAACCTTCGATGAAGCAATTAAGATTGAAAATAGTTCTTTAACTTATGAATCTAAAAGAAGTGGAAACGTTTACAATGTAATCCATAGAAGAACTAAAACATCATCCATGTCAAGTTCAGAAAAAGACTCCAAAGAATTTGATGTGGAGCAAATTTAGAATGTTATTAGGGACTTAACAAACGAAGTAGTTGGATTGAAGAAAAATAACCCGAAAGACTCTTCTTCTAGAGGATACTTTAGGAACCAATCTAGAAAACCCATGTTACTAATAATAAAGAAAATCATCCTCCTGATGTAGCAGTAAATGAAGAAATATTTAATACCATTAGAGCATTTTTGTCTATGTCTAAATATTCCTCTAATCAAGAATATATTGATCAAGAACAGGAAAAAAACTCTGAAAGTGACGATGAACCTCATGAAGAACAACAACAGATAGTTGGACAATTTTGGGATAGTATACCTAAAGAGACCAAAAGTAAGTGTGTTTCCTCGGGACAGTATGTGTATAATACCCGTAGTAAAGGATTAGTAGGAACTCTCGGTGCATCAATCTTAAATCAGGTTAAAGGGAATAATAATCCTCAACCGACCAAATCGTCATACCCTGTTCAAAATCCACAGAAGTTAGATCTGCAATATGATATTATTCAAGATCTAAAAAAACAACATGCATATCAACATGTATGACTTACTTCAATTTTTTTCTATGTCTAGTGGTCCTATCATAACCCCTATGATAAATTCAGTTGCTCCTAATGGATAAAATAATGCAACTGCTAGTGTTTCAAAATATTCAAACATTCCCTTAAATAATGAATTGATTGATTCCAATAATAAGGGGAAATTAGTCACTGATAAAAACTCACTAATAGGTGAAATTTCAACATCTAATACTCCTCCATTTATTGTCACATTTGAAATCTATAACCAGAATGTACATAATTGTATGGAATTTTGGAGCATCATCAAATGTAATACCTTTATAAGTATGTAAAAGGATAAATGCAAAATATACTCCATGTGAGACGTAAATCACTCAACTTGACAAATCAAATGTAAGAGTATTAGGAGAGATAAAAGATGTTTTAATTACATTGGCAGTTAATCCATCAATTTATCAAATCATAAATATTGTTGTTGTTGATATTCCTGATGCCTATGGATTGTTTCTAAGAAGAGATTGGTCACAAAACTTAAATGGTTTTTTTCTCAACTGATTGGTCCACTTTATGGATTCCAAAAAAATGGTAAAGCTAATCAAATTAAAATGGCTAGAGAAAGATATCTGAAGAAGAATGTGACAGAATTTCATGATCCTAACGAACTGGTGATGTTTGTTTATTGTATTATGGGAAATTATACTTATGAAGTTGATTTTGGAAATTTCAAGTATAAAATTTCTTAGTTTGCACACTAGTACAAAATTAGAAATTAATGACTAAAATCCGGCTATAAATGACTATTTTTTAGTCGACGGCTAATAGTAGCTAATTTCCACTATCTTATAGCTTGAATAACTTAGTTTTATTTAATTTCACCATTAATAGCTTGACTTATTAGTCAATTATTTAGTCATTTATTTAGTCACGGACTTAGTCATGGATTTAGTCACTGATTGCAGCAATTAATGACCAAATATACGACTAAATAAACTACTAGATGATAACATATTAATGACTAAGCTAAATACGACTAAACATTAGTCGCGCTATAAGATACGGGAAATTAGCTACTAATAGTTGTATATATGTGAATTTAATCATTTTTGTAGTCACAAATTTATGATAGGTCGCAGAGGAATCGAAACACCAACCTCTTGCCTATAATTAGGCAAGTGCTCTACCATTGAGCAAGCACCCTTTAAGAAGTTTTTATTGCTTGATAATGATGATATTCAAACAAATTTTACATCATTCAAGCTTACAAAGTAATTATTATCAATTTACTATAGATCCATAATGGCTTACCCTGTACTAGTCCTTCAAGTCATTTTTTCAGTTAATAAATGCATTTGAGATACTTGAAGGACTATTACAAGGTAATCCATTATGTGTCTATAGTAACTTGATAATCATTATTTTGTATGTTAATTCATCACATCCTGTTAGGATTATTAATCCTCCCTTGTCCAAATTTGGTCATATGTCTAAATCAGGAGTCATGTCTAAATCGGGAGTCCATCCAGTCTATTTATAGTCATTAACACCATTGAGTCCACTTGACCTAATTGGGGCACATGTTTCAGTTACTAAAGTGTGGGGAACACTAATTGAAGCTCATTTCCACTGATTGCACTTGATTGCATCAATTTAGGAGCCTCCTAGACCAATCCCTACAATTTAGGAAGCCACTGGGAGTGCCGAAACCAACCAAGGTCAGTTAATGACTAGTCAAGCTAAGTTAGGAGTTAGTTAAATTTAGTTCTAGTCCTATTCATTCAGTTAGCACTAGGTTTACTTGACTGAACACATGTGGGGCGCATTTCTCACCTACCACTATCAGTTAGCCTTAGTCAACACTGAATGTAACACTTGAGTTATATTTTAGAGCTCCGATGAACTTCGGTTATGGTTTAGACAAGGTCAGTTAACTATTGAGTCCTTCGATAGTGATTTAGACAAGGTCTTGGTTACCTACAGTCAAGTAGAGTCTAATCAATTCAAACTTCCTCATGTGGATTCGAATTGCTTGTGGCTATTAAAGCCATTGTACTTCATTGTAATTATCTATCTAATTACTCTTTGATTAATGAAAAGCATTCACAGCTACAAGCCATTTTTTCACTATTTCATTCTTCAATAACTAAGTAAATTATGTGATCTATCATGTGAGTTGCGTGTTTGTCCATAGATATATGTGCTCAATTTAATATGGTATCAGAGCCTCGGCAGACAAGGCACTTCTCCTCCTCAGATCTCCTACTGGATCATTTTTTTTGTTTTGCAGGTACAACTTCGAAATGATTTCATCTCTGATGAGACAAGGTCTCTGTCGGGTGTCTATTGGACTCGGTAAAGAGTGTTTTAGTAATATTAACTGGCTGAATAAAAGTGATGGATCTTTTGGAACAATAGCAAGAGGTCTTTCTCCTAGCTTGTGCTACCTCATTAGATCTATTGAAGACCCAAAGGAACTCTAGACAAGATTGGACAGAACCTTTGGAATGATTTATGAGGATCATAATAGCACTTTGGAGAGCACATCCAGCACCATAAGCATCCTTGATCCAAAAATATTGGCCTCCACTCTCTCTGATGAAGTTGTTCAAGATAAAGAAGAAGCAGAAGCTTCTACACAGTCAATTCGAATTGATGACAGTTTCCATGCAGTGACTCCTTCTCCTGATGCTCCGGAAGTTCATGAGATCTCTGATATCTCATCTTCTCATATTTCTGAAATAGAAGAAGACATTCAAATCTCTGATATTGAAGAAAAATTCTGCTGCACTTCCATGCAAACATTCACCGGTGATTTTCCTTTAAATCCTGTGCAAAATTTACTAGTAATTGCTTCCGAAAGTGAAGAGAAATTTGATTTTTATCCCTCTAATGTTTCTTCTGGTGTGAAAATATGTGATACCTTGGATATTTTGGAAGAAATATCATATTACCAGAGTGATCCATTCGCTCCCCATGATCTATATTTTCCAGCAAATACCTGCAGGATTGCATGCACCAAAATTCAGAATTTTGAAGAAGAAGAAAGCTGTGCATCCACCATCTCGATTAACCATTTATTTGAATCTGATATTAACCTTATTGGATCTAATATGATATTATTTAGATAT
>LPNX010539440.1:59612-101269 GCA_001517045.1 Pseudotsuga menziesii | reverse complement strand
ATCATACTATGGAGCTCAAGCATTCACTCTCAACAGTCCCAGTGCTTCTCTACCATTGATCACATGCTCATCTCCTCACAGAACTAGTAAAGAGGAAGATTTTATGCATCCCCCTAGACACCTTCTCCTAACACTTGGGGATGTTCTTAACACTCATGGTTTTCTTTTCATGGATGAAATATATCAGTTTCTTGAGTGTTCCTCACATTCTCTGAATTCTCAAGAACCTTTTCTCACTTTTCAGTTGACTTCAGTTGCTCTACATGGGTCCAGTCTTCATCCGGCAGCTATCTATATTTTTGATTCAGTTGAGCATGTCATTCTTCTTCCAAAGAGGAATATTCCTCCAGAAATAATTATGGATAGGTTCACATGCCAGGCCCCAGGATACTTGTGCACAAAAGAACCAGATTGATCCTGATTCTACCTGCTTAATTAGAGGGGGGGATTTTTTCCCATGTGGTTTTTCCCCAACACCTTGTTTTTTAGCAGTTACTTTACTTTACTTGATGTAATGGGTGACCTATGGTCTTGGTTACCAGGGCCCATAGATTTTCCAAGTTAGCATTCAGGGGGGTTTTAGGATTATTAATCCTCCCTTGTCCAAATTCGGTCATATGTCTAAATCGAGAGTCATGTCTAAATCGGGAGTCCATCCAGTCTATTTATAGTCATTAACACCATTGAGTTCACTTGACCTAATTGGGGCACATGTTTCAGTTACTAAAGTGTGGGGAACACTAATTGAGGCTCACTACCACTGATTGCACTTGATTGCATCAATTTAGGAGCCTCCTATACCAATCCCTACAATTTAGGAAGCCACTGGGAGTGCTGAAACCAACCAAGGTCAGTTAATGACTAGTCATGCTAAGTTAGGAGTTAGTTACATTTAGTTCTAGTCCTCTTCATTCAGTTAGCACTAGGTTTACTTGACTGAACACATGTGGGGCGCATTTCTCACCTACCACTATCAGTTAACCTTAGTCAACACTGAATGTAACACTTGAGTTATGTTTTAGAGCTCCGATGAACTCTGATTATGGTTTAGACAAGGTCAGTTAACTATTGAGTCCTTCGATAGTGATTTAGACAAGGTCTTGGTTACCTATAGTCAAGTAGAGTCTAATCAATTCGAACTTCCTCGTGTGGATTCGAATTGCTTGTGGCTATTAAAGCCATTGTACTTCATTGTAATTATCTATCTAATTACTCTTTGATTAATGAAAAGCATTCACAGCTGCAAGCCATTTTTGCATTGTTTCATTCTTCAATAACTGAGTAAATTGTGTGATCTATCATGTGAGTTTTGTATTTGTCCACAGATATATGTGCTCAATTTAATACATCCTACACAAAAAAATCTTTTCAATGATAACCAATCTAAGCATTAGTGTGTTCGACAATCCAATCTCCCACTTGAGTAAACAATTTAATTACATTGTCATAGATACTCTCCATGCAATGATCAAGTTTGCAATGGTCAAGTTTTTAAACTTCCAAGTTGTCCCCAACAATGTATTTCAACCAAAATCTAACATATACAAAAATTATATAATAATACTCACATAAAATATTGGCATGATTTTGTTATTTGAGTGCCACTCTAAGTAATATTTCTTAAAATCAAATTATACTCACATAACTATTTTCAAATCCAACATATATAACAAAAAAATGTAGAAGAAATACTTCAAAGAATACAATGGGAAGATATTGGAATGCTTGTACTATTTTAGTGCCACTATAAGCAATATTTCTTGCAATTAAAGGATATGAATAAGAATGATTTCATCTCACAACCAAAAACATTTTCATGAGATCATAACCATCAATGTTATGGAGTTTTTGTGTGGAGTGATTTTCCCATATAAAGGGATCGATGTCACAATTATCTATAGGAAGAAAGGTAAGTACATCCAAGGTCAAGAGATTCCATGCCCAAAAATGTCTTGAATTAACCCCACAACCATTTCCCACCCAAAGTTATTTTGGAAAAGAAAACGCACCATTCACAAGGAAAACACAGGATTGTATTTTATGTCTAAAACATTTTTCAATAATGTGTTGGTTGGTTGAGGCATTTCTTCAAGCACTTTGACTGGTTGCATGGGAGGATACATTCTTAATCAATACATGCAAAGTTTCTTCCTTTGTGAGATCACTTGCTTGTTGGGTTGTGTTGTAGGCATTATGAACTATGATTTCTCCCCATGAAATCAATTTCTTAATGGTTTACTTGCAGAAATTATGGAAATTATTTTATTCCTTGAAAATATTTTTCTCGTACAAGAAAACACATGGTCATTAATGCCCAAGAACAAAACTTCTGAATGAACTTCTTTGAGCAAGAAAAGCCATGAACTCAACATATTCCTGGCCTAATATGAACCCAAAACTTGTTATGAAACAATTTTCCAAAGTAATGCAACAACAATTATCATATTCTTTTGTACAAATCAAATCAAATTTTCAAAGTGATACAACAAACACTTATTATGTTCCATTACCAATTGGTTTACTAATGTGAAACTAAAATCAATTATCTCATATTTTACTAATTTAAATGCTAATATAAGGTAGAAAATTCCCAATTCTTCTACATTACCAAAATGCTAATTGAATCTAACAACAATTACCTTATTCCACAAAATGCCCAAATGGGATCAACAACTAGTTCAAGGGACTTGGAATTGTATAACAATTCGAATAGATTTTACCAAACATTCAAGAATTTATTGAATACTTACAATCTTTGTTCCAAATGAAATGATCAAATCTCTTCTAAAACAAAAATCTCAAAACAATCAATAAACATAGTTGTACAAATGCTTGATCACACCATTTCCAACGGATCATTTTTTATTCAAGCACACAACTGGATAACATTCCATGCATATCCCTTGATTTGGATTATCCCGTGCAAAAAATAAACAAACAACATAACTAATCTATACTATGTATATGTAATTCAAACAAGGTTGGGAATAATGATAACCATATTGAATTAAATTCATAGCAACAAAAGATTTCAGGACAAGGAATACACTTATCTAAACTGATGTTACAGGGATATACTTTCAATAGTCATCCAGCTACTTCATATTGCACATATGGTAGGATAGATTGGAAATGGATCGTGTTCAATTTACAAACACAATTGAGAGGATGAAGCAATGGGAAGATTGTGACCATTGGGAGGTAAAATTATAAGTGGGTGACAAGGTCTTACTTAAGTTGGGGAGAAACAGTTCAGTGGAATGACCTACACTTTGTTGTGACATTTCAAGGGGCCATTTGAGGTACTTGAGAAGATTGGTAATGCCACTTTATGATTGGAGTTAATAGAACGCATGAGACACATCATCTAGTTTTCCGCGTTATTCAGTTGAATCCATGTAGATTTGACTAAGGTGATACTGAGAGTGTTTCACTAACCCTTGCTCCTGTGATGATTGTGGGTAGGTGCAAAACAACATTATGAAATTTCTAGTTGTACTTATATTCAACCCGGTTTTGTATCTAAAGATGTTGTAAATAATCAACACTATGTTCATATTATTGAAAACAAAGTAATTGTAAATAGTTTACCATGGACATTATATTTCGATGGGTCAAATTCTAAGGAAGGATCTGGAGCAGGTTTCCTTCTGATTGATCCATAGGGAAATAAAACATGTATAGCATGAAGATTACAATTTAACTATACTAATAACATAGCAACATACAAGGCTTTGATCCAAGGTTTAAACAAAGCTTTAGATTTGATAAAGTATTGGTAGTCTATGGTGATTTGTAAATCATTGTCCATCATGTACGCAATTCAATTTATTGTGTTTCTCAACATCTTTGAGATTAACAGAAGGAGGTATGGAATAGTATTTCTAAATTCGAAGTTTTTAATATAAATTCCATCCCAAGGTTTCAGAATCAAGAGGCTGATTTATTAGCCAATGTAGCTTCCAAGTTAATTCCATCTGAATATTTTTCTTCAAATACCTTTCTAATTGAGTTAACTTTTAGGCCATCAATCCTAGTTAACATCACTAATTGGCGTGTATTTGGTGATGATGTGCATGTTTTAATTTTTTATGAATAAAGGCACCCTTAAATATTCAGTTATCAATGAAATCACCCATGATGAAGAATTACGTAACTTTTAGGTAATACACCCTCATTGTTCAATAGAGAAAGATTTTGATACAGAAAAATCTATCCTCACTCCTCTTCTAATATTAGAAAATTTTTATGATCTCCAGGATAATTTTAAAGTTGTGCCAAATTGCAAAATGAACAATTCGTGCTTTAGGAATGAAACTATTAATTTAGGGACAGGTTCTAGTTCTCATAATGTTAATCTAGGAATAGATTGTACTCCATTAGAAAAACTAGGTTTCATAAAATTGTTTAAAGAATATAAGGATTTCTTTCCATGGACCTACGATGATCTTAAAACTTTTAACCCACCTAACATGCAACATGTGATCCTAATGAAGCAAGCTTTGAAACATTTTCAATAAAAACTCCAAAAGATGCACCCGACACCTGAACTAATAGTTAAAAAGGAGCTAAATAAACTCATGGAAGCTAAAATCATTTTTCTAGATTGCCAGAATCAATACGTGGCTAAATTGGTCCCGGTTTGGAAGAAGAATGGTGATATTCGAATCTGTATTGATTTTTGCAACCTTAGCAGGTCATCAGAAAAAAGTTAATTACCTGGTTCCACCTATGGAGAAAATCCTCCAAAAGGTTTCTGATTCTAAGATGCTATCATTACTTAACGGTTTCTTAGGTTATAACCAAATCTTAGTCTCTCCTAATGACCAGTTGAAAAGTGTATTTATAACTTCATGGGGAACTTATGCATATAGAAAGATGCCCTTTGGCCTGATACATGTTGGAGATACTTTCCAGTGAGCTATGGATATATATTTTAGGGTTCTCATTAACCATGTTGTATTTTTCTATCTCAATGATGTTACGGTCTACTCGAGATATCTATCTGACCATATTCTTCATCTTAGAAAAAAAATTGAACGTTGCCGTAAATATGAGATATCACTCAATCCCAAGAAGACAATATTTATTGTAATCCAATGGATTATATTAGGTTGTGTAGTTTCTAAAGATTGAATTATGATTGAACCTGAGAGAACCCAATCCATATCTAAAATAACTTATCCCTCAAATAAAAAGGAAATGCATACATTCTTAGGAAAAAATAATTTCATCAAAAGATTTATCCCTAGATTTTCTGAAATTGTCCATCCTTTACAAAATATTATTAAAAAGGATGTTAATTTAAGTTGGGTAAATAATGAAAATGAGGAATTTAATAAAATTATTGAAGCAATATCTAAAACTCCTGCTCTTTTTAAGTCTTGATTTCAATAATGTTTCATACTTTATACATTTGATTCGAGTATCTCATATGTTGTTATTCTGACTCAACACAGCCAGTAGAACCATGAAGTCCCAATATCATTCGTGAGTTCCAATTTTAAAGAGGTAGAATTAAATTATCATGAAGTTAATAAACAAGCATTTGTCATATTTAAAGCAGTCAAACATTTTTTCCCTTACCCCGTGGAGTCTAGAACTAAGATCATTGTTCCTTACCTTGTTGTTAGAAATATTTTAGTACAAAAAGAGTTGGGTGATAAAAGAGATCCTTCGATGACAAGTCTTCAAGAATATGATCTTGAAATCAAACCTTCCACTATAGTTAAAGGGTAAGGTGTTTTTAAACTCATCTCAATTTCCAGTAGATAATTCTGATTTGAATATAGATGAATCTTTATTTAAAAGGGAAATTTATTTCTTCCTTCTTCAAGATTCTTGGTATTTAGACGTAAGAGTTTTTGTAGAAATAGGTAGTGCTTTGGATAACCTTGAAACTAAAAAAAAAAGAGCACTCAGATTAAAATCATCTCCTTATCAGATGATAAATAAAATTTTGTTTAGGAAAAATTTCGATGGTGTCTTCTTTCGTTGTATTGACAAAGATGAGACTAAAACAGTTTTAAAAGAGTTACACTATGGTCCTGTTGGTGCTCATTTTGGAGGTGAAACCACTGCCCAAAAAATACTTAGGTTTGGTTACTATTTACCTACCTTATTTAAATATTCTTATGAATATGTAAGAAAATGCCAAGACTATCAAACGATTGGTGGGAGAGTTAAAAAACCTACTTTTCCAATACAACCATTTTTTGTCAAAAGACCATTTCAGCAGTGGGGTTGATATAGTTGGACCAATCAATCCACCCTCACATTTTCAGCATAAGTATATTATCATAGCCACTGATTATTTTAACCGATGGGAAGAAGCGGAACCATTACTCGTAGTTAACACCAATCAAGTTGTCATTTTTCTATAATCTTCTCAGTTATTACTAGGTTTGGTGTACCTGATTCTTTAGTCTTTAATAACGTTTCTTAATTTTCTTTTGTATAACTAACAACATTTGATTTAGGGAAGGGTATAAGAGTTATATATTCTGTAATTTATTATCCTCAAGGTAATGGCTTAGCTGAGTCCACCAACAAGAATTTATTGAAAATTCTGAAAAGAACTATTAACACGCATCACCGAAATTGGCATACTGCTTTACATAATGCACTTTGGGCAAATAGAGTAACCCCAAAAAATGCCATAGGAAACTCACCTTTCTTTCTATTTTATGGTACTGAAGCCATTTTACCTCCTAATCTTTTCTTACCCTCTCTACAGTTGGAACAATCCATTCAAGATGTAAATTGTTCTGCTATGGAGAAAATAATTAATACTTTGATTAAGCTAGAAGATAGGGATAAATCCAAACAACATTTTGTAAAACACCAACAGATCATAAAATATTGGCTTGATCAATCCTCAGTGACTGTCATAGATTTGCAAGTTGGAGATCTGGTTTTAAAATGGGATAAAGCACATGAGAACAAGGGTGAGCATACTAAATTTCATCGTCTCTAGCTAGGACCTTATGTCATTGAGGAGAAAATGGGTCCAAGCACTTTTAGACTTCAGAATTTGGAGGGTCAGTATGAAACCTTTCTAGTGAATGGATTGATTCTTAAGAAAAAATTTCACTAATTTCAATCAGATCAATAACTTGTACATAGTACATTTTATTTAATTTTTGTTAATAGTTGAAAAGTTCATTTTTTGTGGTTTAGTTTGTTTATCTTCAGCATAATTTGGTATCCTATGTTGTACAAATAATTTTGTTCTTTCTTTACTCATTTCATTTCTAAGTAATTCCACCAATGATGACCGTCATTCCAATATCAATTCAGATCAATTGTTTAGAAAGAATAATTTTCATCATAATAAAAAATCATTAATCTCTATGATTTTTAAACTATGAATATGTGTGTGTGTGTGTGTGTTTTATTCTAACAGAAGGTGTGTGTAAATAAATAAATTTATGTCGTTAGATTCCATTTTGTTCATTTATTCGAAATTATTATGATAAGAGATGATCTCTGGTACATCCATTTAACTTGGATTTTCTTAAATCTAAAACTGATCAGTTATAAAATGTTGAATATATGCTAATGTGATCAAATTTATTCCTTATCAGTCATCTTGCCATTATAGCAAAGATAGTCGGTAATTTATTTCTTCATAACCTTGTAATTCAAAAATATTTACAAATTTGAATTGCTAGTCATCTTTCCAAGCTCATTTATTATCTTGTAAGTTTCTTGATATGTTCCATTTATAATATTCAACTCTATAAAATTAGGAACGGAAGGTCTCAGTAATGAGTCGGTCTGCTAAGGATCATGAGCATTATCGGTATGACATTACCAAAATTTAGTTACCAGGTTTTGGTAGTGGATCTTGATCTTCTGATTGAGAGATAAGGGATCTCAGTAATGATCCATCTTACTCATTTCTGGTGATGTTTGTGAGTGGTGTTTTCATTTGGTTACCAAGCTAGGGCAATGATTCCTACTTTTATAGATTTTTGTTTCAAACAGAAAAAAAAAGGAATTTGAATGAGTAAACTTGATGGATGGGACATGTTTTGGATATTTTCAGAAAAAAAGATGGCTTATCTTTATATTGATGATTTTGATTATCTCAAATTTCGGGTACTCAGTCCTGACGAAGTAATCTTACACAACTCATATACAAAGCAAAAAGCTTTATTAATGGTGTTGGAAAGTATCTAAGTGTGTTTTCAATAATAAAGTAATTTGATCGAGCACTTATTTGTTTCATAATGAGATTATCTAATTTTTAAGGGTAAATAATAGACCATGTTTTACTTAATTTTCTTTGAATAAGTTGAACAGAGATAACTAATTCACCCAAATATGTCACCATTTGTTGGAAGCCAACAACCTTCTCTCTTTTTGTTTTTATTTTTAGTTAATAAAATATGATATCATGTTGATCTTAATAATTCTTGAGAAAATTATTAAGGAGTTCCTTCAGAATCAAAGATTCAGAAGGTACTCCTAATTTGGGAAAACTCAAAACTGGAAACCAAAATCATTTTTATGTTGTCAATCCCATTTTGTGGAGGTATCACTGATGATTAGTTTTGCAGCTATTAAACTTGCATCCTATATAGTCAGTTTTTCTTATATAATATTTGATTATATATCGATGTACGACAATGATACTTTGATTGGAATCAACAATATACTCTTCGAGACTGAACTAAGTGGACATTCACCTCTATGATTTTTAATTTGGTAATCTCATTCTCCTATATACTCTTCTCAAGTTATTTAAATTGAGACTTCATGTTTTGATTTTGGATAATCTACAAGGTTATATATAGTAAGGTGCATTTTTACCTTAAATGATTATTAGGCTAATAATATTTATCTATTACTTAACCTAAACACTATTCTAAGATTTCACTTAAGTGACTAATTTAAACCATGTATTAAGACATGTCTTTCACCATAGCTATGATTTAAACCATACAAATTCTCTATCAATGAATTGCATGTGACACATGTTTCTATGATACACTAATCTCGTTGGTATCAATTCATCATAGTGTAGGTAAATTTGGGTGTCATTTCCATTTATGAATATTGTACATAACCATACATTCGCATTACATGTTATCATTAACCTCGAACTGTTAATACTTATGATGAAGCTTATATGGTTTCAATTTCAAATGTGGATGAAATCAGTTCTATTGCAGATGTTGGGCACGACTTGGATTTCTATTCCCTCTATTTTCATAACCTCTTTCCAACCACACCTTGTCCATCAGTTTGACAGTGGAGAGATGGATCCAATTTGTCGATTTCAACCTAGGGGCAGGGAACTGTTAGAAATCGAACTAGAGGAAACTTATTTTCTTGAGAAAATTGGTTGGATTTGTTATCACTCAAAATATACCCAAGGTTATAAAGGTAATCTTAAGGTAACAACAAAAACCACTTTCGAAAGAAACTGGCTTTTCTTTCCAGAGAGGGATCTCTCAGATATAAATTTTAATAAAGCCAGATATTGAAATGAATAATTTAATTTTTGTAGATGGTTGAAACAACACATATAACCATTGGGAAATGGAGTCAAAAAAGATAAAGATAATGCAAAGCTTCATACATGAAATCCCAACAAAGGCAAGACAATCATCCAGTCACAGTCATTCATTGATTTTCAGGCGATAGGAAAGAAACATGAATAATCCATCAATACAGAGAATCACAAGATGAATTCCATATCAACTTTACAAGAAATATTTGTGAGATATCTGAAACAATAGCCAAAGCATAACATGTATGAATTCTGAAACTATTAAACACTAAGTTTAGATATGAAAGAAAACATAATGGAAGGTAAACACTTAGAAGACAATCACATGGAAATAAGGCACATACTGTAATGTAAATGACACATGAATCTTTGAAGATCAACCAGCATTCGGCTCTGTTATTTCATTCAAAAATCATAAATTTCTCAAAAACATCGGTCCAAGCTTATGGGTTCTAACCCCCAATACATCAAATAAATTCAAATATATACAAAAATAATTTCTTCCCAAGAAGATCAATAACCAATTAATCTGTTAATCAAATTTTTTTGTAACCATATCCCTAATAACTAGGAATAAAAACTACATGTTTTGATTCAAAAAATAGATTACTTGATTATAGAAAACTTAGTGACTGCAAGGTATCCTAAACAAACAGCTTCACGAACTGCAACAACTGTCTTCACGAATGAAGTATGTACTTGGTCTTTCCGAATTTCTCCACGATCTTCTATTGTTCCGCATTTGGGGTGTCGTATTCTGTCATCTCTCTAATGGACACCTCTAAATCCACATAAGCTTCATAAGACATGCAAGGAAATCCTTTCTTAATAATTAAAAACTTCTCCAATATCTCAAAGTCCTCTGTCAATTTTTCTACAATGTTCTTTCTTGTTAACCCTTTAACAAAATCTTCAAACTTGGAATGGTCCATGCAATTCTATACTAATAAAATATGATATTGCTCCTGGGAAAATAACCTTCCTTCCTCATCCCAAAAAGAAGGGATACCGTCATCAAATAGATCTTTAAAAGCAAGCATGAAATCCTTTATCTGCGAAGACATTGTATTCACCTTATCCTGCACCACTTTCATGAGTTGATGTTTGTTTATAAACTTCTTTTCCCACAGCACAATTTCTACTCTGTCATTAATCCCAATGTCCTGCAAATTCTGATATGTTAAAGAATTTAAGAAATTCAAAGCGTTGTGAGCAGTATTCAAAGGCTTCTTTTCCATGGTTTCATTGGCCAACTTCAATCTTTGAGTAGCTAAATTGACTAGTGCACTTTCATCATCAATCAAATTTAAATAATTCCTAAACTTGGTGATTTCCACAGACAATGTATCCTAAATTAAATGTTTAGCTCCTTGTAGAGGAGCTCTTCCTGTACTTCTTTCTTTTAACTCACTGAACTTTTTCTGCAATTGGATTTTATCATTCAATGTTTTATTCTTTTCCTCGATGCTCTTAGCCAATTCTGATTTGATTTTTTCATTTTCCTCTTTTAATTATTTAATCTCCACCTCTTTCAGTCTTACCTGTGACATAGGAACTAATATATCATCTACAGAAAATTAATTTAATGGTCTTTCAATATTTACAAGGGGTAAATCAGTGTCAACAGGAGTTTGACTCATCAATTCTTCCATAATTTATTTTTCATCATTCTGATCCTTTTTCAACTTCGAAATCTGAGCCATCAATTCTGTTCTTTCTACTTCCCACTTGTTTTTCTCTTCTTGCAATTTCAATGATTTTCCTTTGTATTCCATCATCTCTTGATAAATTTTCTCTTTTTCCTCCTGAAGTGTAAATAATTCTGAGGACTGAGCATGTTCATCATTAGAGACTTTAAGCTTCTTCTTCAATACTTGAATGGTATTTTCCTTCTCCTGTAGAAGCTTTTTGGTCACCTGCATATTACCCGGTTCAGTTCCTAAGCTTACAGCATCTCCCTGCAACTTTTTAATTTGAATCAAATTTTCTTTATTTTCCACCCTTTCATGCTTCAATTGAACCTCCATATTATCTACAAGGGACTATAATTTATTAATTTTCATAATAACATGTAACAAATCAGAGTAAATAACATCTCTTGTTTGTTTATGGAGTTGTATCTTGTCGGGAACACTGATTTTGTCTAACTTTACCTCCATTTCAGACACTTTCTTGTCACTAACCACGGCAAATTTTAGGGTGTTCCTCTTTGCGTCTCGAGTAGAAATTAATGAATTCTTTTGATTTCTTAAATTTCTAACTCAAGGAATTAGATTCTTAGTTTCATCTGATGATTACATTTGTTTGTCAGCATAACTTGATACTAACTCTGTCCTAGACTTGAAATAGGAACTAGACTCTGCATTACCTTCTTCTCCGAAGGAATACTGATGCATCTGTACAGACTTCTTCTGGAACAAGACCATCTTCTTTAAATATTCTGAAACTATTTCTTCTGAAATAGTTTGATCACCTTGAGAAAGTGTTTTGATATTTTTATGATAAATATTTTCATCCACATCCATGCCATCAGTTTCAGAAAGACTCCTCTTATTCAAAATGCTGGAATTATCAGGCGTTTGTGCCACTGCAGTCAATTTGTTGCTCCTGTCTTCATCAACTTCTGAATTTTCTTCAAAATTAGCCAAACTTGCTATTTTATCTAAGCCTTCAACAGTTTGATGATCAAATGGTTTATTTTTGTTTAACTGCTTCCTTTGAGAAATGATGTGATGTGCATCATAATTTACTCTTTGCTCCTTCTGAAAATCCATAACTTCTAACAACTTCTCTATGACTAACAAGGCGCTTTTATTTTTGAAAATGAACGAACCAATTTTGAGAGGAAATTTAACATTGGAAGACTTTTTCAATGCCCCAAAATGTTCTTCTTCTGCACATAACCTCTATATCATAAACTCAAGTGTGAATATTCTTGGAGTCAAAAAAGCAAGTAACTTGTTTGGTTCCCCAATGAACCCATATACTATCAGAATAGTAAAATATTTATACAGGAACCAATCTCCTGTTTTGTCTTCTGAGGGAGACTGTAGCATAAGTCTCATTTCTTCTAACACCTTGAGTAAGACATCATCAAACAACAATTTATAAATCTTGGCCATGATTGTATTTTACAAACTCAAACGTGTTAATTTGTTTCAGGAGATCCAGAGAGAAAATGGTGGACAAGAACTACAACTCCGACACATTAGAACAAAATAGCATGTTCAGTAAATATGACTGATATCTAAAGAACCTGACTTTAGGGAATTCGACCAACTGGGCATGGATAACCTCGGCTAGATATTCATCAAGATTAAAAGAACGGATTAAATGGGACTCGGGGTCAATTGAACCTATACTCAGCAAGAAACCTAAGATGACTTCATTGATATGAATATCATTATCCAAACCCAAGATTTGAATGACTAGCGACATGACCAACTGTACTTCCTTCTTGAAAATATTAACATTGTATGGTAGAAAAATACCTTCTAACGACTGACCATCTTTCAAAATACTGGATAAAAATTGGCATTGGACTTCAGTTCTACAATTTTTATACATTTCAATTAAGACTTTCTCATTCAAAGACTCACAGCTATCAAGGAAATTATCAGGCAGACTCAATATCCCACAAACAGTTTTCGCGTCAACTTTACAAAGGATTTTTGATGTGGTATGGCTCATAATAACTCTTTCAGAAGAAGAATACCTGCTCGTGCACCATTCGACAAATTCGAGAAAAGGTAGGGTTTGTTCAATAGCAAAATAATATGAAAAAGAACTGCAGACATTCATAATATCATTCCCTTACGAATTATACTGCCACAAATACTCCTTCGAAATTGATACACTACCAACTGACAGAATAGGGTCACATACATTCCTCCCCCTATCAACAACAACCTCTTATCTCTCATCCAAGACTTTGCATATTACTCTCGAACCCTATTCCTTCTCCATAATAAACAATGGCGACAATTCTTCAAACAAAGTTTCAATGTTTCAAGGCTTACCTGTAACTGTGGATACGTATAAGTTGACTTTGAAAAAGATGGCGCACTGTCCACTTCTCTTTCACCCACAACATGCAATTGAAATGACTTTTACCTAGGTCAACTTCACTTTTTATACAACGGACTATTCTGGGGCCCTTACCAAGTGGTTTTTCCTTTACCGCTTTCCTCAGCGGAACTCACCAAAAGCTACCATATGGCAAGCGGTTTAAATTCCGCTACCACTCATCCTTTTTAATTATCTCCCAGCTTTGCACTCCAGAATAGATAATGACCATTGATAAGATTGGACTTTCTGTCTAAACCGTTGGATCAAAATCTATTCCACATAATCCGTTAGCCTTTCTCATTTTTTCAAGCATGCATCCTTACTCCGTGAATTGTCCCACAACCGTAGATTTTATTCACTTTAATCCTTAGCCATTGATCTTTCCACCTTGTTAGCCACTTCCACCTCTTCATTTAAACTTATCCCTTGTGCAACTTTCCCAGCAGATCAATTATCAACCGTAGATTTTCACACCCATAAATCTACATCTTTGAATTTTGCAATGAATTAACCAAACTACGCATTTTAATAAGGGACTCAAGACTACCAAGCTTTGCCAATTTTTATGTATCCCTTTATCATTTCTCGACCACATTTCTTCCTCAATTGTTGAACATAAGAGATGTTAACAACTGACTCCAACTGGGGATGATATCCTCCCTGTGAGGTATCAATAGGTTCTAATGCCTCCTTCCTTCTCCTAATAGTGTCACTTTTGCAAATCCTTCAATCCTATCCCAAGTTGTTCATAAGGGGGGATGTTAGGATATTTAGACACTTAGGAGTTAGTTAAGATAAACTTGTGTAATATATCCGTTAGGTAAAAGTGTGTTTCTTTAGTGTGCATTAGTATGCATTTGTAAATATTCTAATCTGACGGTCACGATATGTTCTAGACATAGAGTGATCCGACGGTTCAACTTCTCTTCGATCATACCTACCATTAATCCATGGCTTAACACCCAATTTGTCTATGATCTCTATTTAAAGAGCATAGAGGGTCCTTGGCTAGTTGATCACTTGGTCCAAAGTTGATTTATTCCTTAATAGGTCTTGAGTTCAAGTCTTATTAAGCTACTTTTTAGTGCATGCAATTTCTATTTTCAAGTTACTTTATTGTAAAACTGCATCTCACATAAATAAAATAAAATAAAATAAAAAGTGAGTCACTTAAGTCTTTTAATTTATTGCCGCACTATTTAAAAGTAACATTATTGTAAAAGTGAACCTCAATTATTCTACAAAAGTGATTCACTTCAAAGCAACTTTATTGTAAAGTGATTGTCAAAGGCTGATCTTGGGAAGAGGGGGCTTCTTTTTTTTAGTTGGTCAAGTTAATATCTGCCACGTCACTATTGGGGACATCTTCAACATTTTCTTTGATCAAGCATAACTTCATCATCCAGAATTAGTTTTCAGTGCTGTTTTTTTTAAAACCGCATACTTTTTCGATATCTTTGCATACAAACAGTTAGTTTCTATTCTTTTCATCCATTAATTTACAGTATGGCTGCCCCTTGTGATATTATACTTACAAGTTCTAACTATTTCTCATGGAAATATCGTATGGAGGATGTTCTGCAAAGTAGGGGACTTTTCAGGATAACCTCAGGGAAAGAAACAGAACCCACTGATGATGATAAGAAAATTAAATGGGCAAATAGATGTGATGAAGCTCGTGGACTGTTTGGGATGTCAATCTCTACTGATTTGCAATTCCACATATCTGGAATTAATGAACCTAATCTCGCTTGGGAAAAGTTGGAATCTATGTTTGGTAAACACAATGAAATTCAGGGTCATCAACTTGAGAATGTGTTGCTTTCCTTGAATCCAAATGATTTTTCATGCATTCAAGACTATTTATCTAAGTATAAAACTCTTAGACTCTTATGTGCACAATGCAAGATTAAGAAAGAAGACAAACAATGTATTAATCATACTCTTTCCAAACTTGGACCTGCATATTCTGTGTTTGTATCTACATTCTACTCCATGAAAGAATCCTTGACTACAGCTAGCTATCAAGAGCCTAGCCTTGAATCCTTTTGTGATTCTTTAATTAGAGAGAAAGATAAACTCATTCATATTGGAATAATTAACAATGCAGATACATATGGGAAAGCCTTATTGTCCCAACAGAAAGAAAAGTCCAAGCCTCCCAAGAAACAGAATTTTTGCAATAATAAGCCAAACAACAAGGATCCCAAACCCTCTCAGTCGGCTCCTTCTTTAAAAAATGACAAAGGATCCAAGCCAAAAGGAAAGAAGACTAAGCTTCATTGTAATTTTTGTGGGAAAGATAATCATGATGAATCTAAGTGTTTTGAGAATATGGCAACCTTGGAAGCAGCAATGAATAAGCACCACATCAACCTAGATTCATCTTCAGAATCTACCTGTTATCACTCCAGGAAACTCCTCTTGGTTGTAGCTCAAGGATGCCTAGTAACTTAAAATGTTTTTGGGGTTTTTTGACATGGATCAAGTCAGGTGACCTATATCTCTCAAGACATGCATGAAGCTCACTCAATCACAAGGCTTTTAGTTACAACTTGTTCAATAGTTTGAAAATAAGGTGCATGGATGGAGAACTCTTCAAGATGGAAGAATTACATACAAAACAGATGCTTATAAATGGCTAAATCCTGACAAGGATGGTACTTATAAATAAAATCACATTAACTCACCAATAGGATGACAGCTATTAGCTATTAATCAACTTGAAAATCACCTAAATGCACATTTAGGCATAAGTACAGTAAAGATAAAGATGATGGCTGAACAACTCATAACAAAAGAGCTTACAATTAGAATAAACAAGATGAGACGCTTGAAAATAGAATAGGGTTACAAATCCCCGAAGTCGAACCTTTATTATAAAATAAATCATGGGATTTATAGCCTTCTACAAAAATGACATATCCTAAAAATCCAATCTGTTTACACAAAAAATACTTGAAAGTGATAGTTTTCTCGGATTAGGGATTCAAACCCTTGCTAACTATTTGTCTATCTATTGTGAAGATCTAGTTCACTGAGGGAACTTTTAATAACTGAAGTGGTCGCTGATAATCACCACTACAGGTTCAGTGTGAAATTGCCACCAACAGCCAGTGTCTCGGTGTTTAACTAAAGTGACCTTTCTTGTTTAATCTGCCAGATTTTTCTACCTTGCCGCTGCGGTCACTGATCGGAAGCTCTGTCTTCTAGCACATCGACACCATAGACCAGAATGTTGTCGTTGTTTTGGAGGTGAAACAAACTAGTTTTATCGCTTTTGAAAGTCATTTATCAAAGGAATCAGGGCATTAGTCCTCTACGACGCCCATGGAAAGTCTCGTTATTCACCGATGTACACAACTGTTATTCAGAATGATTTTTGTGATTGATCGGAAGCCTTGTCCATTGCCTCACCAACACTGCAGAGCTTCTTAGCTTTACCTTACCGATCTATAGTCCTTAGTTCTTCTGATCGTCGATGCGTTTCTATTGATTGATCGAAATCCTTGTTTGTTTCCTTATCAACACTGCGAAGTTGCTTGGTTCTAAACTCATCAATCCATAGCCCTTAGTTCTTTCGATCGTCGATGAGTCTCTATTGTCATGGAACCTGCAATTGGTCTGTCTCTTGCCGTTGCAGCTCCTTAGTGGACTATTGTGCCAATGGTTAGTGTTTTCAAGTTCTGACACGTAGCCCTTAGTTCTTTCGATTGCTGATGACTTTCTATTGTGGTGGAACCCATATTTAGTTTGTTTCCCACTCTTGCGGCTCCTTAGTGAACTATCTTGTCGATAGTTTATGTTTTCAAGCTCCGACGCCTTATTAAGTAGTGGTTCCGATCTCCAACACGTGACTTCGGTGGTAATTTAGTGTTTTATACCGTCGACCCTATGAAAACTTTCATCTTTACTTCACCAATCCCTAGTCTTTAGTTCTTTCGATCGCCGAATTTTTCATCTGATTGCGGAAGCCATAGTTTATATGTCTGTCGGTGGATAATGAGATGTTATGATCCTCTCCCAAGCCACTAAAGCTACAACTTTGTGAAATTTTCATCAAAAACAGAGGCTTTCAAACTGTTAGTGATATTCATATCCCTCATTGTGTGAATTAAATTATTCATACTATAGAAATAAATTATTTTGGGAGATAACATATGGCTCCTACTTGGGGACGGGAACCTCCCAGTGAGGTCCCAAGAACCCCAGACCAAAATGCATTTCCCTAAAAGAAACTAAGTAAATTAACACTATCCTTTATTGTTCCATTGGGCATGGATTTTATTCTGAAAGAAAAACAACCTACTATATACTAATTTACAATCATAAGGCCTCAGAGCCTTAAATAAAATAGAGCTTCAAGAAATGCCCATTTACTGGGCCATCAAATACCTCTTCACCTTCTAGACTCTGCAATTTGAAGGTGTTATTTTTATGTACCTGGGCTATCACAAAAGGGCCAATCCATAAAGAGTCAAATTTTCCATGTTTCCCCTTGTCTTGTCTGACAGCATCCCACTTGAGGACCCAATATATGACCTAGAAGTTGTCTACCTTTGCTCTTTTGTCAAACATGCCCTTTATCCTCTATTGATGAGCTTCTGATTTTCCTACAACTTTCTCCCTTATTTGCTGTAATTCTACCAAATCCATCATCCTTCTTACCATATCATTTGGTTCATCCTCCTCTTCCTGAAAGAACTTTGCCACTGGAAGGATGAGTTGTATAAGAAATATGGCCTCAGTTCCATAAACTAGTTTGAATGGAGAAGTCCCTATGGATCTTTTGTCTGTTGCCCTATCAGCCCATAAAGAAAACTTAAGCTTTGAATCCTAGCTTTTCTTATTTGTCTCTAGCATTTTCCTGATGATTTTGACTAAGCTTTTGTTGGATGAATCAACCAGGCCATTGCCTTGTGGGTAATAGGATGTGGAGTGCACCAGTTGAATACCCATTGATTCACACATTTTAACTAATACCCCAGCCTTAAATGTTGGTGCATTATCAGTTACTAACCTTATTGGGCAGCCAAACTTGTTGAAGATGTTTTCATATAAAAATCTCATGATGACTTGATGAGTGGCATTTCTGCTGGGCACTGCTTCTATCCATTTGGTAAATTAGTCAATGGATACTAAGATCCATTTATGTTGTCCACTGGAAGATGGATTTATTTCACCTATGAAATCCAAACCCCATTGCTGGAAAGGCCCATTCACTGTAATAGGCCTAAGGGGAAAGGACTTGAGTTGTTGCTTCCCTATAAATCTTTGACATTGATCACAAGCCCTTACAAACATGCATACATCAGAAAAGAGCACTAGCCAATAGTATCCTGCTCTTAAGATATTGTGGGTTGTGGTTTTCTAGTAGTGGTGGCCTCCACATGTACTGGAATGAAATTTATGCATGACATGTTCTGCTTCCTCTTTATCTAGACACCTTAACAAAATTCCAGACTGATCCCTCCAGTACAGCAGTTTATCAATTATGCAAAACTTAATAGATTTCAACTTAAGAGCTCATGCTTGGTTAGGAGTGAGATCAGGAAAAACTTCTATTTTTTGCAAAAATTGAATGATACTTGAATACCACTCGCATGAAGATATGTTCTCAGCTACTGATGGACTGTTACTCTGATCTTGATTTACTTTTGTTTTTGCTGCTATCATATTCTACACCTTTGCTGACATGACATGTGTGAAATTTATTCCCAACAGTTCACAGTTTTCTTTGGCCATGAGTTTGGCCAGACCTAATCCCCTTACCAACTTGGTGGGTTTCACCTCCACATCAAACTCAATGAGTTTGGCAATCCACTTAGCTCTCTTCCCATCAATGTCTGACTAAGTCAAAACATCCTTCACAGCAGCTGAAGGGACATATGCAATGACCTTTGCATGGAGAATGTAGATTCTGAAAGTCTTCAAAGGTTTTATGAGAGCATAATCCTGCTTCTCAATTGGGTCATACTTCAGCTCAACATCTCTCAGGGTTCTGCTAAAAAAAGCAATTGGATGATCAAGACCTTCATCTTTCTTTTGTAATAGTACAGCTGCCACTATGTCATAAGATGCAAAAGAGAAAATGTAAAAACCCTTGGTGTAGTCGAGACTAATCAGGGTTGGGGCCTCCATGATGGCTTTCTTAATGTCTTCGAAAGAGTTTCTTGCTTGGTCATTCCACCTTATTTCTGCATCCTTTTTTAGCATGACTGTTATATGCTTTACCAGCTCAGAGAAATTTGGAATAAACCTTTTGACAAAGTTTATATTACCTAAAAAGGACTGAATGTCTCTTTTTGACCTTTGTATTGACATTTTTTGGATTGCTTCCACCCTCATCAGATCGATCTTTACACCCTCAGTTGAGACTATGTGGCCTAGGATCTTTCCTTCATTGAGTGCAAACTGGGATTTCTTAGGGTTCAGTGATATTCCATACCTTCTACACTTCAGAAATACCTTCCTTAAATGTTGCAAGTGGTCATGATGGCTGTGAGAGTAAACTGTTAAGTTATCCAAATATATCAGCACAAATTTATCTTTTAGCCCTACAAAAGCTAGGTCCATGGCTCTCTGAAAAGTAGCCCCAGCATTCATTAGCCCAAATGGCATTTTAGCATACATAAGGGTGCCCCAGGGGGTGGTAAAGGCAGTCTTTTCTTGGTCATCTGGGTGTACAGCAACTTGGTTGTATCCAGAGAAGCCATCAAGGAAGGACATGACCCTGGCCCCCAAGACTTTCTGCAGTAGATGTTGCATCTTGGGCAGTGGATAGTTTTCTTTTTTGGAACACTTTTTCATGTTTCTAAAATCCTCACACAAACTGATTTCTCCATTTTTCTTTCTTACCACTACTAGATTTGCAATCCACTTGGAATACCTGAGGGGAATTATGATCTTGGCTTTGAGGAGTTTGTGGATCTCCTTCTCAATCACTGGTAATAGAAGAGGGCTGATGGGTCTCAGCTTCTATTTGAAAGGAATGGTGTCCTTCTCCAAAGGAATCCTATGCTAGATGATGTTGGTGTCATATGTTTTTAGGTCACTATACTCCCATGCAAAGACATCAGCAAACTCTTTTATCAAGCTGCAAAATTTATACTTCTGTCCAGCAGTCAGCCCGGTGGATAGATTTATCAGTTTTGGATGGCTTTAGCTGCATATGTTTTGCTCTTGGATAGTAGAATCTAGCTCCCTTTTGGAAGGCTTGAAAGGGATGCCATTGTGATCAAACAGTTCTTCCAATGGTACAAAACCTCAGGGTATGTAGTTGCTGGGCAATTGGACAATATTCTGCTCAGTCACTTTATCTTTTAACTTGAGCTATTTGGATTCCTCCATGTTAAGGTTTTCCTGGTCTATGTGTATGTCATAGAATTCATCTACTAACTGAAGGAATTTACTAAGCTCCTCATCATTTTCAAACATCCTCCAAAATTTTACGTTGTCTGGCAGAGAGGGTCTGTACTTAACCTGAACATCATAGCTGAGCTTAGGGGGTAAAGGAGGAACAAACAGGCTTGCATAGATGGCCAGGGAATTAGCCAAGTGATTCAAATCCCTAGGCCCATATATGATAGTTCAAAAAACATAAAGGAGTCTCTGAGTTTCCTTACCTAGACCTCAATTTGTAACCTCCCTGACCATCAACCTGATGGAAAACCTCTTCAGTGATCTGCTCATCAATTAGGGCTTCCTCATATTCTACATGTGTCTGAAAAGAATATTCCACCTCATCCTCCATGCATTGGATATTGTCTTTAGCTTCTCCTTCCTCTTCAATGAATTCTGGATCTTCTTCTAATACAAAATTTTGAAATGGAGCTCTTATCCTCTGATATTCCCCTTGATTTCTCTCCCTTTTGAGAATCTGAACTGGGGGGTTTCCTCTTCTATAAGGAACAAAATTTGGGTTTTGAGGAGAAAATTCGCTTGGCCCTTTACCCCTCATCGGTAGATGTCCTTGGTCCTTCAATTTAGACATTTCAGCAGTCAGTTTATCTAATAGTTTGGTTAGTTTTTCAATCTTGTTCTCTAATGCTGAAGCCCCACTATAGTTTGTTGGCTGCTTTTTCCTGTCTATCTTCCCTTTGACCTTCTGAGATGCCAGAATGCTTGACTCTACTTCTAGGGTAGCATCCTACATGAGTGATAAGGAAACAGACCTCCTTTCTCTGAGAAGTAAGAAGAAGTTAGATTCAAAGGCATTTCTGTAAGTTATCCTAGTTGAGGTATCAGTGGGCTTAATTTCGGTAGGGATCTTGTTGTACATATTGTTGAATCTCTTGGTAAAGTTGGAGACAGACTCCCTATTTTCTCTTTTTAGGTTGCTAAATTATGTGATATAGTAGAGGTGGTCCCTCCTTTCTCCCCAATGCTTTAGGAAAATTTCATCTAGGGCCTCTATGCTTGCCACTGATTCAGCAGGTAGTTCCTTAAACCACTTCCTAGCCTGGCCATCTAGGCTTTGCACAAACACCCTAGTCCATACATATTCTTGTTCTATGTTAATATTTTTAGCATAGATGTAAAACGCCTCTAGATGTTCTTCAGCAGTGAAATCCCCTTCCCCTGTAAACTTAGGTATATACTTGAGATAATCCCCAGTAGGCATGGCTACGAGAGGATTTAGCAGAATTAAGGGCACATACCTAGCTACCAGGATCCTTTCCATCGTGGTCAATTGAGGGGAAACCATATTGGAAATAGGTATGGACAGGGTTGTGTAAGGCAGAACTAATGAATATACTTGTTGAGAAGGCGGTGGTATACTTATCCCAGTGTTGTCACCAGGGATTGGATATTCACAAGTAGCAGTGTTTGAAGATGCCCAACCCCTATATTTTTCTGATGTATCTAAAAATTCCTGGGAATTAAGAGTTTCAGCAGAAGAAATAACAGAAAGATTTCTTGAAATACATGATGTAGCTTTTTGTGCAGTATTGCTGGTCTGTCTCAGTAAATCCCTAGCTTTCCTCAAAATTTCTTTTGGATTTGAAACAGGTGTTGCTGGTGGCCCCTTTGGGTTTGCTTTGGTACTTGGTCTTCTTGAAGCCACCTTATATCAATGGAGTTCTTAGATAGATGATTACAACCATAATAATGTCAAATCTTATCTATCATCAAAGCATGGATCTATGTCATCTCCCAAGGAAGCTGAGCTTCAATCTCCTCTCCCCGGCAACGGCGCCACTTTGTTATCACTCCGGGAAACTCCTCTAGGTTGTAGCTCAAGGATGCCTGGTCACTGAAAATGTTTTTAGGGTTTTCTTATATGGATCAATTCAGGTGACCTATATAACCTCCCACTCTCAAGACATGCATGAAGCTCACTCAATCACAAGGCTTTTAGTTACAACTTGTTCAGTAGTTTGAAAATAAGGTGCAGGGATGGAGAACTCATCAAGATAGAAGACTTACATACAAAACAGATGCATATAAATGGCTAAATCCTAACAAGGATGGTACTTATAAATCAAATAACATTAACTGACCAATAGGATGACAACTATTAGCTATTAATCAACTTGAAAATCACCTAAATGCACATCTAGGCATAAGTACAGTAAAGATAAAGATGATGGCTGAACAACTCATAACAAAAGAGCTTACAATTAGAATAAACAAGATGAGACGCTTGACAATAGAATAGGCTTACAAATCCTCGAAGTCGAACCTTTATTATAAAATCAATCATGGGCTGTATAGCCTTCTATAAAAATGACAGATCCTGAAAATTCAATTTGTTTACACAAAAAGTACTTGAAAGTGATAGTTTTATCATATTAGGGCTTCAAACCCTTGCTAACCATTTGTCTATCTATTGTGAAGATCTAGTTCACTGAGGGAAATTTTAATAACTAAAGTGGTCACTGATAATCACCACTGCTGGTTCAGTGTGAAATTGCCGCCAATAGCCAGTGTCTTGGTGTTTAACTGAAGTGACCTTTCTTGTTTAATCCGCCAGATTTTTCTACCTTGCCGCCACGGTTGCTGATCAAAAACTCTATCTTCTAGCACATCAGCGCCCTAAATCGGAACCCTGACGCTGTTTCGGAGGTGAAACGAACTAGTTTTATCACTGTTGAAAGTCGTTTGTCAAAGGAATCGGGGAATTAGTCCTCTACGCCGCTGATGGAAAGTATCATTATTCATTGATGTACGTAATTGTTATTCGGAATAATTTTTGTGATTGATCGGAAGCCTTGTTCGTTTCCTCATCGACACTGCGGAGCTGCTTAGCTTTACCTCACCAATCTATAGTCCTTAGTTCTTTCGATCACCAATGCTTTTCTATTGATTGATCGGAAGCCTTGTCCATTGCCTTACCGACACTGCGGAGTTTCTTGGTTCTAAACTCACCGATCCGTAGCCCTTAGTTCTTTCGATCGCCAATGAGTCTTTATTGTCGTAGAAACTGCAATTGGTCTATCTCCTACCGTTAAGGCTCCTTAGTGGAATATTGTGCCAACAGTTAGTGTTTTCAAGTTCCAACGTGTAACCCTTAGTTCTTTCGATCGTCGATGACTTTCTATTGTGGCGGAAGCCCTAGTCATTTTGTTTCCCACTGTTGCGGCTCCTTAGTGAACTATCTTGCTGACAATTTATGTTTTCAAGCTCCGACACCTTATTAAGTAGTGGTTCCAATCTCTGACACGTGACTTCGGTGACATTTTAGTGTTTTATATCGCTGACCCTATAGAAACTTTCATCTTTACTTCGTTGATTTGTAGTCTTTAGTTCTTTCGATTGTCGAAGTTTTCATTTGATCGCGAAAGCCGTAGTCTATATGTTTGTCGGTGGGTAATGAGATGTTATGATCCTCACCCAAGCCACCGAAGCTACAACTTTGTGAAAATTTCATCAGAAACAGAGGCTTTCAAACTGTTAGTGATATTCATATCCCTCATTGTGTGAATTAAATTCTTCATACTATCGAAATAAATTATTTTGGGAGATAACACTACCTCTCAAGGACATGCACTTTGTGCTTCTGGTTACTCTTATACTGCATCTTCTTCTTCTACTTCAATTAAATGGCTCATTGATTCTGGAGCATCTTATCATATGGCTAAGGATCAAGCCATATTTTCTACTATGCATGAATGTAACACCAAACGAATATTTTTTGGTGATGATAGATCTCCAAGTTTTGTAGGATCTGGAACAGTTCCAGTAGAAAATGGTCATTTCAATGATGTACTATGTGTTCCAAAAATTTCCTGCAATTTGTTATCAGTCTATCAATCTACTCATTCAGGTGAAGTTAAAATGGTGACGTTTACACCTCACCAAGTTGTAATCAAGGATTTTAAAAATACTCAAAATTTCCTTACTACTGGAACTGTTGATGATATTACCAGGTTGTACAAATTTAACAACTTTGGGTCATCACATTTTCCTTCAGTTTTTGTTGCTCATAGTGATAACTTGAGCAAACTTTGGCATGAACGATTTGGTCACTTAAATTATCGCTCATTGCAACAACTAAGTAAATACAATATGGTGACTGGTCTTTCGATGGTATCTTGGAAGGATGGTGTTTGTTCTAGTTGTGTACTTGGTAAACATCATCGGGGCAGTTTTGACAAACGTGCTTATTGGCATGCCTCGGTTTCCTTGGAGCTTGTACATAGTGACTTGTGTGGCCCTCTTCCATCTACTTCCTTTTCTGGTTTCAAATATTTCTTAACTTTCATTGATGACTACTCCAGATGCACTTGGGTTTACTTCCTAAAACTTAAGAGCGAAGTATTTAACATGTTCTTGGCCTACAAGGCCCTTGTTGAAAAACAATCTGGTCATCAAATTATTAAGTTAAGATCTGACAATGGAGGAGAATATGTTAACAACAAGTTCACTAATTTTTGCACTGAACAAGGAATCCAACAACAACAACACACTATTCCATATACACCAAAACAAAATGGTGTAGCTGAATGGAAGAACCGCACTTTAAAAGAAATGGCCAATTGTATGATCCAATCTAAGGGACTAAGTCTTCAATATTGGACTGAGGCCATAAATTCTGCAAATTACATAGTTAATCGCACACCCACTAAATTTTTACAAGGTATAACACTGGAAGAAGCATGGAGTAAAATTAAACCAGATGTAAGTCACTTTCGTGTGTTTGGTTGTGAAGCATGGGCTCACATTCTGGATGAAAAACAAAAAGCATTGCAGCCTAAAAGTGAAAAGTGCGTACTTGTTGGATATTCTGAAGATGTCAAAGGCTATAGACTTCTTAAGCCCCATTCACATGATATAATCATTAGAAGAGATGTTCAACTTGATGAAAATCTCTTGGCTTGCGAGCCTAACTTGGCGAGTGTGCCATATTTGGCCTGCGAGCCTGATTCGACGATTGTGCCTTCTCCTTCTTCTTATTCTTCCAACTTCCTTGATAGGTTTCCAACTCCAGTTTCTGATGATGACAGTGAGGATGAAAATCCACCTCCACCTACCCATGTTCCTCACATTGCACCAGCACCAATGCCTCCTCGATGGGTTTGTTCAACATGTGAAGCAATTGGTGATCTTATCAGTGATCCTATAGATCAACGTCAAACAAATTCTCAGTTTCAGCGAGCCTCTTCTCTTTTGTCTCAAGTTTCCGAGAATCATGATCCAGAAACTTTTGCAGAAGCTTCAGGAAATCCATATTGGGATGCAGCTATGCATGAAGAATATTGTTCCTTAATGGCGAACAATACTTGGGATCTTGTTCCTCTTCCAAAAGTAAGAAAACTTGTCAGATGTAAATAGGTCTACAGAACTAAGTATGCATCCGATGGAAGTGTTGAAATACTTAAGGCAAGGTTAGTTTCCAAAGGTTTTTCCCAAGTTGAAGGGATTGACTATGGTGAAACCTTTTCCCCTGTAACAAAAATGAACTCCATTTACCTTGTTCTTTCCCTTGCAGCCTTACATAACTGGGAAGTTCATCAAATGGATGTCAAGTATGCCTTCTTACATGGTGATTTACATGAGGAAATTTACATGGAACAACCTCCTGGATATGTTCAGAATAACTCTAGCCTTGTTTGTTTCCTTAAGAAATCCTTATATGGCCTTAAGCAAGCTCCTAGAGCTTGGTATGCCAAAATAGATAGCTTTCTCCTTGACACTGGTTTTTCTAGATGCCATTCTGACCCTAATGTCTATAACAAGAAAGTAGGAAACCATCTCATCATACTTGTTCTTTATGTTGATGATCTTATCCTTACTGGTAGTGACCCTAAACTTATAACCCATGTGAAATCCAGTCTTAAGCAAAATTTTGAAATGTCAGACTTAGGACATTTGCATTATTTTCTTGGTCTCCAAGTCTTGCAAACCAAAGAATGAATCTTTCTTTCCCATTCTAAGTATGCTTGTGACCTTCTTCGTCGCTTCCACATGGAAGATTGTAAACCATCCCCTTCTCCCTTCCAGTTTGGAGTCAAACTTTCTGCCACTTGTACTTCCCCTGAAGTAGATGCCACCTTGTATCGTTAGTTTGTTGGTAGTCTTTTATACTTGACTCATTCCCATCTTAACCTTTCCTTTGTCATTGGTCGTGTTGCCTGTTATATGAAAACTCGTCATGAAAGTCACTGGAAAGTAGAAAAAAGAATACTTCAATATATTCGAGGTACAATTCAGTTTGGGATTCATTACAGTACAGGGGGGAAACCTTTGTTGGTTGGTTTCACTGATTCATATTGGGCCGGTGATCCTGATGATCGAAAGTCTACTACAGGTTATGTTTTCAATTTGGGATTTGGACCTGTCACTTGGGCTTGTAAGAAACAACAAGCTCTTGCTCTTTCTTCAGCAAAAGCAGAATATCACACCATAGTTAATGCTAGTCAGGAAGCTTTATGTCTTTGACAGATCCTTTCAAAGTTTGCATTCAAGCAGCAGCATCCTACTCCACTTTGGTGTGACAATCAAAGTGCCATCAATCTTGCCAAAGATCCAGTTCTACATCAATGCAGCAAACACAATGAGCTGCACATCGACTTTATCAAAAATCTTGCTCATGATCGTGTTCTTGAAATGCTCTATTTCCCTACAGATGATCAAGTTGCAGACATCTTCACCAAGTCTCTTACAAAAGAAAAGTTTTCTAAACTTCAATCTATGTTAGGAGTTCAGGAATGTGTCCTTAAGGGGGGATAGGCTCTAATGCCTCCTTCCTTATCCTAATAGTGTCACTTTTGTAAATCCTTCAATCCTATCCCAAGTTGTTCTTAAGGGGCAATGTTAGGATATTTAGACACTTAGGAGTTAGTTAAGATCAACTTGTGTAATATATCCGTTAGGTAAAAGTGTGTTTCTTTAGTATGCATTAGTATGCATTTGTAAATATTCTAATCTGACGGTGACGATATGTTCTATACATAGAGTGATCCAATGAATCAACTTCTCTTCGATCATACCTACCATTGATCCGTGACTTAACACCCGATTGGTCTATGATCTCTATTTAAAGAGCATAGAGGGTCCTTGGCTAGTTGATCGATTATGAGAAGCTCATGTAACTTTCTTTATTTTTCATAATAAATTGCTCCAAGTAGATCTTTGGCTGGGGCCATGAACTGTTTCCCTCTCGAGGGTTTTAACCACATGACAAACATTGGTGTGTTGATCTGTGATCTATTTGTGTGAAGCGGTTGCTCAAGGTGTTCGGTCTTTTGGGAGTACCCTGTGTACTTGAACAAAATATACACCTTTGAATTTTGCAATGAATTAACCAAACTACGCATTTTAATAAGGGAATCAAGACTACCAAGCTTTACCAATTTTTATGTATCCCTTTATCATTTCTTGACCACATTTATTTCTCAATTGTTCAACATAAGAGGTATTAACAACTGGCTCCAACTGGGGATGATATCCTCCCTGTGAGGTATCAAAGAAATCGTAGACCAGGTGCCTGTCTCTAACTTTTGTATCCAAATCTCCAAACTTTTTACTTTTTCTCTGATATATGTTTTCTAAATAAATAAAAATGGCTAACCTCCTAAATCTTAGGGCCTTCACTCCGGGCTTCAAAAATATTTGGTTCACCATCAATACTGCTTTCAAGAAAATAAATTTTTACAAACTATGGTACAAATTTTACCTTCCACCTTAGGACAGGTAATGCTTCAAAAATCTTCCATTGACAGGGTTACTCTCCAACGAAACCCCATTTGGATATTCCAAAATAAATGTATTTTCCTCTCTGTGACCTACAATAACATAAGGACCTACCCACATGTGGTTGAATTTTCCATGCTTATCTTGCTTAGGATCATCCCATTTTAACACCAGGTCATCAATTTGGAATTGTTCTTCTTTTACCCTTCTATCAAATGTATTTTTCATTTTTTCTTAGTGTACCTGCACTTTATCATAAGCTTTATTCCTTTGCTCCTCTAATTCGATAATTTGGTTTATTCTTCTCTACATGTGATTTGGTTCCTCTTGTTGTTCCTGAAAATATTTCATAACTAGAACACCCAATGATGCTGGAAAAATGACTTCGGTTCCATATACCAATTGAAAATGAGACATTCCAATCACCCTTTTAGTGCTAATTCTGTCAGCCCACAAAGCATACTTAATCTTGGTGTGCCAAGCTCTCTTGTTATCTTCTAACAACTTCTTAATAATCCTTACCATACTCTTATTAGAAGACTCGAACAATCCATTTCCCTGTGGGTAGTAAGCGATTGAATGATTTAAGCTAATATGGTATTTATGACAAAAATTAATCATATTTTTGGATTTAAAATTTGTTGTATTATCAGCCATTATTCCTCTAAAACACCCAAACCTAGCCAATATATTTTCTTCAAGAAAATCCATAATTACTGTCTCAGTAGCTCTCCTGGTAGGTATTGCTTCAATCCACTTTGTGAAATAGTATGTGGCTGTCAGAATCCATTTATGTTGTCCTAAAGAATTTGGGTTTATTTCTCCAATGAAATCCAAACCCCATTGATGAAAAGGATCTTCTACTGTTATTGGATTAAGAGGGAGGGGAATTACCTTTCTTTTACCATCAAAAATTTGGCAATGATGACATGTGCTAGTTTCTTTATACACGTCTGAAAACAATGATGGCCAATAAAAACCTGTTCTCAAAATTTTGTTTGTTGTCACATTCCAAGAATGATGTCCTCCACAATCTCCTTTATGAAATTATTTCACTGTGTGTTGGGCTTCATTTTCTAAAAGGCAATTAAGTAACACACCTCTAGGATCTTTCCAATAAAGGTATTGATTTAAAATACAAAACTTAGCAGCTTTCAACTTCACAGATCTTTCTCTTATTTTACTTAATCCTGCATGAGCTTGTAAATTTTGAAGAACATGAACAATATCAGAATACCATGGAGATGTAGCAAAATCAATCATTACCTCCACCCCTGTGTCCAACTAATGAGATTGACTAGATAAGAAATTGAGTTGTAAAGATTCATAGTTTGAATCTGTCAACATTTTTTCCAGTCCCTGCCCTTTAATCAACTTGGTAGGTCTAATCTCTATGTCATACTCCAATAATGTTGCTATCCATTTCGCTCTTCTTCCTTCTGGGTCAGGCTATGTGAGAATCCCTTTTACTGCACTAGTTGGAACATGAGCAATTATATGTGAATGAAGAATATACACCCTAAAATATTTTAATGCTTTAACCAAAGCATATGCTTGCTTCTCCATAATATCATATTTTAATTCCCCATCTCTCAACATCTTACTAAAAAAGAATATAGGTTGCTCCATGTTCTCATTATTCTTCTGTAACAAAACTGCAACAATAGTATGTTCTAAAGCATATGAAAATATTAAGAAATCTTTAGTGAAGTCTAGACTCACCAACACAGGAGCCTCTGAAATAGCTTGTTTTATTTCTTTAAAATATTTCTTAGCCTCCGCTGTCCATTTTATTTCATGACCCTTTTTCAGCATATTTGTGATATTCATTAATATTTCAGCAAAACTGGGAATAAACCTTCTCAAAAAATTTACCTGTCCGAAGAATGATTGTATTTCTTTCTTGCTTCTTGGTTCTCCTACCTTCAAAATTGCATTGAATCTATTAGGATCAATCTTTATTCCATCCTTTGAAATTATGTGACCCAACAACTTTCCCTCTTCTAATGCGAAATTTGATTTTTTTGGATTCAATGATATACCAAATTTTCTGCATTTTATAAAAAAAAATTCCAAATGATGAATATGCTCTCTATCAGACCTTGAATATACTGTGATGTCATCCATATAAATTACCACAAATTTGCCTATTTCTCCTGCAAAAGCAATATCCATGGCACGCCGAAAGGTAGCCCCTGCATTCATTAAACCAAAAGGCATCTTTGCATACATAAAAGTGCCCCATGGTGTAGTGAAAGCAGTCTTTTCTTGATCTTCAAGTAGCAACTTAATATGATTGTACCCTAAAAAACCATCCATCATTGAAATTATTTTTGCTCCGACCACTTTTTGCAAAATATGATCCATCTTCGGCAAAGGATAATTATCTTTCATTTAGACCTTGTTCAAATTCCTGAAATCTATGCAAAGCCTTTTTTCTCCATTTTTCTTTCTGACAGGAACCAAATTAGCAACCCACCTTGAGAATCTTAAAGTCACAATAATTTTGGCATCAAACAATTTTTTGATTTCCTTCTCAATAACTGGTAACAGCTTTGTATTTATTCTTTCGAGCTTATGTCTGAAAGGTTTTTCTCTAGGTTTGATTGGAATAGTATGTTGTATTATTGAAGTATCATATTCCTTAAGGTATTCATAACTCCAAGAAAATACATCTGTATACTTTTTCATCAAGCTCACATATTCTTCTTTTTCTTTTGTAGGAAATTTTTTAGAGCTTCACAATCTTTGGATTCTCTTTAATACCAATATTTCTATATTCAATAGCATTATTAGCAGGTTTCACTTTCGGATCTTTAGCAACATCATTTTGATCAAAAAAAATTTCTAAGGGGATCAAACCTCTTGGTATAAAATTACTTTTTAATTGAATGATATCCTTTCCTCCTAAAGTTCCCTTCAATTTTTCTGTACTAATCTTTTCTTCTTCGCTTTCTTCAACATCTTGGAAATTTTCACAATTATCATTTTCACCATCAATATGAGTGTTCACAAACTCTCCAGACAACTCCAAAAATATTTTTATCTGCATATCATCCTCAAATACCTGCCAATATTTAGAATTATTAGGTATAGATGGTATATTTACAATATCCACTTGATATTGCTTTTGACCAGCACTTGGGGTTTTAAATTTACCAGCAGCAACCGCCAAAGAATCAGCCACCGTATTCCCATATCTAGGAACCACCTTAATTGTATGTTATGTAAAATAGTTACCAAACATATCCCATACTTCATTTCTATAAGCTCTCATCCAGGGATGTCTGGTTTGATAATTGTCATTCACCTAGTTTATTACAAGCTCTGAATCTCCCAAAAATCTTATCCTTTATGCTCCCAGATCTTTCAATGCATGCAACCCAAGTAACAAAGCTTCATATTCAGCCACATTATTCATGCATTCAAATGTTAACTTATATGATAAAGCTTTAAAATCCCTGATAGGAGAAATTATATATACACCAGCACCAGCACTAACCTTTGCCATAGACCCATCAAAATACATAGTCCATAAACCATCTCTTTTCTGTTTCTGTTCCAAAGCATTTTGTTCCTTTACTCCCTCTTCATTCTTTTCAAATTTCATTTGAAATCATTAGAGGAAATTTGGGGTCTAAAATGGGCCTTATAAGAAAATGTGCCAAAATAAGTTTTTGTGAGTTGGAATTCAAGAACCAATAGAATTTCAATAAAATAAGTCAACCACAATGGTTGAATTGACATATTTGTCATTAAAAAAAACTACTTTTTTTGTTCGTATTTTCGACATATCTCATTGTGTTTTTACTCAAATTTTGATCGGGAGAGCTTGTTGGATGCGGAATTTGATTCCGCATCCAACGAGTACCCACACTGCATACTTTTTACGGACCCCGCTACCCCAAAAACAAGAAATACCTGAAAAAAACATGATGATGACATCATCATCACGTTTTTCAAGTATTTCTTTTTTTTGGGGTAGCGGGGTCTGTAAAAAGTATGCAGTGTGAGTACTCGTTGGATGCAAAATCAAATTCCGCATCCAATGAGCTCTCCTGATCGAAATTTGAGTAAAAACACAAGGAGATATGTCGAAAATACGAACACAAAAAGTAGTTTTTTTCTTTCTTCCTCCAAAATTAATCAATATTATTTTATTATTTTAACTATTATTTTATTATTTTCCTTAGGAGGCCCATTTTAGACCCCAAAATTCCTCTAATGGTAGATTCCAAATCACACGGGATAGTATCATTAAAGAAAATAGAAGAACCCAAATCAGTATCGACAGCATATATGTGATGAATATCAGGTCTATCTTGACTGCTTACTACATAAGGAGTTATTTTCTCACTACACAACCTCCTACTTCCATCTTGGATAGGAATAGTAGCGTATGACATGTCCATTTGTAAACTACATTTTAACTTTGAAGTCCAAGACCTTGATAACAATATTCCAAATTTTGGTGGAATGTTGCCACTACAACATCCATTACTATTGTTTGAGTTGGCATTTTATTTAAAGTCACTACCATATCTTTAATTAGACCAAGACACTTCACCCTCTTAGAATCAAAGGAATACAAATCTTTATATGGTCTCATCACTTCCAATCCCAAACTTTCAACTACTCCTTTAGGCATTAAATTATGTCATGCTCCTGAATCTAACATGGCATTATGTACAACCATATCATGCACATTCAAACTCAAATAAAAACAAGGAACTTCTTCATCATCTATACTTTCAACCTTTAGCCCAAATGAAATAGTAGGATTATCATTTGTCAACTCCAAAATGTCTGATTGAAATTATCCTTGACCTTTTGACCATCCTTGTTATCATATCCCTGTACTCATTATTCCTCAACAATTCATTAAAAGGAACAGAGATTTTCAACTTGGAAATTTCATTCTGCAAATTGAAGATAGAATTAACTTTCTCTACATCTACTGGTGCCACCTGTTTTGTTCCTTTTGTTTTTTCTATTTTATTTTCAACTTCTTTATTTACAATAGGATCTTTTTGTATTTCCTTTCCTTTTTCTGTATTTAATGAACTGGTAGAAGGCTGGTTTGAATTTAGCCTCCCTTTATTATAACAGCTTCTATGTTTCTTAGTCTGATCTTCCTTTGTACATCATACATAGCATGTAAATAACCCCTCTGATACTACTCTGATTCCCTTTCAAAATCCTCATTTCCACCTTCCTGTGCAAACATGTGATCTTCTTCTTCAGTAAGGCATATCTCTGAATCTAATTCCCCAAAAAGATGAATTTCATTATCAGCAGGGTCTTCTTCATTTGCAACATAATTCTCAGGGAAAGGTGGTCAAATCTGTTGCTCTTCTTGATTCCTTGGGTTTCTCATATCTCTTTGTCTGTTTTGTGGAGGCATAGGAGGATTTGGCCTTATAAAATTCGGATTTCTTATTTGAGGATTAGTTTGTTCTCTATTGAATGATCTATTGTCCATAGTCAATCTATCCATTAACTTCTCCATTGTTTTCAACATCATTTCAAATTTACTATCAGTAGCAGAAGAAGAAGAAGAAGGCATATTTTCTGGGTCTTGTTTTCCTCCTATCAATGTCTCTTTGTTTCATCTTTTCACTCGCCATCATATTTGCTTCCACTTCTAAAGCATCCATGAACATGGAAGCAAGACTCGTTGACTTTCTCTCCCTTAATGAAAATGCAAAATCATTATCAAAGGCCCTAGAATAATGAAGTTTAGCAGCAACTGTAGAAGGTAAACTCTCATAAATCTGCTTGAAAATTCAGGAACAGATTCAAAACCTCCTTTCTTGAGACTATTGTATTGGGAAAAAAACTGCAAAGGGATTTGTTTAGCATCCCACCTTTCTAGAAATGCATTCTGGAAAGCTTAAAAAGTCAAGATAGATGCAGCTGACAAATCTTTAAACCATTTCTTCGCTTCCCCTAATAAGCTTTGAGCAAACAACTGCATTTTAACATCTGCATAATCAACTTCCTCCAAGTCAACAAAATCTTCAAATTTAGCTACATGTGCTTTGTTGTTATACCTCCCTCTCCATCAAATAAAAAAATTCTCTAGGAATAATTTTGGGGAAGATCATGCAATACAACAGGTACAATGTAAAGGAGCAAATCTGGCTGCCATTGGCCTAGGTGGATTTGGAGGGACTAAGAAATTTTGAATGTTTTGAACAATAGGTGCTTCTTCAACCTTTGCAGACTGTTGAAGATCTATCCAAAGGGAATCAAGTAAATAAGATTCTAATCTACGATGGTTGAATTCAACGTTTTCAAGATCAAATTCATATTTAGACTTCAACAAAGCCTTTTCAATTTTAATTTCCCATTCTTGATCAAGGATACTATGCAAATATTGAGAAGATGATGCACCAAACAAAGAAATATCTATTTTTCTTTGTCTTTTTTCATAAATAATTTTTCTAGAAAATCCAAACTTCGTAAGACTTTAGTATCAGTATTACCTCGTGTATGTCTTTTCGAAGCCAGGATGTCTTTTGAAATCTTTAAATAATTTTAAACTGGAATCGCCAGGGAAAATGTACAACCTTCTTCACTAACAAAAATTCTTGTTTTCCCACAGAAATCTTTTCTTGATCTTTATAAACTTTGTCGTTCCTCCTAGGGATAATTTGCACCTTCATCCCCAGTAGCAGAACCAATTTGTTATCACTCAAAATATACCCAATGTTATAAAGGTAATCTTAAGGTAAGAACAAAAACCACTTTCGAAAGAAACTGGCTTTTCTTTCCGAAGAGGGGTCTCTCAGATATAAACTTTAATAAGGCCAGATATTGAAATCAATAATTTAAGTTTTGCAGATGGTTGAAACAACACATATAACCATTGGGCAATGGAGTCAAAACAGATAAAGATAATGCAAAGCTTCATACAAAGAATCCCAACAAAGGCAAGATAATCATCAAGTCACATCCATTCAATGATTTTCAGGCGACAGGAAAGAAACATGAATAGTCCATCAATACAGAGAATCACAAGATGAATTCCATATCAACTTTAGAAGAAATATTTGTGAAATATCTGAAACAATATCCAGAGCATAACATGTATGAATTCTGAAACTATTAAACACTACGTTCAGATATGAAAGAAAATAGAATGGAAGGTAAACACTTAGAAGACAATCACATGGAAAGAAGGCACAAACTGTAACATAAATGACACATGAATATTTGAAGATCAACCAGCATTCGGCTCTATTATTTCATTCAAAAATCATAAAGTTCTCAAAAACATCGATCCAAGCTTATGGGATCCAAACCCCAATACAACAAATATATACAAAAATAGTTTCTTCCCAAGAAGATCAATAACCAATTAATCTGTTAATCAAATTTTTTTGTAACCATATCCCTAATAACTAGAAATAAAAACCACATGATTTAATTCAAATAAAAGATTGATTGATTATAGCAAACATAGTGACTGCAAGGTATCCTGAATAAACAACTTCATGAACTGCAACATCTGTCTTCACGAATGAAGTATGTACTTGGTCTTTTCGAATTTCTCCATGATATTCCATTTTTCCACATTTGGGGTGTCGTATTCTATCATCTCTCTAATGGAAACCTCTAAATCCACATAAGCTTCATAAGACACGGCAGGAAATCCTTTCTTAATAATTAAAAACTTCTCCAATATCTCAAAGTCCTCTGTCAATTTTTCTACAATGATATTTCCTGATAACCCTTTAACTAAATCTTCAAACTTGGAATGGTCCATGCGATTCTGTATTAATAAACTATGATATTGCTCCTGGGAAAATAACCTTCCTTCGTCATCCCAAAAAGAAGGGAGACCATCATCAAATAGATCTTTAAAATCAATCCTAAAATCCTTTATCTGCGAAGACATTGTATTCGCCTTATCCTGCACCACTTTCATGAGTTGATGTTTGTTTATAAACTTATTTTCCCACAGCAGAGTTGCTACTCTGTCCTTAATCCCGATGTACTGCAAATTCTGATATGTTAAAGAATTTAAGAAATTCAAAGCGTTGTGAGCAGTATTCAAAGGCTTCTTTTCCATGGTTTCATTGGCCAACTTCAATCTTTGAGTAGCTAAATTGACTAGTGCACTTTCATCGCCAATAAAATTTAAATAATGCCTAAACTTGGTGATTTCCATAGACAATGTATCCCAAATTAAATGTTTAGCTCCTTGTTGAGGAGCTCTTCCTGAATTTCTTTCTTTTGACTCACTGAACTTTTTTTGCAATTGGCTTTTATCATTCAAGGTTTTATTCTTTTCCTTGATGCTCTTAGCCAATTTTGATTTGATTTTTTCATTTTCCTCTTTAAATTCTTTAATCTCCACCTCTTTCATACTTACCTGTGACATAGGAACTAATAGATCATCTGCATAAAATTCATTTAATGGTCTTTCAATATTTACAAGGGGTGAATCAGTGTCAATAGGAGTTTGACTCATCAATTTTTCCATAGTTTATTTTTCATCATTCTGATCCTTTTTCAACTTCAAAATCTAAGCCACCAATTCGGTTCTTTCTACTTCGCACTTGTTTTTCTCTTCCTACAGTTTCAATGATTTTCCTTTGTAGTCCATCATCTCTTGATAAATTTTCTCTTTTTTCCTCCTGAGGTGTAAATAATTATGAGTGTAATGCTCTGCCTAACCGGTAGAGAACTCGTTCCATTTCTCTGTGATGTTCTCTATCAAGACATTTTAAATCATATTACAGGTTTATATCTATGTCTATACTATTATTTTTATAAACATATGAATGTACAATCATGAACTGTAAACATACTAACCTAGAAATAGGAGTTGTGCAGGTTTGATAAACTTCATGAATTTTTTTGTAAATTAGACAATAATACCATGCAGAAATTTAATATCTAATTATCTGGAATTGAAATACCTGGGACCAACGGTCGTAGTAGATCCAAGAGTTTGCTGTAGACCTTGTAGGCTCCTTCCTCTTCGAGCTTTCCATCCAACCATCCAAGCCTTGATTAACAAAATGATGTGCCACCCTGCCGACCAGCTCTCATCATGTGCTGGCCCTAGGAAACCCATGGGTTTCCTAGCCCCCGATCCCACAAACCAATAATACCGAGAGAATATTCCTTTCTGTTCTTTATCTTCTCCGTCATTTACAGATATTCTCTCCTTGAGTTATCCCCCTCCTCAAGTTTATCCTCCGTAATTTTCCACTGATGCAGAGTCTAATTTCCCCAAAAAAAATCCTCCTTCTCCACCACCTTTTCCCCCAAAACCCTCCCTTCCTCCCCCCCAAGTTTTCGATGCTAGTCCCTTCTTATAATCATGAATATTCATTTATTTATTCAATTGTCCTTATCTTGTGCATCCCAATAATTAGGGTTATTTAAATTGAATTGAATAAGTTGGTTGTCAAGCATTTATTAATTCTTGGAATGTTCACCATTGGTCCCCCACGGGATGGTGTTTTAATAGCTATTCCTACTCAAATCAATTATGTGGAATAAAATAATAATTTAGTACTTATCTTGTGTACAGGTGAGTATCAGAATCCGATGTTTGTAATCATATTTAATAAGTAGTATTATAAAATCAATCATGTCATATCTTGATGATCATATTTCATAGTTCAATATACATGTTTAACCTACATGGAATGATTTGGTCTATTTAATTAATTTTTATTCTAGTTATTTTCTCTTGGATTTAATTGAACAATTGACTACGTTTACCGCAAGAGCGTAATAATAACAATAATAATAATATTAATTTTTTAATTTAAATAATTGACTATGGTTAACATAAGATCTTAATAATAGTCATCATAGAAATAATTGTCTAATTAAACTATCAGTTATGTTTACCACAAGAGGCACTATAATAATAATAATACTAATAATAATGATAATAATAATACCATTAATAATAATTATAATCAAAGACATTTTATAGTTTGTTTGTTTTTAATGACAAGTATCATAGTCATGAGCAAGTTATCTCTAGATTCATAATCAAAACACCCTTAGGGGTTTAAACAACCCTGAAAATATTGTTAATGTAAATGAACAATGTTTAAGTCTATGCACGACAACTTTCTAAGGATTATTCTAATTTACAACACTTGACTACTTACGTATTACAGTGTTCACCTATCATTAATGAATATGTTAACTTAATATTCATTATTCCATTAACATATTTACCTATGAAAACCTATACCATTATTGATCGTGTTAAGTATTGGTATGCCGACGTTGGTATACGTGTGAAAAGTGTCCATGGGTGGCCAGTGCATGCATAGATCATACACGTACTATAAGAAAACATCATATATCCTATATAATAATAATAATAACATTAACAAAATAATAATGATTTACATAGATAGGACATTCGTGGATACAAGACATAACAATCACAAATACCTAACCGGATTAACATACAAACATGTAATATTTTCAGTATCATCAATCATTAATTATTAATGAATTAAGTTATAACATCATTATATTTTCAGATTCATTACTCAATCAATTATTTTCAAGGAAGAGACACCTAATACTACTAATCTTGGTGTCGTAGATCCCCCCTGACCCAACACAGTACTAGCTATAACATCCTCCCATCCTAACCTACATCCGCACCCTCCTTATCCTTCCTCTGCTAGTATAGAAGTGGATGTCGGCTTCACCGACCTGACCACATAAGAACCTGAGAGTGATAGCATCGGCTGAACAACGGACCTAGCCTCTCCTAGCAGGAATCCGACCGTCGTCATCACAACAACATGGGGAGCGTGTCTCAGCATGACCCTCCCACGACCTCGGGTACTCGACCGTCTTCATCACAACAACATGGGGAGTGTGTCTCAGCACGTCCCTCCCACAACCTCGGGTATCATAAAAACATAGGGTGGAACACATCCATCCCTCTCACCATCCTGGGTCTATATACCCTCTCAAAACATACTTTGATGCTGTCGAGATTATTGGTATGTGTCATCGTATCATCAATTTTGGTAATCAAGGCTTTTCTGCAGAAATATGTACTATACCACACTTCATATAAAGTATCCATTTATTACATAGCCCGTGTGTCCTGCAGATTAGTACTTTGAAAACATACATTCATAATAATATCTCCATTCAGTCATCAGTTGGTGCATATTATTAACAACAATTCCTTTCATTGTATAACTCATTAAATCGATCACATCATGGGTCAATATCCATGTACCACATCATATATATTACATTTATCAATGACGACAATTAAACATACACGGTCTTTATGAACAAAGGAATATCATGATAACTATAACATAGTGACCTCACAAACATAATAATAACATCACAATCAATGTATCAACATAAGCATAGTAACATCTTAGACATAGTAGCAACATCTATCATGTCATAAATATGGTTTACTCAGTCAAACCGGGTCCAACATTTACTAAGAAAATAAAAACGCAACATGTTGATATGTCTAGTCAAATATGGGCATTACATATACTCACCCTTCAGGAAACTTCGTCCCGAAGTTATTGTTATGCATGATTATAAGAATATATTATTATGCATAATATAGGTGTCTTACTACTAGAATTCATTAGTTATGGTAGTCCCACTTGGACCTTTACTTGATCAACCTGTCGATGTCATTTTACTATTTTATTTCTTTTATCGCCTAATATATGCTCTTAAACTTTTTCTGAAAAACATATCCTAGTAACTACTTATGACCTCCTCGAGGATCCCCATTTGTAACATGCATTAAGGTTCATCCTGCCTTACTAGACAATTATCCACAACAATTTATACAAAATTTAATTTTTTTTAAAAAGTTCTATAGTCTTGTTTCTATTGTGATTCATAACGAGACTTTAGTTCCCTTTTGTTGTTGTTGTTGTTGACTCGTTTATGAATTTCTAGCTTTATTGAATCTCTCTCCAATTTACATTACTTATGTTTTCATTAAAATTGTTAATTAGGATCCATCTTGACATCGGTACTTCTATAATAACTTGAATAACACTATGTTTTATTAATCAAATTCCATTCACCAATCAATTCTCTTTAAAGAGCACTCTTACCCTATGAATGGCACATTATCCAAAGAGTACTTACAATTGCTACTTATTTCTTTGAAATTTTAATAATGGGACACACTTTCTATACTATGTAATTAAATTGATAGTTTCTTGGCTTATCGTATCATTTTTCTATGATAATATCTAAATGTTGTTTATACATTCATCTCTTTCTATACTAATTCCTATTAATAGTCCTAAAACAATTTTCCCTTTTGTACCATTCATTTATTGCTAACGCTCTTCAATCTACTTTAGTTATTACATATTGTGTTCAATCTACTTTAGTTATTACATATTTTTACCCATTGATATCATCATTACTTTCACACCTCTTAGTCACTTACTACTTACACAACTAACCATTCTATTGCACCACTCCATTTAATGCTCATCAAAATGTATCTTTAGCACCTTTAATGTTTTCATTAATCCGTGTATATCAAGTTTACAATATAAATAATCTTTATAATAATGCAATCGCTTAGGCATCCCTAGGAATGTTGACATACTATCTCTAGATAGGTACTTCATACAACCATGTGATCACCACTCCTAACATAGGGTATCCTTATAAGATGAATATAACTTTTACATAACCTAATCTTTTGTATGCACACTAGGAAACACAGAACTAATCAGGAGACGTTCCTATTAACTCATAATTAATCAACATCCTCATTAGAGTACATTGTGTTTAATTACAATGTGGAATTAGTTATGCGTACTCTTTCTATCCCCTTGCTCAATAATTTTGTAACAACGCTTCATCATAAATTAACTTAGGTAGTGTGATTTTGCACTTAGGAGGTGATCCCTTTATAACC
>LPNX010539440.1:4209-59071 GCA_001517045.1 Pseudotsuga menziesii | reverse complement strand
ATATATATATATATTTATACATCTCTCATGCTTTTATTATTATTAATATATACTTATTTTTAAACTTTATATTCATTATTACTAACATGTTTATTAATTCACCATACATCTTCTATACACCTTAACATTTTTATTTATTTTTATTTATTTATTTATTTTTTAAACTTTATTTTATATAAAAATCACTTTATCCAAAAAAAAAAAAAAATTTGGTTCTCTATGTCAACCCACATGTAAAATTGACATATTTAACCCACATGTACATTTGAACCATTTATTTAGTACATTTTATGTATAAATATGTTAACTTAGTCCCCAACTAATTACCCCTCTTTACTCTTCTGATACAATTATTCTTTACCGTGAAACCTTGGTCTATACACTCTATAGAACACTATGGATAATGTGATGCCGCTAAATCTCCATTTTGACAAGTGGGGAAATTAAAACTATTAACTTAGTGAAATAGGTGAAGTGTCATCAATGGGATATTTCTCCTTCGGAGAGTTTGGTTCAATTATCATATTGTTTTACACTTGTGCAAAAGGCGCACTAAGTGGTTCAGTTAAAAAAAATAACAATAAAGCATGTTTTGTGTATGTACCTGGATTTTAGTGGAATCTAGGTTAATGATGACATTCAAATGTTATGTGCCCTCACTGTTACAATGCATTACTCGAAATAATATAAATTTTTAACCAATAAATATTTATAATATACTTCACATTAAATGACCAACAAACACATGTGCATGTATATGTATTTATTTGTGATGACATTATTCTAACATTAACTTTTATTTGCAAAATCTTCTATCCCTCAATATAGCTTCTAGAACAAACAGTGGCGTTAATTCTAACCTACAGATCTTCCATTCTCTCAAAAAGGCAAGCATTTAGTACCTACTACAAATAATTTGCAGATCTAAACAAGATACGTCCAATGCATTTTCCCAAATACAAATCCAATGGTTCACAGAAGTTTAAAGTTGAGCAGCTTTGAGAACAAATCTTATCTTTTTCTAAGAGATAAGATATTACACGCATTTTATTATGGAATAGCTAACTAACAAGTTGTAATGAATATTTCCACTCAATTTAAAATATGTATGTTTACACACTATAAAATGCGTGCTTCAAAATATAAATAAACAAGTGGAATAAGCAACAAAGTTGCTTAGTACCTGCCTCCTAAGAAGAGATTGAAAATATATAGCAATAGGATAATTTTGCTATAAAAGAGTTTCCCTTTGCAAATATATTGAACATGCTTGATTTAAGTTGCAAATCCCTAAACTTCTTAGTTTTAAGTTGCTTAATCTCTTTGCTCACAATAAGCCCTCGAAGTATGGACTTTCCTAACTAATAGTTTTTAGTTCAAATTATTTAAGTCATCATTTGGTATATATCATTGATAACGTAAAACTTTTATATATAAGCTAAGTGTTTTGGTATGGTTGTAGTTTTAGAGATTGAATAGCTCAAGTACCATTAGTAGATTATGCCATTTTTTAACTCATTAATTATATCAATAAAGTATTGGATTTAAAGTAATGGAGCTAGTTGGTTAAGCATATTTAATAGATCCTCATAAAGCATGGTGTTTATTACTTCATAGTTAATCTAATAATTTATTTAGAAATGAGTTTGGGATAATTATGGTTATCACAAATCAAATAGCTTATTCCATCATATATTAATTTAGCTTTGCTTTATACCATCATCATATTAATTTAGCTTTGTTTTATCCCATCGTTAGTTAGGAAAACAAGATATGTGGGGAACATATAAGAATACATCATATCATAGTTACCATATTCGAAGTGGAATAATGAATTGAGTTACCCTACATCATTTATCATAATTATCGAAGTCGAATAATTGATTATTCGGGTTAGTGAATGTCATTATAAAAGAGGCTTCGCAAGAGCTGGTCGTTATCACAAAAAAATGATGGGTAACAGATGACACGACAATAAATTGAAAAGTGAATTATTTGAAATGTTTCTCCGAATCTATGGAATTCTAACCTAAGTTTACTAAATTACAATGTTGAATAATTAAAATGGTTAATTAATTAGCATATTTACATAGTTTGTGATTTAGTTATATTTTTAGAGATTAAATGCTTGAGAGATAATGATGGAATGGAATACAAATTATATTTTTTGTCTTCATATTCTTCTAACTAACATATCCACATAGTTTGTGGCTGGATCAAATGTGAGTAATCCATATCTAGCTACATAAAAACCTCTTTAAGTCTGAGCAATCCCTAGGTACACATAAACCGATTCAAGTGTGAGTAATCCATGCCTAACTACATGTTATAACAAACATTCTTTTTGTTATCCAAATATACTTATCTACATGTTATAAGAAACATTCTTTTTGTTATCCAAATATACTTATCTGTAAATGAAAATGAAAATACAAAAACTATAAACTTAATAATTCTACACACCAACTTAATTTTGATTCTTGATTCCGACCAAAATTTTGATAACTATGCCATACATCCGAAGTGTGATTGAACCAAATTTGATTAGTATGCCTCCATATAATTTACAGGGCAATGTAAAAGATGTTTACCATTATAAAAAAAATCCTTACTAAATCCATTCCCATAAATAAATAAAATTTCCTCAAAATTATTTGAACCAAACACACAAGATTAGTTAATTTAATTTCAATTTAACTTTGAAAAATAATAAATGCACAGATCTTGACCAAGAATAGACATAACTTTTCAATCTACAACTCTGATCCTGGCTGTGTGGGTGCTATACATCTCATCTTTGAATCAGGGAATGATTTTATGGTTTCTGAGCATATCAATCCATTCAACACAAGAGCTCTCTGTATTCCGAAACCCCAGAAACCTATGCTCCTTGCTCTTGTTCATGCTGCTAACAGCATTCTTCAAATTCAAATTCCTGTTCAAGATCCTGTCAACATACAACCACCATTGTTCCCCAAATTCTTCAAACCAGTTCTCCACAAGCCCATTCTCCTTCACAATCTCTTCCCACACGCCGCTCTTATCCTTCATCTCTTCCGCCATGGAAAAGCCACGCCCGTAATAATCACCAGGCTCCACCCCCAGCTTCTCCGCTAGAAATGTCCACAACTTTTTCCATCTGAACACATCCCCATTGGTAACATTAAACACCTGGTTCTTCCCATTTGCTTCAACGCACGCCCATATCTGCTGCTCTGCAATAAGCTCGGCATCTGAAGCATCCATAAGCCCCTCCCATGTCACGGAATTCCTTGGGAATCTGAATCGCCTGCCCTCCTTGCAAATCGCAGCGTAAACTGAGAGAGCAGCGAGGAGATTCTTGGAATTAGAGCTACTCGACGGAGAAAACCCCAACAATATCAAAGCAGGGCGATGAACAGACCAACTAATTTTAATTTCACTATGTGCTCCTAATTTTTCAAACAATACGTCTTCCAACTTATAGTAACTGAAATTCGAGCAATTTTGCAGCCTAGGAAGCCTCTCGTGAAATGGAGCATCGTGGAAATCAGTAATCATATCCATGTCGGAGATCTCATGAGAGCCCAAATAATTTTCTGATCCCGTTTGCAGACACACATGTTCCAGATTTGGCGCATTAGGGATAAGAGAATCCAAGAAATTTGAAAGCATTTTACCGTTCAAATCGCTTGAGTTTAACTGTGATATAATTTTTATTTTTTTAATTTTATAATTATGACGTCATATGGACACATGTCAACTCAAATCCAGATACCAAATCCCAATGTTGACATCAGCTTCTATCCACCAATCAGCTGTTGACAAAATAGTTTTTTTAACAAAATTAAAAAAAATATTTTACAAATCCCTAAGTTATACTTTACAAAACAGATTTTAATTTTTTAAACCTGCATCAAAATAGACCAAAGTCAACCAAAGTCAAAATCAATCGATTACAATATACCTGTTGAGGCAGTTATAATAACTGTTTTAGAAAACAAATATCAAACTATATGCCAATGTAAATTTAACTAAAAAAAATGAGAGCTAACTTTCATGATTGAAGAAAAAAAAGACTTAAATTTTACTAGTTACAAACATATAAACTGAATAAAAATACTTACAAGTTTTCTTAGAATCCGTTCATAATGCACAAATGGTTCATTTAGACCAATAAACAACACTGCACCAACTGTCGGTGAAACTTTTTTGAGCACTGAAATTGTATTTAATATTCATTAGTGGATTAGTGGATTTTTTTATTTTTTATTTTTTTTAAGGGTTCTTGTCATTTACGTCCGCGGAAATTTGGTGCTTGTTAGATATATTTTTATGTTATACGGGTGATTCCACGGACCTGGGTAACACTTTTTGGCAAGAGCATTTCGGCAAAAACAGAAAAATGCACCTCGGTCGAGGTCTTGTTAAGCCCTCGACCGAGGTCTTAATATCTCGACCGAGGGCTTGTTAAGCCCTCGACCGAGGTATTTAAATACCTCGATCGATGTATTTAAATACCTCGACCGAGGTATTGCGGGCTTTAAAAACCCTCGACCGAGGTATTTAAATACCTCGACCGAGGTATTTAAATACCTCGGTCAAGGTTCATACCTCGGTCGAGGGCTTAAAAAAACAGACTTAGCCCCCATTCAAACAAATGGAAAATTTCCTATGCCTTGCAGAGGTGTAAACCCTGCCATTCCTAGCACATAACTGAGCGGAGTTGATACCGATAGATTCACCAATGAATCTTCTATCCATTGACGTATCATACATGCATTTTGGCATTCATATGATATTTATTTTTTAATTACTTCTAAAACTTATACTTAGAAAATCACACTGCAACTTCGAAGAAGCTCAAAGAAAAATCCGCAGAGTTAAAAATACACAGCCAAAAAATTCTTAAAAATGCACACATCACATATCGACGTGTCCTCTTCAAAAGGGTATCTTTGGTTTTTCTATTTTTGAAAAAATAGAAAAAATTCCTTTACGTGGACAAATATGTGTTTAAAACGATGCTGAAATCGAATGTGGTCACTTTCGAAAAATAATAAATAATTGTATAAAGCGAAAAAAATTAACAAAAAAATATGCACATCACACTGCATTTTATGTAGATCATGCTCATATATTTATTTTTTTTAAATTATTAATGCAAGATTGAATTACTCTACGTGGACACGAGCCACTTATTAGCTTCTTCAATTTTTTAAGCTCACGCAGTTCATTAAATGCAAAAATTCACACATTAAATGACATCGGAATATTTTTTTTTAAATATCACTATGAAGCCAACATAATATTCTACAATTTGTTTTTTTACTGCAAGTCAAAATTCACATGGCATATATGCGTTTTCAGGGCTTCTCTCTAGTACATGAGTAAAAAATCAGGTTTTCATCGCCAAATTTGGCCAAAAAGTGTTACCCATCTTCATGGAATCACCCATACTTAAGTGTGATTAAAAAAAAATCTACACTTCAACTCATGCACTAGCTAGGGATTTAAAATTTGGGGTTTAGGGTTGCTGCACGTATTAGGGTATAGGGTTTTGGGTTTCCATTACTGTAGTCATGTTAAATCAACAAGTTACAGTATTGCTATCAAAACAAAACACTGGCAGACAAAATTCGTTTCTTCACATCAACGCATAATTTGTTGAGCATTTAAAGAAGAGAAAGGGGTCAGTGGAAGAAGGATTAATTGTAGCATTATTCGGAAATATAATGAAATGCAACAAAAAAAAGTCCTACATACATTGAGTTCATCTCTACGTCTTAATTAATTGACCTAGTTGCTTTCGATCTGAACTCACAACCCTTGCAAAAGAAAGCTTTAATCGCAGTAAACTTTTAATGGAAGCATCTTACCTGATTTTTCCAAATGCAAAAGTTCTTCCTATGAATATGACGAATCTACTGTGCAACGGGCAGAATACACATGTATAGCAGGCTGCAGGTAGGCATGTAAAAAACAGAAGTTTGTAGGAACCAATCCTTTATTATCAAAATTTAATCACATGAGCAATACGGTTGAAGAAGAGAACATCTGCTCTACACTAGAGTTAAGAACACGGCTTATACTGCACATATAAAATTGTGTAATAGTGGATACCTATCAGATAAAGTTGGACTAGCAGGCGGGAAAATATCTGTTGTAAATCGCTGCCAGCCGGCTAGGTTCTCTATTTTCAGCTCAGAGAATAGATAGCTGGATGACAGATACAATCCAATCCACTTTGGTCGATCCTCCAGTCTTATTTCTTCTGTTTAGCAGGTAGATGGAGAGAGAACCTAGTGCCAAGACAATCGCTAATTTCTATGGGTTCTGCTTGCATCGGTGAGGTGGTCACGGATACACAGTTCTTAGATAATGCATGTGTGGCGCACAGGGAGCAGAGGAAAACCAATCTGGTAGACCTCCATCAATCAGTACTTTCCATTCGATGTAACATCAAATTGTAAGTAGGTAGACACCTGTCCAAGCCTTCGCAAATGAGGCCATCTATAATAGTAGCTTTATTTAAAATTATTAATCTATAGAAAGAAGTGTTGTTTTTCTTTTCAATAAATAAGTAATATATAAAATTATTTAGCTGCTTGCCGACACATGCTGACTTCCATGTTTTATGTTTTCTGAAAAGGACCTAGACACTACGCCACCTGTATGCCTTTACGTACCTCCTCCCACACACTCGGCGTATGTGCACCTGTATGCACCATAGATTTGCATGCCGCACAGATGGCATGAATAACCCTACCGAAGTTCTAGAAAACTCCACCAAAAAAAAAAAAAAAATTATTCATATAAATATTTTTATAGTTTATTTAACTTGGTATCGGTGTTGACGCAGACCTCTTCTCTCGTTTTTTTTTTCTCAGGGATGGGCATCAGATGATTTGTAAATTGGCCGCTGAAGGTCAGAAGCTGAAGTTCGTTGGCATAAATGTTCCACCAGGTGCAAACTGGTCAGGTATCAATGGTTTAATTTCGTTTACTAAGTTCGAGATCATTGTAGAGTTTTACCTGTATAGATTCTTGCTAACATTCTCTTAAAGGAGCATTCTAGGAATTAAAGGATGAGTTTCTGAATTACTCGTCCTTTGCTATCAATTTCTTTCAGCGTATTTCTGTCTAGACGATGCATTAGCTCTCGATATTTGATCCCAAGAACGCTAACTCAGTCCTATGGAGGGCACCTCGTTGGGTAATTTCCTGCATCCTGTACAATTAACAGGAAGCGGAAGGCCTGTTTTACAAGCGGGTGAGTTTGAGTGCTTGATTCTCGATGCAGTTGATTTGGAGGTGGAGGAAAATTCATTATACCCAAATCAAGAAATGGTCTAGAATTTAGCTTTCTCCGAGCACCCATACCTGAGAAGAAGCTTGTTTATTATGCATAGAAATTGAGGAAAATGTCAGTGTATTAAGTCTGTCCGTTCATCCTGATATTGGCATGGTTTCCTATGCTGGAGTTTTTGCTGAGAATGAGCAAGATTCTGTCTAGGAATTTCCAGACTTGTTAATAGTCTTCATATGTTTGAGATAAGTGGTTTTTCCGTGTTTGAAAGTCTTCTTCCTCACCCCGCTTATAGGCACTACCATGTATGCACTATGATCTCTTCCATCCATATATTGATAATGTCCTTTAAGATCTATTAGGATGATGGCTTGTTCTTTAAAACACGTTAGAAATAGATGCAGATAAATACTGATGAGTTAGGGCTTAATGATTAGGGTTTCAATCCGTCAGGGTTTTAATTTTATTTTCCCTCTGGAATTGGCTGGTATTCTATTTCTGTTTATTGCTTTACCATCATGAATTGTCATGCGGAGCCAACAACCAATACCTTACACTCAATGCAGAGATAGATCTAAATTGTTGGATTCTCTTTATACAGCCAGCAAGGTTCCAACTTCCATATCTATTTTCTTTCTCAATGCCAACCAAGGCCCTTTTTTTGTATAGGACTCTATCTATCTGTTTTTATAAGCAATAAACTAGGTACGGGTGGGAATCTAAATCAATAAAAGGGCAGAGGCTCCAAAGGCAGAGGTGTATTATCATTGTAGATTAAATTTTTATTGGGAAATATAAGTTGTTGCTCGGGTACCCTATAGATACTGGCCAATAAGCTGCAGCATCTGAGCTTGTAAACCCAATTTAGATTTACCCTTATAGCTTATTGGCTGCAATGCTACTGCTATGAGTCACGAGCATTCATTTTAAGTTCTTTTATCTCCAAAAGATAGGTTATGGCAAACCTTGTTACACTTTTAGTAATGTATAATTTCTAAAAACAACCCGTGGGTTATTCTCTTCCATCGTCTCTGTATTTTAAGATAGTATTTCCTTTTATTTATGCTTCATCTCTAACACATGCGATGGCATCCTCCTAAACATATGCGGAATTATATACACCATAGATAGCCATCCGCTGGGGTATGAGGATATATATGTATATATACATGTTAAAACCCTAAGGTCTGTGATTCATAACCAAACACAACATGCTCCGAATTATTTTTATACCTCAACTCCGACCCATGCGACTTGAGTCACGGCTTCGAATCTAGATGTTAAATGTCCTCCTGGTAAAAGGCTCGATATAGTAATTTATAACTTGAAAGATGTCGAGAGGTTAAGATAGGGTGATAGATATGTTGCAACCCTTTTCGACTGCAATTTTGGTAGACTGAACTGGTATCATACATCTGGTAAGCAGTCGAATGATTAGGATAGAACCATATTGTGTTATAATCCTTTGAATACGATTCTGGTGAGAACTGAATCGATATAGTATATATATAACATAGGCGGTCGAAGGTTTAGGATAGGAATATTTATCTTATAATCCTTTTTAACTGTGTTTTGGTAACATACATGCTTTTATAGGCATGGTAGATGTCGAACCTACACGTTCTAAAACCTGCAGCAACGTGCGCCATCAACTCTTCGCCCTACCGGTGCTTAATTAAATTCCTTCACCAATGTTTTGATACTTTCACCTTGTAAGGCCTTCTAAGTCTAATTCCTCAGTGATCTGTACCACCTGCATTTAACAATCATGGCTGATGGTGCGTGATGAACATACGCGTCCTTGGAGGTCTAGCAGTGAACAATTTATACAACACACAAGTTTGTTTAGCACGCTATGAACATGTGCCCATTGATGCGCGATGGAGAAATGGTTGTACAAGCCAAAAGTTTAATTTATTATTTTATGTTTTCCTTTATTATATAATTTTTCATGTGCAGGAAGACACTTGTGCTCTCTTAACCGGGTTAATGCCCTTAAGATTTGGAATTTTTAACATTATAGGATTCTATGCGAAACAGGAGAAGTTGATGATTTTGCAAGGAGATACTAGAGTGGGGGATTCAGAAAGAAATGGTCCTATAAGGATACAGTCGCATTTTATGCAACCAGGAGGCAATGACTATCCTCACGTTCTATAAAAAATAAGCAATTCGAGTTCTAGCTAAAGAGACGAGCAAAGGGAGCGTGACTGGTAAAGGTCATGCAGTAGTGCTTATGTAAAATTTTAGTTTTGATTATTTTTATTCTAGAGGGCCCCTTTAGGTTCCAGTTTTAGAACCTAGGGCTCTGATACCATTCTGTAATGCTCTGCCTAACCGGTAGAGCACTCGGTCCATTTCTCTGTGATGTTCTCTATCAAGACATTTTAAATCATATTACAGGTTTATATCTATGTATGTACTGTTAGTTTTATAAACATATGAATGTACAATCATGAACTGTAAACATATTAACCTAGAAATAGGAGCTGTACAGGTTTGATAAACTTCATGAATTTTTTTGTAAATTAGACAATAATACCATGCAGAAATTTAATATCTAATTATCTGGAATTGAAATACCTGGGACCAGCGGTCGTAGTAGATCCAAGAGTTTGTTGTAGACCTTGTAGGCTCCTTCCTCTTTGAGATTTCCATCCAACCATCCAAGCCTTGATTAACAAAATGATGTGCCACCCTGCCGACTATCTCTCATCATGTGTTGGCCCTAGGAAACCCATGGGTTTCCTAGCCCCCGAGCCGATAAATCAATAATACCGAGAGCAGCTTCCTTTTCGTTCTTTATCTTCTCCGTCATTTACATATATTCTCTCCTTGAGTTATCCCCATCCTTAAGTTTATCCTCCGTCATTTTCCACTGATGCAGAGTCTAATTTCCCCCAAAACCCTCCCTTCCTCCCCCCCAAGTTTTCGATGCTAGTCCCTTCTTATAATCATGAATATTCATTTATTTATTCAATTGTCCTTATCTTGTGCATCCCAATAATTAGGGTTATTTAAATTGAATTGAATAAGTTGGTTGTCAAGCATTTATTAATTCTTGGAATGTTCACCATTGGTCCCTCACGGGATGGTGGTTTAATAGCTATTCCTACTCAAATCAATTATGTGGAATAAAATAATAATTTAGTACTTATATTGTGTACAGGTGTTTGTAATCATATTTAATAAGTAGTATTATAAAATCAATCATGTCATATCTTGATGATCATATTTCATAGTTCAATATACATGTTTAACCTACATGGAATGATTTGGTCTATTTAATTAATTTTTATTCTAGTTATTTCCTCTTGGATTTAATTGAACAATTGACTACGTTTACCGCAAGAGCGTAATAATAACAATAATATTAATATTAATTGTTTAATTTAAATAATTGACTATGGTTAACATAAGATCTTAATAATAGTCATCATAGAAATAATTGTCTAATTAAACTATCGGTTATGTTTACCACAAGAGGCACTATAATAATAATAATACTAATAATAATGATAATAATAATACCATTAATAATTATTATAATCAAAGACATTTTATAGTTTGTTTATTTTTAATGACAAGTATCATAGTCATGAGCAGGTTATCTCTAGATTCATAATCAAAACACCCTTAGGGGTTTAAACAACCCTGAAAATATTGTTAATGTAAATGAACAATGTTTAATTCTACGCACGACAACTTTCTGAGGATTATTCTAATTTACGACACTTGATTACTTACGTATTACACTGTTCACCTATCATTAATGAATATGTTAACTTAATATTCATTATTCCATTAACATATTTACCTATGAAAACCTATACCATTATTGATCCTGTTAAGTATTGGTATGTCGACGTTGGTATACGTGTGCAAAGTGTGCATGCGTGGCCAGTGCATGCATAGATCATACACGTACTATAATAAAACATCATATATCCTATATAATAATAATAATAATAATAATAATAACATTAACAAAATAATAATGATTTACATAGATAGGACATTCGTGGATACAAGACATAACAATCACAAATACCTAACCGTATTAACATACAAACATGTAATCTTTTCAGCATCATCAATCATTAATTATTAATGAATTAAGTTATAACATCATTATATTTTCAGATTCATTACTCAATCAATTATTTTCAAGGAAGAGACACCTACTACTACTAATCTTGGTGTCGTAGATCCCCCTATGACCCAACACAGTACTAGCTATAACATCCTCCCATCCTAACCTACATCCGCACCCTCTCTATCCTTCCTCTGCTAGTATATAAGTGGATGTCGGCTTCACCAACCTGACCACATAATAACCTGAGAGCGATAGCGTTGGATGAACAGCGAACCTAGCCTCTCCTAGCAGGCATCTGACCGTCGTCATCACAACAACATGGGGAGCATGTCTCAGCATGGCCCTCCCACGACCTCGGGTACCCGACCGTCGTCATCACAACAACATGGGGAGTGTGTCTCAGCACGGCCCTCCCACGACCTCGGGTATCATAAAAACATAGGGTGGAACACATCCATCACTCTCACCATCCTGGGTCTATATACCCTATCAAAACATACTTTGCTGCTGTCGAGATTATTGGTCTGTGTCATCGTATCATCAATTTTGGTAATCAAGGCTCTTCTGCAGAAATATGTACTATACCACACTTCATATAAAGTATCCATTTATTACATAGCCCGTGTGTCCTGCAGATTAGTACTTTGAAAACATACATTCATAATAATATCTCCATTCAGTCATCAGTTGGTGCATATTATTAACAACATTTTCTTTCATTGTATAACTCATTAAATTGATCACATCATGGGTCAATATCCATGTACCACATCATATATATTACATTTATCAATGACGACAATTAAACATACACGGTCTTTATGAACAAAGGAATATCATGATAGCTATAACATAGTGACCTCACAAACATAATCATAACATCACAATCAATGTATCAACATAAGCATAGTAACATCTTAGACATAGTAGCAACATCTATCATGTCATAAATATGGTTTAATCAGTCAAACCGGGTCCAACATTTACTAAGAAAATAAAAACGCAACATGTTGATATGTCTAGTCAAATATGGGCATTACACTGAGGACTGAGTGTGTTCAACATTAGGGAATTTAAGCTTCTTCTTCAATACTTGAATGATATTGTCCTTCTCCTCTAGAAGCTTTTTGGTCGCCTGCATATTACCTGCTTCGGTTCCTAAGCTTACAACATCTCCCTGCAACTTTTTAATTTGAATCAAATTTGCTTTATTTTCCACCCTTTCAAGCTTCAATTGAACCTCCATCTTATCTACAAGAGACTGTAATTTATTAATTTTCATAATAACATGTAACAAATCAGAGTAAATAACATCTCCAATTTTTTTATGGAGTTGTATCTTGTTGGGAACATTGATTTTTTCTAACTTTACCTCCATTTCAGACACTTTCTTGTCACTAACCACAAACAATTTCAAGGTGTTCCTCTCTACGTCTCGAGTAGAAATTAATGAATTATTTTGATTGATTAAATTTCTAACTCGAGGAAGCAGATTATTAGTTTCCTCTCATGATTGCATTTGTTTGTCAACATAACTTGATACTAACTCTGTCCTAGATTTAAAACGAGAACTGGACTCTACGTTACCTTCTTCTCCGAAGGAATACTGATGCATCTGTACAGACTTCTTCTGGAACAAGACCATCTTCTTTAAATCTTCTGAAACTATTTATTCTTCAATAGTTTGATCACCTTGAGAATGTGTTTTGATCTTTTTATGAGAAATATTTTCATCCACATCCATGCCATCAGTTTCAGAAAGACTCCTCTTATTCAAAATGCTGGAATTATCAGGCGTTTGAGTCACTGCAGTCAATTTTTTGCTCCTGTCTTCATCAACTTCTGAATTTTCTTCAAATTAGCCAAATTTGCTATTTTATCTAATCCTTCAACAGTTTGATGATCAAATGGTTTATTTTTGTTTAACTGTTTCCTCTGAGAAATAATGTGATGTGGATCATAACTTACTCTTTGCTCCTTCTGAAAATCCATAACTTCTAACAACTTCTCTATGAATAACAAGGTGCTTTTATTTTTGAAAATGAACGGACCAACTTTGAGAGGAAATTTAACATTGGGAGACTTTTCAAATTCCCCAAAATTTTCTTCTTCTACACATAACCTCTGTCTCATAAACTCAAATGTGAATATTCTTGGAGTCAGAAAAGCAAGTAACCTGTTTGGTTCCCCAGTGAACATGTATAATATCAGAACAATAAAATATTTATATAGGAACGAATCTCCTATTTTGTCTTCTGAGGGATACTGTAGCATAAGTCTCATTTCTTCTAAAACCCTTGGTAATACATCATCAAACAGCAATTAATAAATCTTAGCCGTGATTGTATTTGCAAACTCAAACATGTTAATTTGTTTCAGGAGATCTGGAGAGAAAATGGTGGACAAGAACTGCAACTCCGACACATTAGAACACAACAGCATGTTCAGTAAATATGACTGATACCTAAAGAACCTGAGTTTAGGGAATTCGACCAACTGGGCATCGATAACCTCGGCTAGATATTCATCAAGATTAAAACAATGGATTAAATGGGACTCAGGGTCAATTGAACCTATACTCAGCAAGAAACCTAAGACGACTCCATTGATATGAATGTCATTATCCAAACCCAAGATTTGACTGACTAGCAACATGACCAACTGTACTTCCTTCTTGAAAAAATTAACATTGTATGGTAGAAAAATACCTTCTAATGACTGACCATCTTTCATAATACTGGATAAAAATTGGCATATGACTTCAATTCTACATTTTTTATACATTTCAATTAAAGACTTTCTCATTCAAAGACTCACATCTATCAGGGAAATTATCAGGCAGATTCAATAGCCCGTGAACAATTTTTGCGTCAACTTTACAAAGGATTTTTGACGTGGTATGGTTCATAATAACTCTTTCAGAAGAAGAATAACTGTTCACGCACCATTCAACAAATTCAGGAAAAGGTAGGGTTTGTTCAATAGAAAAATAATATGAAAAAGAACTGCAAACATTCAGAATATCATTCCCTTGCGAATTATACTTCCACAAATACTCCTTCGAAACTAATACACTACCAACTGATAGAATAGGGTCACATACATTCCTCCCCATATCAATAACAACCTCTTCTCTCTCATCAAAGACTCTGCATAATACTCCCGAACCCTGTTCCTTCTCCATAATAAACAATGGCGACAATTCTTCAAACAAAGTTTCAGTGTTTCAAGGCTTACCTGTAACTGTGGATACGTAGAAGTTGACTTTGGAAAATATGGCGCACTGTCCACTTCTCTTTCACCCGCAATGTGCAACTGAAATGAATTTTACCTAGGTCAACTGCACTTTTTATACAACAGAGTATTTCGGGGCCCTTACCAAGTGGTTTTTCCTTTACCGTTTTCCTCAACGGAACTCACCAAAAGCTACCATGTGACAAGTGGTTTAAATTCCGCTACGACTCATCCTTTTTAATTATCTCCCATCTTTGCACTCCGGAATAGATAATGACCGTTGATAAGATTGCACATTTTTTCTAAATCGTTGGATCAAAATCTATTCTACATAATTCGCTAGCCTTTCTCATTTTTTCAAGCATGAAACTTTACTTTTCGGATTGTCCCACAACCATAGATTTTATTTACTTTATTCTGTAGCCGTTGATCTTTCCACCTTGTTAGCCACTTCCGCCTCTCCATTAAAACTTATCCCTTGTGCAAGTTTCCCAGCGGATCAATTATCAACTGTAGATTTTCACACCCATAAATCTACACCTTTGAATTTTGCAATGAATTAACCAAACTGTGCATTTTAATAAGGGACTCAAGACTACCAAGCTTTGCCAATTTTTATGTATCCCTTTATCATTTCTCGACCACATTTCTTCCTCAATTGTTCAACATAAGAGGTGTTCACAGGGTTTTTTTTTTCAAAAATTTAATGGACATCATACATAATTTACCTGAAATTTTTCTTTATCTCTTAAGGGTAACATAGCTCATATTAGCGACCTTCATTTGGTTTTATTAGAGGCACTCATAGAGAAGGATACTAAGATTCCTCAAACAGGGGAGTGATGGCTCAAATAGAGGGAAAATAAGAATAAGTGGAAACATTTTCTCCTCCCTCTTCCAAAATATTTCAATGATAAACATGGCTACCCAGCTAAATTTCTCAAACCTCAGTGGCATCCCCTCCTGCAACTTATTATCAGGTATATTACTTGTGATGGTAGGTTTTAACATGTCCATCTGTACCATCTTCAACTGCTCATGGCATTTAAAGGTTTGAAGTTGAATTTTCCATATTTCTTGTTTAATAGTCTTGAAAAAATGGCTTATGTGGTACAAAACACTATTGGAGATCAAGATAGGATTTTATTTCATCATGGTACTTAAAATTTTAATTCAGTATTAGTTATCCTCTGCGGGTAGGAATTGGGACGAGTTTCTAAGTGAAAATAAGTTTGGGAAAACCCAATATTGGCCTTCTCCTTTACCCAAAGTCAGATAGAAGAGGAGGTGAGCCTCTTTGCATGAATCTTCCAAATTAGAGTCGATATCAAACCCTAAGGATACTGAAACTAGGAACCCTATCTTGTGAAATGATTTGAAAGTTGAAATGGCAGAGGATGGTTGTTTTCCAGTTGTTGAAGCTTTAATTAACCTTTCGCAGCCTGTTAAACCCCATGATATACCTGCTTAAAAGTCAAAATAGTTAGAGAATTGTCAAAACAAAGACTATGTTCTTCACAATGAAGCTAGTCCTAAACATAAAGAGTATGTCTATGTTAATACCCATGGGTTCACCCGTAGTATGGATATAGTTTCAATTTCAGTAATGATGTAGCAACAAAAGGAACCCCCTTTGGTGGATATTTTAAGCGAGAATGAAGATCTCTCTCCAATTCATGAATTGCCTCATGAAGGTGATTTCCACAAGCAGAGCATGATATTAATAACTCCATGGCTACCCCCATAAAGGACTCCATTGATAGGTCATCTCCTTTTCAATTTGATCATAAGCCCTCATGAACGGGTGATTTGTCACATGTTTGTATTAAAAAGAACCTCAATCAGTCCATGAAGAGGGTGTTCAAGGAAAAAATATCTCAATTAGAAGCCAGAATTGATGATTCTCAGTCAAATGAACATGATATGAAACATGAAATCAAGACTCTGAAAAGCAAGTTATTATTATGGGTAAATCATTGGCAGGACTTGAACTTAAATAAAGACAAGTATAAATTCATGAAACGATCTTTAGTTTTGGCTAATGAAATACTAGTAAAACAACAAAAACAACAGATAGTTAAAATCTTAAAAATACGAGCCAAATTAGTTGAATCTCGACGAGCAACCAAATACCTATCACCATGTAGCTCATTTTTGTTTTAGTTTTGTCTATAGTTGGAAAATTTATCAATTTTGACAGGTAAGTAGATGGTTTTAATAGCACCCCTACAGAATCATATATTTTGTAGGAGTGCTCATGACTCATTTCTTTGCTATTTCATCAATTTAATATAAATTTAAATGAAATCTTAACATTTTGTTTAAACAGTTATCACAAGTGGCCTTCACATTTATCCTGGATGTGTGTTGTCTCTTATTATGCTATTGAATTTAAGGAAGCTTTGTTGTTAGATGCCTCTTGTTTGAAAGATAGTATTAGCTATCTAAATATTCCTTTTTATATCATCGACAATACAATCTTGTTGATTGTTGTTTTCCCTTAACAGTTGTCAAACTGATATGTAACAAATTTTAAATGAAAACTCTATTTTAGGAAGTAGGTCCATATAATCCTACAAATAGTTATTTTTTTATATATATAAGTCACTAGGGTGACTGAAGAAATGGGATTCGAATGAAGAGAATAGGTTGTCCTATAGAGTTGCACATTTCCAAATTTTAGAGCGGAATCATATGTCGTGATTATACTTACTATGACATACTACTCTGAGATGCATCTTGAAAAGTGGTTGTGAGAATATGCTTCCCAGTGAGATCTAGGAGCTATAGAAATATTCACACTCAAAGTGTATGAAAAAATGTGCAAGAGAAGAACAAAAGAGATAGAAAATAGCTGGAATAACACATGTGAATGGTGCTAATAATTGATCATATTATTATAGTACATCATGTATATGTTATGGTACATACTTATTATACATTGGGAAAAATTCGTGAGGCTTGGGAAGCCAATTGGGAGTGTACATGTGCCATGATAAGATTTGACCTCCATCCTCCCTAGGTGGACCAATGGAGATCTAAATCATCCTAAACAGTCACAAACCAAGGTGTGAACATTGGTGAAGTGTGTTTGGGTATTAATGAGTCCAAGGCATGCATGGGTGAGAATATAGAGGTGAGTGGGAAGCTCAATGTGGAAATAAATGCTCCTAGGAGAGCCAAAATGGACCAAATACACTACTAGCACCCCTAGTCAACCCAAACTAAACAAAAAGAGGAATGGGAGCACTCCTATCATTAATTATGGTGCACATGTGTTGGTTGACTGAGCTGGAGTGTTGTTGTAGGTGTGAACAGGCCAAAATAACTAGATATGTTTCTTAATCAACTTCCCTAGTCTAAACCATGGGATATTAATGCATGAAAGATAATGAAATTAGAATAAGGTCATAACTATGGTACTAAGGATTTATTACTTCTCCAACACCCCCCCTTAATCTAGACTTAGTACAAATTATTCAAAATGATTTATTAATGCCTTAGAAACTAAGTCACAAGTCACCTTTTACAACAAAAGTTTATTGATCCATGTAACTGAGGTAAGGAGGAAAACCTCATGGGACAAAAACTCCCCTAAAAAATGGATATGATAGAGATCAAAAAGGACTTCAGCATGTCCTCTTATTCACTTGAATTAGATTAAAGAATAACTTCTTGGTGATGATGTTGTGGATGCCAAGATCATGCATCAAAGTGTTGTAAACAAAGATCATGTGGAAAGGCCCTTTGATGATGGAGGGGAATCATAAGAATGTATTTTTATGTAGGAATACTGTGATCTAATAAAATAATCAACCATGGAAAATATATATCTACAAACTCTTTCCCAAATAACATCAAAATATTCAACAAAATCTGCATCATTTGTAGCTGCCATATCGTGAATAAAACCATGAATCTTTCTCCTAAATTGATGAAGCACCTTCATAACTTTGTAAAAAATCTCATTAGGATCTGAAATATCAGAATATATTACATATACAGAATAAAATATCAGAGGTATGGTGTCTCCATGAGCGAATGGGTCCATAGGGAGAGAAGAGTGAGCAACTAGATCGCAATTGCAATTGAGCGAACCTGGAAGGTCTAGAGAATTGAGATTTGAACCATGGGTGGTTAAAAAAAGTCCAGAAAAATGGAACAGAAGTCCCATGAAGTCCAATTATATGTCTTTCCAACCAATTAAATACATACAATACATAAAATCAATATACACAAGTGACATAGTTCTAGAAACTAGGCAATTTTGAGATTTTCCAACTGTAGAACTTGAGGGTTGTCGAGTCTTTTGGTCATGAAATGGTTGGGGAAATGAGTCAATGAATGTCATAGGATGTATATAAGAATTTATTTCATCTTCATAATCTGTATTAGAAATATATTATTGGATTGGGAAAGGGCTTTCAGAAGGCACATCAAAAACTAGTGAAAAATGACTAGTTTTGGGAGGAAGTTTTGGTGAACTGACTGCGGTTTCTTCCAAGGAAGGGATGGAGGATTTAGGTTCTGATATATAATAATGGGAATCATAAATAGTTCTATAATAAAAATATAAATCAGAAATGGATTTCACCCATGCACTTAATGCATGCTCAAGATTACCATTTCCTTGCTTGCGCTCCCATCTTTTTGCAAATTCTGGAAGAGCAATATGGTTCTCCTCAAGGAGCTTGATCATGATGTCCATATTCTTTCTGAAAAAAGATATTTAAAAATGTTAAACTATATCATAACCACATGTATTTATCTCTCTCTTGTTTCTTCACCTCTTGGATTGCGATCTCCCATTAGTAGAACTGGAGCTTTCTTAACTTGATTGCTTCTTATCTTTCTCCTTTTGCTTCAAATATTTATTCTTTCTCTAGGATTGATTTGATACACCAGCAGAAAGGGATTGATATTTGAATTTTATGGTACCCATTTGTATGATATTTTCCTTCTCCTGATTCAAAGACTCCATTAAATCTACTAGCGCATGCATCTTCCAATTTCTAGTTGTAAGATTACTAGAGTGAAATGTCGAAACATATACAAAATACGCTAGCCCCAACTTCGAAAGGATGGACAAGATAATATTATCTTCTTTATTCTCTATGCCACATTGTTTTAGCTGAATTACTAGCACTTTAAAATTGGTAAATAATTCTTCAATGGTCTCATAATGAGCCGAGCTCAGAGAGATTATCTCGTTCTCAAGCTGATGGCCTCTCATTTCATCTGTCTTCCCGAACAATGACTCAAGCTTGATCCAAACTTAATTCGGTGTGCCAATAATTTCGACATGAAAGAGGAGTTCCCTCGAAGTGCTAATATAGAGCATACCAAATGCTTCATCAAGTCTATTAAAATACTTACCTTTCTCCACAACAGAATTTGGCTCGATTTCAGTCCCCATGGTGACCCGGTAGAGGCCCTTGGACCTCAACTAGATGACCATCTAGGAATTCCATTCAAAATAATTGAATGGATTAAGAAATTCTCAAGTTTTCTCCATCCTTCTTGCGCAACCTATGACAAAAACATTATAGATCCTGCAAGGCAAACACACAAGTTTTCTGGAAATATTCCCTAAACAACAACTCAAACCTCACAATATTTGTTTGCAGCTCCAAAAAGCTCTAATACCATGTGATAATTTGCTTCTCAATGTGATATAGGAGCTATAGAAGTATTCACACTCAAAGTTTTTTTTAAAATGTGCAAGAGAACAATAAAAGAGATAAAAAATAGCTAGAATAGCACATGTCAATGGTACTAATAACTGATCATATTATGATAGTACATCTTGTAGATGTTATGGTACATAATTATAATACATTGGGAAAATTTGTGAGGCTCAAGAATCCAATTGGGAGTGTACATGTGTCATGGTAAGATTTGACCTCAATCCCCCCTAGGTGGACCAATGGAGCTCCATCTTAGCCTAAACATTCACAAACCAAGGTGTGAATGTTGGTGAAGTGTGTTGGGGTGTTAATGATTCTAAGGAATGTGTGGGGTGAGAAGATAGAGGTGAGTGGGAAGCTCAATATGGCAATAAATGCTCCTAGGAGAGGCAAAATGGACCAAATACACTATGAGCACCCCTAGTCAACCCAAACTCCACAAAAAGAGGAATGGGAGCGTCACGTCATTAATGAGGGTGCACATGTGCTGGTTGACTGAGTTGGAGTGTTTTTGCAGGTGTGAACAAGCCAAAACAACTAGATATCTTCTTGAATCAACTTCCCTAGTCTAAACCATAAGATATCACTGCATGAAAGCAAATGAAATTAGCCTAAGGTTATAACTATGGTACTAAGGCTGTATTACTACTCCAACACTGGTAACCTTTTGATGTTGTTTTTCATATACAATTATATGAATATTAACTCTTATTATAGTTTTATTTCATGTTTTGATTTGCAAACACATTTTGTTGTGTTGTATTGATCATTTTTATACCTTCGAATACACCATGTTAACCCAAAAAATCCCTCACTAAGCTCTACATGACCTACACCACCCAAGGACATCCATGCACAACCTTCATTTGACCCCCACACCCTCAAAAAGGCCTAAAAATATGAAAAAGGGCTTAAAAACCCCTAAAAAGAGCCAAACTAGCTCCCATAGGGGATAAAACCCCTCAAAGGAGCTTAAAACCCCCAAAGGAGCTAAATATTGGGTGGAAGGGACTAAAAACCCAAAAAAGGGGCTAAAGCCCCAACCAGGGGCTTAAAACCCTAAAAATCCCAAGAAAAAGTATAAATAGAGGGGTGGGGGTCACTCTCAAATCACTTCTCATCTCCCTATCGTTACGCTGCCCATGTGAGTGCCTTGAGACCCTTTTCCTCTCAATTCATTCACCCTCCCTCTCTTCCATTCCTCCATTGATCCATAGATCCCCGTCCATTGAGAGGTGCTCTCCCAAGCTAGGGCACGGTGGCCCATTCCAACCAGAGAAGGTATACTTGTCTTTTATTTTTTTGCTTGGATTATATTGTAGTTTTCTGACCTTATTTGTTTGCAGGTTTGTTATTTAACATTTTATTACAAGTTTCTATTGATTTTTTGCAGGTCCTTTGGTTTTCTAACAGTTTGATGCAGGTTTGTGGAGCTTAGCCCTAACCTTGTGTGCAGAGGGGTTCCATTTCATTTTCTATTTATTTATTTCTGTTCTTCCATTCTCATAGGAACCCTACCCTTCCGTCCTATAGACAGAAGGGAGCCGTTCCTACTTGTAGCAAGGGAAAAATCCCTACTACAGATTTGGAGACCATACCAGGTCGATCCCACAGGATCCCTGGGTTTTATTTCTGCGTTTTATTTTTATTTTCCCTATTTTAGTTTTCTTTCAAATATAGATTAGATCTATCTTTTCCTACGTTTTTAGTTACTACTGAGCCTCCTCAAGGCCAAACCGAGCCCATTTGGCCATAGTACAGGTTACTTTCGGTCGGATCTGGCTCAGGTTCAAGAAATTTTCATCTTTCGGAGCAAGTCGCTCTTATCAGGCTGAAAGGTGTGACCAGGTCACTCATTAAAGCCCGAAAGGTGCGACTTCATCCCATAAGCCATATCGCTTCGGTCTGCAGTTTCTAAGCGACCCCCTCGCATGTTTTGGGGGAAATTTGGTGACCCCCTCGCCACATTTTCCCTGAAAAGAGCGATATGTCTCTCATATTTGGTTTTTTAAAGATTAGGGACTATCAGTGCGGCTCAGCTACCTCTGTCCATCAAATCTGTGTCTATTTCCTTTCAATTTCTATTTATTTTACTACAGCATGTGTAAATCACTGTCAAATTAAATGGTTAATTGGTAAATGAATCTGTTTAAAGATTGAATCAAAAAATTACTGTAGGTTTCAATTCTGAAGTTGAAATTAACATCTTGCCTAGCCCTTCCTCCTCTACCCAGACATCACCCTTCAAGGTATTCTGGGATAAGATGAAGGGTGAAGCTTGTATAGTAATAGGCACTTTACTTGTTATTTTTCCAAACCACTGAAAATAGGTGGCTTGGAAGGTAGAGGGGGTGGTAGGCCCAGGGGGCCTCACGGTGTTCACATTCTCCCTGTTGACCAACCTTGCATCCGGAGGGTGACCTGAGGATATACGAATGGGATTAGTCCCATTGTGTTGAGATCCCATCACCCTTTCCTAGTTGAAGAGAAATGTAGGTGTAAGGCAGTCACCTAGTCAAGTTTAAGTTCAGATTCGGGTATGGCATGCATTCAAATTTCTATTTACAATTTACTGCTATGTTAAAAAAATATATTCACATTATAATTTCTACAATACAATCTCTGCGAGCTATTCATAAACCATAGAAGCAGATACTAAGTGTAACAGAAAGATAAAATACATACAAGCAAACTATACCACATAAAATAGCCAAACTCAGTTCATGACGCTAAGCTAGACATTAAAACTTATAATTTACACTAATTCAACCATCTGCAATATTTGATGACATAAGTCCATGACTGCCTTAACCATGGGAAGTACTTGGGCTCAGCCCAGAAACTCATTGTGAGGAGTACCATGGGAACCCCAAAGTAGCTGGCCGCTAAGAGGAATTGCCAAGCGAAATGGGCAATGACCCCCATCGATTGGCTATCATTCCCATGAGGAAAAATCCAAGTGTTGTCTTTTGGCAGTCTTGGTGGCCGAGTGACCACTTGAAGCCAATAGGAAGCCATTAAAACTGGGCTCCAAAACTCATTACCATATTTCACCACTTGACATACAAATCAGACACAATTGATCTCCCATGTTATTCCTCACGCCTGAGAGGCGACCCACCACAGTTCGGGTCCTTGAACCAACACTGTCAAGACCATTCTTGATGACCCTCTACACCATCAGAAGGCCACATAGCCTCTGATTCAAACTCAGAATCATACCAATCTGAGCTAGACCTGCATACTGCACCATCTAGCCCCATGGTTGGTGCAAACCTGGATCCATTTTTCGGCTTAGTGATTAGTAGTGGAGCCATGTCCACACCCCACACCACCACCAACACCCCTGCTGGTGGTCCCAGCACAGTCATGCAAACTGTCATAAGCTATCTACCATCACCCATATTGACCAGTCAAGGTGTCCCACCCGCAACACATGGGGGCAGTGTCCCTTCCACCCACACTGTCCCACTTGGCATGCCTGGGGGAAGTGGCCCTTCCACTTACACTACCCCTCCTATCACACATGGGGCCAATGGCCCTTCCACTCACACAGTTCCATTTTCCACACTTGGGGGCAGTGGCCCGTCCACAACGGTGCCACAAGTACCCCCATTTATGCATGTGCATCATGTCCCTGCAAACCCCACCACCATTACTGCCCCATCTCACATCAACCTTGGTTCAAACCTTCCTTTCATGGCATGCCTCAACCTGCCTGACTTGGCTCTATTAACAAATGACCCTATCTGCCATCAAATTTTTTGGCCTCCCATGCCAACCAAACTTCCCTCATACATTCTTAAGTTTGAAGGAAAGGCATGGGAGTGCCCCAAAAACCACATCATGAATTTTCACCTATGGTGCTCATCAAATAGCATTGTAGATGATTCAATCAGACATAGACTATTCCAACGTACTCTCACAGGTGCTGCATCCAAGTGGTATATTGAGCTACCACAAGCCAAATACCTAGATTTCAACTCCTTGGCTTTCATATTCCTGCAGTATTTCCAACTCCCCGTTAGATACGAAAAAGGGGTGGAGATCTTGTTATATTGCCTCCAAAATACTGCAACCCACATAACCAACCACATCCATGAGTGGCGGCAACACCATAGTTTGTGCAAGATTCAACTTGATGACAGGATATTCCTGGATTGGTTCCTAAAAACTTTGCTACCACCTATAGCTAAGGACCAACACTTTGATCTGATCTATGCATAGTCTGGATACCTTTACACTGTCATTCCAGACACTCCCCGTGTAGGCACCTCCTACTGGGATGCACTGGGGGCATCCCATGCTGTAGATGACATCATAGGTTCTGTCTCCCACCAACCATGGAATCATCCAACACCACCTGCAATACCACCACAACCAAGCAACACCCCTAGTGTTGCCTACCAAAACCAAAATCCAGACTATGCAAGAATTATGTCCCAGTCCGAAGCCACAACTTCTTATGCACAACCTGCACCACCATAGTAGGCCCAGGCATTAGCTTGGGCGACACAACAATACGTGGGAAAAATTCCCACATTTGAGACACCTACACCCACCCAAGTCTACTATGCACCACCGGTGCAAGCCGTTCAATCCCTCGCCCCTACTCCACCAACACCTTTAGGATAGGTTTTCACATAGCAAAACCGTCCTAACCAGCCAACCCCCAATAACCAACAAGGGAAAGATAGAAATAATCGAGTCCAGAACCAAAGCAACATTTAACCGCAGGGAGTCGGTCAACAACCAAACCCTCCCAACAATGTCAGGGAAAACCGGCCATCCCAAAATCCTCAACAACTAAACGCACCTAGACGTAACGCTCTATTGTGCACAAACCATCCATGCAAGTTGTGTGAGGTCTACGGGCACTACACAAACTAATTCCCCTTCATGGGTTGTGCCAAGCAATCCATTCACAATGAGGTTCAACATGCCACCAATACAGCAACCCAAGCTCAACCCAACCCAGCACCACCAAGGCCCCCACCCATGGTCCTCAAAAACCCATTGCCAGTTCAAGGAATGGTAGCTACAGCACCCACTCCCTAGCCCAATCCCAACACCCTGAGGGAACCTTCGATAGCAGAAACAAGTGTTCACCACCTGCTAGCTATGACAACTAAAGAGGTCAATTTATAGACCAGACAAAATCAGTACGGTACCAATACCAAACCCACTAACACATCAACGGAATCTACATATAAAATAGCCAATGCACCTCTTCAGCTGCCCCCTTTCCCTCCGTTCCCCCTCCATACGATGTGTCACCAACAACATCATAGCTAGAGATGCTATAAGCTACAACATTATGGATGATTTGGCCCAAACACCTACCTCCATGTCCACTCTTGAGGTACTCAAAACTTTCCCAATGCAGCGAAAAGCCTTACTAGCCACCCTTGGTGTTGTAGACCCCACTGACTCCAAGTTGATCACATTCAACACGGAGAATGGAGAACCACGGATACCATTAACCATTTCCTTCCAAATCTCGGTGTTTATCCAGAATTTGGTCATGCACCGGTGCATAGTGGATGAGGGGGAATCCACGTGCATTATGTCTACCCTAGTCTAGCAGAAGCTTGGATCCCCAATTCTACAACCATCCTCTACAACTCTGCAGGCTTATGATGGCCATCCCACTAAAGCCTAAGGAATCCTCCCCCACGTCCCCATCACATTAGCTAAGAAAATAGTACTGATTGACATAGAGGTTGTCAATGCTCAGTTGGACTATAACCTTCTCCTTGGAAGAATTTATATGTACGCCATGAGAGTCGTAGCATCAACTATTTTTTGTCTCATTATGTTCCCTCACGAAGGGAAAATCATGATGGTTGACCACTCGACTTCTCATGATCCACAAGGTCTATTGACACCTGCCAATGGTATCCCTACGATCAACACCATTGATCTGCAAAGGCCAATCGCACCTGCCAATGTTATCCCTGCGGTCAACACCATGGTTGACAACATACCAGCCTCCCCATTGTTGAATGTGGGCCCTGGGTTATTTGCTGATACCACCATGATGGATTCTTTCCCTTTAGTGTCACCACCACCAACACCAAATGAAACTATGGATTTGTGCATGCTCTCATCCAGCACGCTTGCACCCAAACAACAACCACAGTCACAGCCCCAACTGCAACCACAACACTATCCGCAGTCGCAACATCAACAGTAGCCACAACATCATCTGTAGCCGCAACATTACGCGCAGCTGTAACCACAACCTCATCCCCACATACAACCATTAGGGAGTTATCTGGGGTCCTCCCTAGTCCACACAATTCCCTTCCTCTTTCCCCCACCTGGTGTCATGAGTAAGCCAGTAATGGCTACCTTAAACTTACCCAATTTCACATTGGGGATTCCTGTGTGGTACCTCGATCCATCGACCCAACCCCCAATGCCCCAAGTAGTCTTAACCCCCATGCAACCCATTGCATTCGAATCTCATCCTCCACCCAGCCTGCAAAAACCAACCACCACACCCGCACCTGCACTTCCCCACCCAAAAAGGACCAGGGGTGAAAACTCGAAAACTACCGCTGAACCTCGATAAACCCCGCCTTGCACCGTCTATGAAGAACAGGGCCATCCAACTCAAAACTTCCCTGAGATTTCCATAATCCACGTGCATTTGGATGCCATGGATACAACGGAAAACCTCCCCATGGTTGAACTCCCAAGCGGGCCAATAGTGAGAAACAAGTCATTGAGAACAAACCATGCTTCCACCCTCTATAGATTGTATGGACACTATTCTAACCACTGCTAAGACTTGTCCGAGTTCCAAATGGCTCTAGCCAACCTTCAACAACATTCCCTTGAATCTGAGATCACTTTGATCGAAGAAGTTCACCCCCTACCTCCTTCTTCAGACACCATGTCCATTTACATGATGTCTAGTTCTACAAACCCTCTTAGCTCCACCATCATTGACAGTTCATTAGACATGTCTCTTCATTGCTTCTGCAACGATGAGGAGATACTTAAAGCCTTAACCACCCCGGAATACCCATGGGACAACATGCGCCATCGCTTGTTCTTCCTCCCCGAAGAACTTGTGTCGCAGTCTAACCAGTTTTCCATGGAAATCAAAGATTTCATTCATGGGAAATTCGACTGGTTCAAAAATCCCATTCTAGCACCAGACACCTTCAAATAAGGGAACATGGCCAACATTTTGCCAACCATCAAAATCAACATCTCAACCAACCCTGAGGTTGTTGAATAAATCATGCTGGGGGCATCCTGCTCCCCAGAAGAAGTTGTTGCCTACAAAGCCCTCTTCCAAGAGTTCTGCAACATCTTTTCCTGGTCCTACACTGAAATGCCCAGGTTGGATCCATCCATTGTGGAACACCGCATTGACACATGGCCCGATGTGGCCCCCGTGCACCAAAAGCAATGGCCCATGCATCCTTCCAAAGCTATCATGGTCAAATCCGAAATTGAGAAGTTGCGCACAGTCAGCTTCATTTACCCCATTGCGTACACCACTTGGGTTTCTAATCCTATTCCCATGAATAAAAAACAAAGTATTAGCATTTGCATAGACTTCCATGATCTAAATGGGGCGTGCCCCAAAGACAACTTCCCAACACCCTTCATCAATCAGATTATCAATGCATGCACTGGATATGAGGTCTTTTCCTTCATGGACGGCTTTTTCAGATGAAACCAAATCGAGATCCGGAAAGAAGATCATTACAAGACTACATTCACAACCCCGTGGAGCACATTCGCCTATTGAGTAATGCCCTTTGGTCTGAAGAATGTTGGAGCCACCTTCTAGCGTTCCATGACATATTGTTTCCATGAACTAATCCACATCATCTTGGTCTACCTGGATGACCTCACCGCTCTATCACCAAAATGAACACAACATATAGACGACTTGCGGCAAGTATTTTTGCGATGTTGGAAGTACAAGATTCGCTCAATCCCCTAAAATTCATTTTTTGTGTCCCAGCAAGCCGTCTACTCGGGTTCATCATATCTCACAAAGGGATAATGGTAGACCCTCTCAAGGTTTAGGCTATCCTTGATCTTCCTTCACCAAAAAATCGGCACCAACTACAGAGCCTCTAAGGCAAGGCCAAATTCCTTCACTGCTTTGTACCAGAGTATGCAACAAAATCCCACAGATTCATTCGCCTGCTCCGCACAAAAATCCCCTTTGTTTAGGATCATCAAGCACAAGAATCATTTGATGCACTCAAGCAAGCCCTGGCTTCTGCACCATTACTCTCAGCACCAGACTTCACCCGAGACTTCATTCTCTATGTGTCGTCCTCGAACAATGCCATTGCTAGAGTCTTGGTCCAAAAAGACGATGCTCACCATGAGCACATGATTTATTACATTAGTCAGAAGCTGACAGGTCCCCCACTACGATATTCACCCGAGGAGAAATTGGCCCTCGTCATCGTCTTCTTGGCTCAAAAGTTGTGCCACTACATCATTGAAAACCATACTCATGTAATGGCTGATTCAAACCCAATGCGGTACCTCTTAAGCCGTCGCCTTTTACAAGGTGGCGCAGCCAAGTGGGTAGTCATCTTCCAAGAATTCGACTTAGAATTTGTTTCCCCAAAAAGTACAAAGGCACTCACATTGGCCGTGCTTATGATCGATCTGCCACCATTAACCGCATCATCACCACCCAATATGACCTCCCTGATGATTTCCTATTCATCATATCCATGGAGGACCCATGGTATGGGGACATCCTTCTATATTTACAAACACAGAAGTTCGCAGCGCACTTAAACCATGAGGACAGGTGACACATTTAACATCAATCCATTTGCCACCTGTTGATTGGAGATGTTCTATATCGTTGAGGCATTGATACCATCCTATGTTGTTGCCTCACCTATGACGACACTAAGACCATCCTCAACGACTGTCACAGTGGAGCCTGTGGTGGCCACCTTTCAGGTATGGAAATCACCCAGAAGATTCCACGTGTCGGCTACTTCTGGCCTTCCATCTTTGTTGATTGCATAGAGGCAATCAAGCATTTTCATATTTGTTAGCTCTTTGCCCCAAAGGAAAGAACCCCCCTGCACCATTACACCCCGTAGTCACAGTCGATCCTTTCATCAAATGGGCAATTGACTTCATGACAATAAACCCAGCCTCGGCCAATGGTCATAAATACATCATTATGGTAGTTGATTACTTCACTAAGTGGGTCGAGACCATGCCCACATTTGATTGCAAAAGTGAAACGACGGCACGCTTCTTCTTCAACCATTTTATTTCATGATTTGTTTTTCCTAAGCAGTTGGTCTCGGACCATGGTAAACACTTTGAAGATGATGTTTGGACTGAGCTTTCAACCATGTTGAAATTTTAACACCAGTACTCATCTTCCTACTACCCCCAGGGCAACGACCAAGTTGAAGCAGTCAACAAAATCATCAAAACAATGCTCTAAAGGATGGTAGGAAACCATAAAACCAACTAGCATCACATGTTTTTCTTCGCCCTCTGGGCTTATCACACGTCCACAAAAACCACAACCGGTTTCACCCCTTTCTACCTAGTACCACGCGTGGAATCAGTACTCCCTAAAGAGTGCCATATCCCACCCCTTTGCCTGGTGGTTAAACTCCTCCCTGACACTTCTCCTTTGTAAGAATGACTCCTCCAAATTGAGAAAACCATAGAAGACCACCGAGCTTCCCTCCAATCCATCAAAGCAGCAAAAACACAGTCAAAGGCCCACTATGACTCCCATGTCCACCCTCGCACCTCTAGCGAAGGCGATATGGTTCTAGTCTATGACCAACCGAATGATAAGTTGGGAAAATTCAAGTTCGATTCAATGTGGTATGGCCCATACATCATCCACCGTTCCCTCGAAAAAGGGGCATACACCCTTATTGACTCCGATGGACAACTCTTGGAGAATCCCCGCAATGGGTTCTACGTCAAGAGATTTTACGCTTAACATCACCAACAAGTCGCTTGATTTTTCTTTTTTGTTTTTCAACATTTTTTCACCACAAGTCAGGCGCAACACCATTAGGTTCCAGTCCAAAGTCACCCGGATCCTGTTCGAGACACCTCTCACATCTCCGGGCTCAAATTCTGCCATCTATCTCCTTATGAGACCATCGTCTCATCTTTAACAAGTAATTTTTAGGACCACTTCCTGAAAGTTACCTCGATTTGCGAACCACATTGTTATGTAAGTGTCTTCGGACCTGTACTTACATCACACTTGCTTACTGCCACTCATGCTAGTTCTTGGGAAAACGCCCATAAGGCGCATCACTTTATTTTGGCATATAGATTTCTAATTCGTCCACCGCACCTTATGTGAGTCCCCAGGAAACTACCCGTAGGACGGATCATTTATTTTACATGCATTTGGCATATAACTGCCTTTGGACTTGCACTTAGACCACATGTAGTCAACTCCATCCACCACAACTCACACATAGCTCTCTTGACCTCTGTCTGAGAGCCACCTCAGTTTGCGTGCCTCTACCGCGATATATCCCATCCATGTATTGGTATGTTTAAGAGAGACCTGCTCCATCCATACTACATGGATGACCTTTAAACCATTTTCCACTATCCCAACATAGGGGCACCACCTATGCCTCCATGATCGGTTTACCATACCAGAGTTTCTTTCAAGCTCTTTTCTGACTCCTAAAAGAATGAAAAGATTGTCGAACACAGCTGCTTCCTTTCCCACTCGTTAAAGTATAGGAAAGGGCATCTAAATTGTCTCGTTTATCTCCTTTTGTGGACCATGTAGACCATCAAATGAAAAGTACCACCTTGGCACATTCAAGCCAAGACCATTACCCTCTACATCCTTTTATGCTTTCTCGAGCAGAGGGGCCGAACTATACGAAAAAGCTCACCATGGGTTGTCGTTAAGCTCTTTTCCAGCCTTCTCATCAAGAAAATATTGTCGAGCAAAATTGGTTTCGTTCATGCTTGTAAAAGTATCTGAATGACCATCCAGTCAGTATAGGTTTAAGCTTTCCTGTCCTGACTGGACTACCAATGGTAAATAAGTCTCTCATCCCCTACAGGATGGGTGGGCTCTCCTATGTATACTTTAATCCTTTTTCGAGCACATGAGAGAAAAAGAGCCCCCACTGGATTCTTCTTCATGCTTTCAAACTCTCTAAAATTGAAAGCACCATCGAGCATTTACTTTCTCAGGCTCACTAAAAATCCACAAGATCGTACCACAATGGTGTCTTTAGACACCACCCCATAGATAATAGTTTTGAAGCATTCCGACTTTGGGTCACCTTTGTTCATAGTACTCTACGATGTGTCTTCCTTGGATCCCATCAATATAAAAAATGTCTACCTCCCCCAAGCATTTCCCATCTGCAGTTATATTCCCGCTATTACAGCCATGATCCCTTTCCCATGAGTTAGTTTCATTTGCTGCCTAGTCTGCCCTGCCGTCATACTCTGAACAAAGGAATTTTGAGTCCACTACACTCCCTGTGGCCCTATTCAACTCCTTCCCTCTTCCCTCCCCCCCCCATTCAGTGGGTTAGTCCTAAAATTTTCTCACATATTTCGGTTATCTCCCTTGTGCTTTTGGTTAAGGAAACACCATTGCCTTGACCAGGGGCAAGTCTCCCTTTGTTGACGACAACACATGTATTCCATAGGATAGACCCAGAGGTCCCTGTATCCTAGTTTCATTAACCTCATTGATGAGTTCCTTGGACCACTTGAGAGGAGTCCTTAGTGCCTCTCAAGATGGTTGTTTCTCACGTGCTCGACTCCAGCTACATCATCGCACCGTTGAGATTCGTACAATGTATTGTCTCGTGCAGTATTTGGTCGAAGACCCCGGAGATCACCTGAATCTAGCACATTGATGAGTTTATTTGAGGGACCCAAATAGTTTCATGTCCCTTGTGATTTCTGGGTTGTGTTGGAGACATTGTTCAGAATCCCCAGCAGTGCTTCTATATAGATTTATGATTGATACAGCATATTTGTACCACAGAGACTCTGACTCTCCGTCAGTGAGTCCCTATAGCTTTGTACCGTTCCAAATTCAGGAGACCATCAATCATGAAGATATAGCATTCCATGAGAATTCCATGGGTCCAATGTAACAGTCCTTCAGATCAGTATTGTATTCAGCCTCTCATTGATGAAACCATTATTGTAACAACAATTGTACATGATCGACTCTTGTATTATAGAGCTTAGATCACATTATTCTTTTGACATCATTACGAGCATGGGGATGCCCACCTCGTCCATATACATGTCACACATTATTTGTATCTCACCCATTGATGGGAACCATATTAATACAAAAACCAAAAGCCACCATGCCCTAGCCCAAGAAGCACCACCTCTCCCCAAGAAAATCCTATGATGTCTGTCGACCATACGATGTGCTCCTACCCTCACACATCAAGGGGCAATATTTTAACCCAAAAAATCCCTCAGTAAGCTCTACATGACCTACACCACCCAAGGACATCCATGCATGACCCTCATTTGACCCCCACACCCTCAAAAAGGCTTAAAAATGTGAAAAAGGGATTAAAAACCCCTAAAAAGAGCCAAACTAGCTCCCGTAGGAGCTAAAACCTCCAAAAAGGGGCTAAAACCCCTCAAAGGAGCTTAAAACCCTGAAAGGAGCTAAATATTGGGTGAAAGGGGCTAAATCCCCAACCAAGGGCTTAAAACCCTAAAAATCCCAAGAAAAGGTATAAATAGAGGGGTGGGGGTTACTCTCAAATCACTTCTCATCTCCCTATCATTATGCTTCTCGTGTGAGTGCCTTGAGACCCTTTTCCTCTCAAGTCATTCACCCTCCCTCTCTTCCATTCCTCCATTGAGGCATAGTTCCCCATCCATTCAGAGGTGCTCTCCCAAGCTAGGACATGGTGGCCCATTCCAACCAGAGAAGGTATACTTGTCTTTTATGTTTTTTATTGGATTAGATTTTAGTTTTTTTACCTTATTTGTTTGCAGGTTTGTTATTTAACATTTTATTGCAGGTTTTCATTGATTGTTTGTAGATCCTTTGGTTTTCTAACAGTTTGATGTAGGGTTCTATAGCTTAGCCCTAACCTTGTGTGCAGAGGGGTTCCATTTCGTTTTCTATTTATTTCTTTCTGTTCTTCCATTCTCACAGGAACCCTACCCTTCCGTCCTATAGATGGAAGGGAGCCATTCCTACTTGTAGCAAGGGTGAAAGCCCTACTATAGGCAAATTTATAGTAGGGATTTTTCCCTTGCTACAGGCAGGAACGGCTCCCTTCCATCTATACGACGGAAGGGTAGGGTTCCTATGAGAATGGAAGAACAGAAAGAAATAAACAGAAAATGAAATGGAACCCCTCTGCACACAAGGTTAGGGCTAAGCTCGACAACCCTGCATCAAACTGTTAGAAAAGCAAAGGACCTGCAAACAATCAATGGAAACCTGCAAACAAATAAGGTCAGAAAACTACAATCTAATCCAAGCAAAAACATAAAAGACAAGTATACCTTCTCTCATTGGAATGGGACACCATGCCCTAGCTTGGGAGAGCACATCTCAATGGATGGGGAGCTATGGCTCAATTGAGGAATGGAAGAGAGGGAGGGTGAATGACTTGAGAGGCAAAGGGTCTTAAGGCACTCACACGAGCAGCGTAACGATAGGGAGATGAGAAGTGATTTGAGAGTGACCCCCACCCCTCTATTTATACTTTTTCTTGGGATTTTTAGGGTTTTAAGCCCCTGGTTCAGGATTTAGCCCCTTTCGCCCAATATTTAGCTCATTTGGGGGTTTTAAGCTCCTTTGAGGTGTTTTAGCCCCTTTTTGGAGGTTTTAGCCCCTATGGGAGCTAGTTTGGCTCTTTTTAGGGGTTTTTAAGACCTTTTTCATATTTTTAAGCCTTTTTTAGGGTGTGGAGGTCAAATGAGGGTCGTGCATGGATGTCCTTGGGTGGTGTAGGTCATGTAGAGCTTAGTGAGGGATTTTTCAGGTTAACACACCATGTTTAGATTCTGATTGTATGATGTTTAATGTTACCTTTAAATCATTTTAATTATCTAATTTAACCTTCATATCATCATTTAAATGTTGTGCTCTTCCTACGATCTATTTGCATAGATATTATGATCGTAAACATTATTTTAATTGTTTCAGATTTTAAACATGAATAACTTGTTGTTATATAACAGTACATGTTTTTTCTGTTATACTAGTTTACTATTATTTCCTTTAATCCTATGTATGTAATTTAATTCTTATGATTTGGATTATGTTATGTTATATGAGTTGTCTCTCATAATATATCACATTTTCAAGACTTTTATTTTCTAGTACAACAAGTGATAGTAATTATTAAAACTGCTCTTAGCCAAGATAGGTTAGCTTAATTCATAGATAAATAATTAGTATTATTTTAGCAGATGTTAATAGCTAGTTATTTATAGAAGTTAGATAACTCTTTCATTAAATAGTTTTCTGAGAAACATTTAGAACAAAAAGAGGAAGACTCTCCTTAAGAGAGCAAAAAAATAGATGGTAGCAGGACCATAACCCTGCGAGAATTAGTTATACCAAACAAACTGGGGATTGCATTAAGTTTCATGAGTGGACTAGTTCTCCATAGTTGTCCATAGTCAGAAAATCCATCCAACACATTGATAATATACTTAAACCCATAAATTCAGAGAAAAGATAGAAAAACACAAGATATAAGAGATCAAATAGAGAGCTATGTTCACTTGCCTCTTTAAGGGGGAACCCTCCAAGAGAAAAGCTCCAAATAAAATGGCAATTCTTGACTTACATTACTAACTTGCTACTTTATACATAGTGCTTCAATATCCGAAAGCCTAAATACTTGTGGTTCCACTATTAATTTGGATCAACAACCTAGGGGTGTTTATTCAATAAGGAAGGATATTTTACATTAAGACACTACCCACTAACTAATTAATGGGTCTTATGTCCTTGTACATTGATAAAATTGAAGGGTTGGGGTAAGACACTATAAGCTTCTATGTAAATATCTTTTTTCCATGCAATCGGGGAAAATTTTAAGGGTCCATAATTTTATTAAGTGTAAAAACTTTGGTAGATCTTACTTATTCTTAACTTTCCAACCATAAAATATTGGGCGACATTTTTCTAAAAAGATTCAAATTTTTAAGAGTTTTATATAGTTTCTAGCCAATTTTAGCGATGTTTAGAATTAAAAAAATTATCCCTTGGAATTTGGGTGAATCAATTGCGAAAAAATGGAAATTGACAAATCTTTTTTGGGAAAAAAAGGATTAAAAAAATAGCCCATGGGCTAAATTTCTCCCCTAATTTTTTTCTTGCATAGAATTGGATTTATCCAAAACTCACTCATGAAGAATGAACACGTTACAAGCGAAACTTGAACTCAAGTGGACATGATGACATTCCTCCTCTCAGCTACCCAAGCTAGACCGGACCCAATGGGATGTAAATATTATGTATATTTTTATATTACCACATTATTTTTAAATCAAGGATAATGTTTTTTCTTAGTACCACATGTAAATATTGCATATATTCAATGTGGGGTCATTTGTCACATCCATTCCCATCCATCCCACCTCAGAGGGAACATGAATGATGGAGGGGGTGCTATAATCTCTCCCCCAATCCATATTATGGATTTCATAATCATTTAACTATGTGCATATGCATAATAAACATATACAGTGGAATTAAACTATATTAATGCACACACAACATGCAATTACCAACATGATCATCATAGGCATAACAGTAGGATAATGCACATAAATGAACTCATTTTCATGCTATGTACAAGCATCTAATTGAACAATTCATATTGGATCTATTCATTCAATTTAACACAATTAACAGTCATTCATAGCGGATAAATTAGGCTTAATCAGAGACAACAATAAACACTTAACTTGATTGAAGTTGTCCAAGCAACTGGATATGTAGTTGCAACATTCCACAAAGTTGTAGGTCTCTTCCTAGCCTATATTCTTTTGTCACTTAGAGACCACCCCCAATTTAGGGCTATGTATCCACAAAGGAGGAACTACTTAGGCTCACTCATAGCCATAAACACTGTTGGCCTTGAAAAGGGGCATAAGGAGGAAGTTCATGCGCACAATGAAGGAAAATGTGATGTGCATGCAATAGAAGCAAAGGAAGATCATGAAGGATGTAAAGGGCTCGTGAAGGCAAGATAGAGAGGTGCACAGCAAAGGAAAGGCAAGCACGGAAGTGGGCAAGGGAAAATGGATGGAAAGCGACGGATGCAAAATCCAGATCATGGCCATATAGGGCAGCATAAGCCTACAGCTACGGACGTATGAGAATATATTTGTAAGTCAAGTTGATAGTGCATCGTGTCAAGTCATGATCACCGTAGCTATAACCAGAGGGGTGGCTGATGGTGATAGTTAACAGACTTCTTGTAAGAAGTCGACCCAGTCTGGTCATGTAAAATAATATAAATAGGAGAGATTTAATAGTTAGAGGGTTTCTTTTTGTTAGTCATAATTACGGAATAGGTTTGATAGATGATATTTGTATACAGTTGCAGATAACAGAACTAAGAGGAAGGTAACCAGGAATCTACATGAGGCAGTCAGAGTTAGTGCAATGGGAGAGCTCTGCTAGAGCGGTGTAGATACTAGGGAAGTCGATCCAGGCTGTGTGCGGATCTGTAGGTAGTAGCAGTATATTAGGAGAAATAATATAGAGAGCATGAGAACCATAAGTTTGAACTTAAAGATAGATATCAAGATCAGTCTGCATCCCACAAACTGCAAGGTGTTATATCCTTTCTCATGCCAGATGAAGAGCACCTTCGTGGTTTTTCCCAGATGGGTTTCCACGTTATCTATTTTTTTTGAATGAATGGTTGATGTGGTGAATGTTTAGGTGATTAATTACTATTTGCTTTCTGTATAATGTTGAATGTTGCTTGAGTCTCTTCTAGTTTCCTACAATTGGAAAATGAATGAACGAAATGCATTGTTGAATTGAATCTGTATATATATCATTCTGTATGATTCCTGTTATTAATCTCGACTTAAGTCGCAGAGCCGATTGATGTGAATTAGCTTCCCCGAATGAGCTGCGCCAGCTGCGAGGTGTAAAGGAAGGTCCAGTCATGCACGATGACATATGTTTGTGCTCGGTCATGTAGAACTGACTCCTCAGTCCAACCATCCTGCTGCCTTCATTAAGCTCCTTGGATGCAATCCAAGGGACTATACTCCCTCGACAATATTAGAAACATGGTTCCAGCGGTTACCCATCTATTAGATATCTCGTGTGAGACTGCACCTATTTCGTAGGTGTTGCCAATGGGGCTTGCTCTATCGGGCCAGTATCTCAAGTAGTTGTTGGATCAGTGGGCTGCGTAGAACCTGGGTCGCACGAGTGGGGAAAAGTGGCCAACAAATGGTTCTGTTGGTGGGACCCTTTTATTAAATCAAGGGATATTTTGTGTCAACCAATGAAGAAGGAGATAGCAGACTGGTTGGATTCTAAAACGCTAGTGATTGCACAAGAAGAGACCGTGGGAAAATGAAGCAGAGCATGAGGAGCGCCATCAATAAGGCCTGAACTAGGAACAGGACAAACCTCTAGGCATAAACTTATCAGAATAGGCTGAAGAGGAAGTTGTGTAAGCCCAAGTCTAAGCTAAAAAAATGCACCGAGAACATCTTCCTGGTTGTGTGGGTTTCAGCTTCGGCCTATTGCTCAGTCGTTTCCTTTTTGTGCATGCTTTCCTGGTCGCGTAGGGTTCTTTCTTATTGAGGATCTCCTTAAGCTGCTCCTAGCGATTTCGTCCATCATTGGCAGCTTCTTAATCTCGGCCTTTAGTGCCAAGATTTGTAAGTTTGCTTGTCATGCTTGCTCGAAAATTTTCTCTGCAGTCTCATCATTGATGAGTTGTTCCCATGTTGCAACAATTGCTTCAATTGCTTCTGCACAGATGTTCTTAGCTTTCCTAAGCTAAGAAATAGCTTGAGTTTCCAAATGTTGCCTCTGCTGCAGCACTTCAAGGGGTGTGTCGAGATGCGTGTTGGTTTTCATTTCCTGGATCTACTTTTGGAGGTTTGCAGCCAATTTGGATAGACATCTCAATTGATGCACCAATTCAACCTCAGTCTCTACCTCTTCATCTAAGAGCTGTGTCGCTGCCTCCTTTATTGCTTGTTCCAATGAATCCTACCTCTACACTTGGGCTGCCGGGTCTGCCTACTGGTAGTTGATAACTTGCTTTCGCTCCTTTGCTTTCCTGGTTGCCTTAGATGCTTGATATGCAACTGCACTTTCTCAAGTTCTAATTTCTGCGGCAGCGGCCTGCTGAATAGAGTATATCTGCAGGAAGGTTAACTTTGAAAAATTTAAGATTAATGTGTCCAATTTATGGAGACTTTCCTCATTTCCTTTGCCTTTTTTAGACAATTCCTCTGTAGGCATTTCTATTCTTAGGGGTGGGAGAATTATTGGTGCCGCTAAGGCATCTGCTTGGCTTGCACCATAGGTTTCATCCTGAATGGTGTCTGGTACTTTGGTGACATTCTGTGTGAGTTGATTAACATTTGTGGTGATGGCTGCTATCCAATTGGTTTTCCTGGTCACGAGCTTTTCCAAATTTTTCTCGGTTACTTCAGCAACTATGTCATGAAGAAGGGTCAGGTCCTCATTTGTTATGTCCCTAACATGGGGTTGATTAACCTTCTACTTCTTGGTATGTGGTAATCTCAATGTGTCTTCATCTTCCTCCTCTTGCATGGGTTTCTTTCCCCTCTTTTTTCTTGCTCGCTCGGCGCTCAACTCCTCATTTGCAGCAGGGTTGTCAAGGTCGGAATTGGGTAGGTCTCACTCGTCTTCTACTTCGTCTTCTTGGGAGCCATCCTAGTGCTCTTGCGTACTGGTATTGGTTCCATATTGGTTTAGGTGCTCTTGCGAATTCCCCTGCGGCACTTGTTGTCCTGCAAGCACCTCCTCATGATGGGTGAGCCACTCCTCAGTCCAATATTTGATTTCTCGGTCAATATCCACATCTCAGAGGATGAAAAATGTTGGAAGCACTTGCTTCTTGGGGTCCCCACGTGGGTGCAGGATGATATTGTGTAGTTCTGCATGGAATTGAATGAACAGATACTTCACAACCATTGCAGGATTCAACTGGTATTGCACATGCACAATTTTTCCGGAAAAATTGCACATGCATGAGCCTTTCTCCCTATAGGAAAAATGTAATTCTGGAGTCAGTCTTGTGCTTTTTGTCCTTACGGTCCCAGAGGTTTTGGTAAGGCCTACCAAGGAGCTCTACGGGGATATCCATAGGTTGATAGTCCAGTGGCAGAGCCCATACTGCAAATGAAATTAAAATTAAGAGCCAGGAGAAGTGAAAATTAGATGTGGGTTGTTCCTGTGCTTCTCGTGCATCATCCATCAGTTCGTTCAAGAGGAACTGGGACCAGTTAATGTACACACCCTGTGCACACTTTTCTGCAAGTTCTACTATTGCGGTCATGCACTCAACCGGCCTCATCTTGTGCAGGACCTTGCTACACAAGATCTTTGTTCCCACTTGTATAGCACTATCCTCGATGGAGCTGATGAGAAAACCCTTTCCGCCACGGAGGAGTTGGTACTTAGTCTTCATATCATTTTTTCTATCTTTTCCCCCTCATTATGTAAGTATGGGGTTGGGTCGATTCCACGTCGCAACAGACCTGTAATGGCCGAAATCAAGTCCACCTTCACCTCATATGGTTTTCTCAGCCAAAGGTATCCACCATGGAAGCACATGATTAGCTGCTTGACATACATTCTGACTAGACTAGAGAGGCCGAAATGGGGCATAAGGAGCAGGTTTAATATACCGTACTGCTCCAATCCATGCACATACTCTATTACAGAGACAAGTTCTACGTTCGATGGTTGACCAACTTTTACAACCATGAATTGATCTCTAGATATGTCTAGCTTCCGAGTGTCATAGTCTTCAAACTTTAATACCTGAAGCTTGGTCATGATGGAATCCTACAGTTTTGTGACGCCCTATGGAATTGTGGGTTCTTCTAATAGTTATGGAATTTTCACCATTACTGCTACGGCACTTGGCCTCCTGGGTAATACGTAGGGCGGCAGTAAGTTCTTCTCTTCTTCGGTGAGCTCTACTTCAGGTGATGGTGGCGGAACCGGGTCGACTCTACGGGATTTGGGTACTTTTTCTATGGGGTCGAAGGAACTAGGGGGGTTTGTATTCAATGGGTGCACGATGAAAAAAACTTGGGTTCCCGCTGGTTGCACTAGTAGTCGGGAGGCAGTTAGTTGCATGAGATGACTCCCTGCTTGTGATGGATGTGGCAGACTCTGTAGTGGTTTTTTCACGGTCTTCGATCTTGGTACTACTTTTGGATTTGCCTGTATCTTATTCATATTCTTGGGAATTCAAACTAGTTCAAGGATGTCCTCACTGGAGTGCTCACTATTGGTGAAATATTTTAATGAGTAAGGGCTTCAGCTATGAAGGATGGCTCGATCTGTTCAGCGGGATTGGCTCTTTGGTTCATTGGCTTGTTAAATTAATGCAAAGGTTATACGACAGAGGTAAGGACTATTTATAGGCGATGAGTCTTTAAGCTGACTGGACAGAGTGAAGAACCATCTGGTGGAGCACATGGGCTCATCCTTTGCATTCTTAAGCTCCATTATGCATTTGTCAGGGAAGTTAAGGGCACTATACCAGATGGGACTGAAATTCCTGTCGCCCTTCTCATCGGACTTGCCACTTTAATGCTACTAAACATTTAATGGCGCTGGATCTTTTTTGAATTTCCCATACCCTTACCAGTTGTCAGTTTTTACTAGCTTTCTATCACTTTCGAACAGCTGCTTTTTTTCAAAAAAAAAAATCGTATCATGGCCTTACGGGACCATGCCACAGTCATCACGATAGGGTTTTAATTGACTACCATTGATCATGCCCACCACTGGTGCTCCATCCAACTTATGTATTTTTACTGCACCTACTTCAGTAATGTGCGCAACTACATATGGACCTAAACAGTGTGTTTTGAGCTTACCCGGATGCTTGAGAAACTTACTATCATACATCAGAACAAGTCCACCAACCTTGAACTTCTTTGTTGTGATGTGGCGGTCATGCCAGGCTTTATGCCACTACTTTTCCACATTTTGATGGAATCCTACAATAAAATGATCTTCTTCCATTTGAACCAGCTACGCCAACCTATCTTCTACAGCGCCAGTATCTATCATCTCTGTTATCGCAGCAATTTGCAGGCTCGGAACAATGTATTCCATGGGCACGGCTGCTTTATGTCCATAGAATAAATGGAAAGGGGTGTATCCAATTAGTCATTTGCATGTTTTTCTATAGGCCCATAATACCATTGAGAATTTTTGGTCCTAGTCATCTCTACACACATTGCATACTTTGTTCAATGCATTCTTTAGTACCTTGTTGAATGCCTCGATAGTTCCATTGGCTTGAGGATGGTAGGGTGTTGTCTTCTTGTGCTAGATTTGGAATTATGCAGTGTGTTCAACAATTAGTTTATTTACAAAATGTGTACCTTGGTCGTTGATTATGATCTTGGGACAACCAAATATTGTGATGACATTCTCAAATAGGAAGTTGGCCGCAGTTGCAGTAGTACAATCTTTTACAGGTGTTTCCTCTGCCCATCTTATCAAGTAATCTGTAGCAGTGATGATATAGCGCGCACTAGTCCATTTTCCCGATGGACTAATAGGGCCAACAAAATCCACTGCCCATTTATCAAAGGCCTGTAGTGTATTTTGTGGTGCAAGTGGCATTTCATCATGTCACGATGGTTACCCTATTCTTTGGCACTTATTGCAATTGTGATAGTATTTCCTTGTATCCATATGTACCGTTGGCCACCAGAGTCTGACTTGCAAAATCTTGTGCACTGTTACTTTCCCGGCATATGTCCTCCTGACACTCCTGCGTCACTTCAGCCATTACATATTGTCTTTCATGATCGAAGACACATCTTTGCATTATTTCATCCAGTCCCAACTTATAGAGTTGTCCCATGATTAGCGTGTAGTCTGAGGCCTTGACAACTAGCTATGTCTTTTTCCATGTCAAGTAGTCTTCAGGTACATAGCCTGTGTTTAGTAAGTGTATAATAGCATCGAATTCTTTATCAATGACATCAATAGAAAATAGTTGTGCATTCGGTAAATTTTCCTCTAGGCTGGTGGGTTCCTCCCCGCTTTCAATTCGCAATAAGTGGTCAGGCCCAACATTTAGTCAGCCTGGCTTCACAATGACTTCAAATTCAAATTCTTGAAATAGGAGGAGCCACCGGTAGATTTCCCCCCCCCAACACTAGCTTATTGACCAGGTACTTTACTGCAGAATGGTCAGTGAACATTTTGAAGTGTCCACCCAATAGATAATGTCTGAATTTTTGTAGCGCATAGACCATTGCAAGCCCTTATCTTTTAGTTCTGGTATAATTCTTCTCTGTCGTTGATAGTTTCCTACTTGCAAATGCGATCGGTTGGTCAATTGCGCCATCTCTTGGTTGGGTTAGAACTATACCAAGCGCAATCAATGATGCATCAACATGTACATGGAATTCTTTTTTCCAATATGGAAATATTAATATTGGTGCAATAGCCATTTTACCCTTCAGCTTATCCAGGATTTCTTGGCAGTTTTCATTCCACTCGAATTTGGCATCTTTTTTTAGTAGCTTCTACATTGGGGCAGTTATCTCTGCATACCCTCTTATGAATTTCTGATAATACCCAGTATGTCCCATTGTGGACCTGATTTGCATAATTGATGTGGGTGGAGACAAGTCTAGGATAATTTCTACGTTTGCAGGATCAACCAGGATCCCGTCGCGGAATACTACATGGCCTAGTAGTACATCGAATGGTGCACAGAATATACATTTTCTCAATTTCAGTGCAAGTTGATACTAGCGACACCTTTCCAGCATCAATGTGCAAATTTTCAATATGGTCTCTTACTAGACCAAAGACCGTCCAGTCATCAAAGTATACTTCAAGAAACTTATGAATGAAATCTTTGAAAGAAGAGACTACTATTCTAGAAAAAATAGCAGGGGCATTTGTAAGGCCAAAGGGCATTACCGTGTATTGGTAGCATCCCCATTCTATTACAAAGGTTCTCTTGTGTCAATATTCTTGCACAATTTAGACCTGATGGTATCCCGAGAACCCATCTGTGAATGAGTACATTTCTTGTCCGCCAACGCTTTCCAAAACTTCATCTGTGAATGGTGTAGGAAATGGATCATGCAAGCAAGCGTCATTTAGTTTCCTCAAGTTGACACAGATTCTAAATTCACCTATGGCCTTCTTGTCCTGAATGACTATGGGGCTTATCCATTTTGACTCTTCAACTGGTTCAATAATTCCTGCCTCCAACATTTGATCCAGTTCTTCTTTTAATTTCTTCTCATAACGTGGATTTAATCTTTATGGCCGTTGTTTCACTGGTCTTGCGGCGGGTTTGAGTGGAATTTTCATTTCACCTAAATCCCCTACTATCCCATTCATTTCCCTAAATTTTGTCAGGAATAGGTCCTGAAATTCATGTAATAGATCGGTGACTTTGGCTATTGTTTCTTCATCCCAGTAGTCTCCAATGTTGGAAAATTTTGGATTTTCCTCTGATCCAATGTTAACCTTTTTAATCTTTAGTGGCTTAACGAACTACTCATTGGAAATGCCGCTTCCTTCTACCTTGCGTGATCCTTCCAATTCTGGAATATTGATGTTGGTCGGATCATCATCTGGGTCTCCAAAGAGATTATAGCATGTCATCCAATGTTGAATTGTCTCACAGCATTGGTGGGAATGCGCAGCACAAGTTTGAGAATACACAATCTCGAGTGGGATCTCAGCGAATATTTTCTCCTTATTAGTTTTCAGCGCAACATCAACTATCAGTTTCTCGTCCATGAAATGGAATGTGTAAGTGAATTTATGTGCAACTTCTTCCCAAACCCTTGTTTCCTGGTGCAGCTCCATAGATGCATACCAGCCTTGTGGTGCCATCTCAAGAGTATGGATGAAATGGTGAACCCATTCCTAGTGAGGGTAGCTTGAGAATGTTGTGGAACACTGTTCTAAATATTCAACGGGGTCTGATAACCCCATATATATTTTTTTTACAGTTGTAATTTCCTCCCCAAACCGTACTTCTAGTGGCCTTCTACACTGCAACCATTCAGTTATGGTGTTCTTATGCGTACCCACCATTGCACGAGCGTAGCTTTCAATGCAAAGTCTAGTGTAGATAGTCATTGCGGCTCTGTTACCAGTTCTTCAAATTCAGTTAAGAACACTACCAAGTTAGGAAGTCCTTCATATGTGGGCAGCAGTCGCAGCTGAGTTCCTACTCGCCTGACAGAATTAGTTATCCCGGTGCATTTTCTTGAAGAGACTTCATGCAATCGATTCTTCCAATTCTCCATTGTCTCTCCTGAGTTTGATGTAGATGAACTCCCATATTTCCAACTTAGGTTATCCTCTGCAGTAGGATTAATATAGTCTTCCCAAAGAGCGGTTATATTGTAGATGGTTTCAAGGTGATCACCATGCCCTTCAATGCACACTGGTTCAACATACCTTGGTCCTTCCAGCAGGTCAAGGGACAACCCACATCTCATCATCTTCAACTGATCGGATCCTTCTTTTGAAATTTATGATCGTTCAGTTTTCCATTTCCCAATCAATCCCAAGGAGTGCAGGATATGGGGTGGTATCGTCTACTATATCTATGACTTTGAAGTCTGCAAAAGTGCGTAAAGGCTTCGATATCCACTTGAAATTGACTCAGTATACCAACAGGGAGGACCTTTGCTTGATTTGTGAACCTTAATTGAATTGGGGACCATTTTAAGGGTGGCTTTCCCATTATCTCTCACGTCTACCGTGTTAAAATGTTAACATCAGATCCCAAGTCGAGGATGATATAGTCCATATCATAATCACCAATTTGCGCGGTCATCTTGAGTTCGCATCCCGTCTTGAGATTGGTCTTGATGCTATTAACCTTCTTTGGCAGAGGGTCTCCTTCTGGAATTGTTTCGATGAGTGCTTCCAATTCTGCAAGAACTTCCTTATCCTTGATTAGCTCTAAACAACTGGACAAGAAAGGCTTAAGTTTACTAACCTTATCTGTGTTCTTATCTGCATTTTGTTGTTCAAATATATTTTGGAATCTCTTAGGTGTATCTTTCACTTGTCCTGAGGTATATGGCTTCTCTGTGCTGACGAAATCTGGGCACACATCCATGAATATGTGCTTATGTTCTTGAACGTCAAGTGGTGCTTTCTTCTTTGCGGCAAGTTGCACCTAGGGTTGCGCGTGTGTCATAGGTTCTATCTACGTAGCTTGGTTTGCACCTTTCATAGCACCTCCCCTTATGACCACTACCACATTTGGTTCTCACAGTTCATCGACTATCATCTGTATGTTGATATTAGTGTTCGGGTTGGGAACATTCGGCGCAGGATTTGGTGCAGGGTTTGGTACCGGGTTGGCTGCTCCAAACGTCCGGGATTTCCATCGAGCGATGAGTTGTGGGAATCGCTCCACATTGTGATCCTGCCTACAATATGAGAAATTCCTTGCAGGTTCTGGGCAGTCCCTAGCATAATTCCCTGGTACTNCCCCCCCCCCCCCCCCCCCGCTTTGAGGTGGTTGTAACAGGTATTGTGGTTGTTGGTACTACTATTGGTATAAGTTATATGGGGGCATATTCTAAAACTATGGTGCCATCTAAAACTGTTGTGGAGATGGCAATTGAGGTTCAACCTGAAACTGGTGAGTATCTTGGAGCTGAGGTGGGGTCTGTTCAATCTTTACTTGCTCCTCAGTCTTCATCAAATATGCATCAACTATTTTCTCCCTCATGAGTTGGTAGTCCCTACAATCCTTTTCATCATGGCCTACAAATTTACAATATAGATTGGTTGGTGTACATACCATCTTGTGCATGAACAGGAAATCTACGTCCCGGTGTCCTCTTGTTTGGAAGATATTGCACCAGGGTAACCCTTGGCTATTCAATGTGTTTGACCCACCAAACGAGATGTAGTTCATATATGTCAGGCATTCATCTTTGGTATGTCCATTGGTCCGACATCATGTACACCAGAGATCTTTGTTTGCTTCTTTTCCCCTTTTCATATCTTGGAGTTGAATAGTCAGATTAGCCAACTGAGACTGAATTTGTACCATTCCTGTGGCACCATCCCCAATGGGTGAATCTTATAGCATCATTGCTAACTCCAATTCCTCCGTCTGCATTGCAATATTTTATTGCGTGAGTAGTCCTCTTATATGTGGAAGTAGCGTAGCAATAAACCACTCTTTATGCTTCACGTCCGACATTTGGAAGTTGACCTTGGCCATCAACATTTTGAACCGCTAGTCAAAGTCCCATACCATTTCTATTGGAGCCTTCTTAATCTCCTTGATCTTGGTAATACATTGGGACTCCGATTGGGAATTTCAAAACTCCAAGATCATTTCTCACCAAATCTCCTCAAGAGTCTTCTGGGGGGTTCCCGCTAGTGCGAAACAAAATTTCATGAAACAATCCAGGGCGATACCCCTTAAGGTCATGATCATATGTGTCTTCTTTATATCGGTATTATGTACTAAGCATACCATCCAGACAGCTTCACAAAGGAACCAATGTTTTTCTAGGTCTTCTATTCCATTCCCATTAAAGGTGGGTAGTCTAACGTCTGTCCCCACCATTATGGTGGCGCTAGGATTGTTCATTGGATTCCCTGAATTTATAGGATTTATTGGAATCACTGATGGGATTCCTTGTGCACCAGTCCTGACACTAGGATTGCTAGTGTTCACAAGTGGTTTAGGTGAGGAACTTCTAGGTCTCACTCTAGGGGGTCACTCCGGAATACCGTAGTCACGTCCTATTCCTGGAAATTCTACAGACCCTCTCGATTCTTCTCTCTCAGAAATCATGCTATACTCCTCCTATTCGTCACAGGATCCTTCACCTAGGTATGACTTGCATCCATATTCACCCTTCCTGGGCAAGCTATAGGCCCTCCTGCCTCCTTCTACCTTTCTCCTTTGACCTCCTTCCACTTATCAAGAATCCAATGTCTAACTCGTCCTCATAACCTCCAAGAAACATCTCTTCTTACTACCTTCCATATTACTCCTATCTCTTGCAAAGCATATCCACCTCAGAGACTGCACGATCCAATCACTATGACAGTCTCCCCACCCATTTTCCTATGCTCTCTTCTTGCACAATCACCGACATTTTAGAATCCATCCAGTCTGCTATCTCCTTCTTCATTGGTTGACACAAAATCTCCCTCGATTTAATAAAAGGGACCCGGCAATGGAACCATTTGTTGGCCACTTTTCCCCCCCATGCAACTTAGGCTCTGCGCAACCCATCGATCCAACAACTACCTAAGATATCAGCCTGATAGAGAAAGCCCCATCGGCAACACCTGTGAAACAGGCGCAATCTCACCCGAGATATCTCATAGATGGATAACCGTCGAAACCATGTTTTTGCGATTGTCGAGGGAGTATAGTCCCTTGGCTCGTAGCCAAGGAGCTCAATGAAGGAAGTAGTATGGGTAGACAAAGGAGTTAGTTCTGTGTGACCGAGCACAAACATATGTCATCACGCGTGACTGGACCTTCCTTTCTGCCTCACAGCTAGTGCAACTCGTGCAGCACAGCTAATTCACATCGATCAACTCTACGACTTAAATCGGGATTCATAACAGGAATCATACAGAATGATATATATACAGATTCAATTCAACAATGCATTCCATTCATTCATCTTCCAATTGCAAGAAACTAACAGAGACTCAAACAACATTCAACACTATACAGAAAGCAAATAGTAATTAATCACCTAAAAATTCACCACATCAGCCATTCATTCAAACATAAGAGATAAAATGTAAACCCATCTGGGAAAAATCACCAAGGTGCGCTTCATCTGGCATAAGAAAGGATATAGCACCTTACAGTCTGTGGGATGCATACTGATATTGATATTTGTCTTTAAGTTCAACTGATGGTTCTCATGCTCTCTATCTTATTTCTCCTAATCTACTGCTACTACCTGCAGATCCGCACACAGCCTAGATTGACTTCCCTAACATCTGCGCCGCTCTAGCAGAGCTCTCCCATTACACTAAATCTAACTGCCTCATGCAGATTCCTAGTTACCTTCCTCTTAGTTATGTTCTTTACAACTGTATACAAATCTCATCTATCAAACCTATTCCATAATTACGACTAACCAAAAGAAACCCTCTAACTATTAAATCTCTCCTATTTATGTTATTTTACATGACCACACTGGGTCGACTGTTTACAGGCAGTCTGTTAACTGTCACCATCAACCACCCCTCTAATTACAGCTGCGGTGATCATGACTTGTCACAAGGCACTATCGTCCTAACTTACAAATATCTTCTCATACATGCATAGCTACAGGCTTACGTCGCCCTATACGGCCATGATCTGGATTATGTATCCATCGCTTTTCGGTTGTTTTCCCTTGTGCACTTCCATGATTGCCTTTCCTTTGCCACGTGCCTCTCTATTCTGTCCTTGTGGGCCCTTTACATCCTTTGTGATCTTCCTTTTCTTCTATGGCGCATGCGACACATTTTCCTTGGTTGCGTGCACAAACTTCCTCCTTATGCCCCTTTCCCGGGCCAACAAGCACAATCACTCAAGTTAATTCAACACATAGTTAGGTATACCAAACAAGTACAGAGGTAGGGAAGGATATACATAAGCTAGTGAGCTCAATCATAGAGATACATGCATCTCAACTATACTTCAAACAGCCTTGGCACCCAAATTACCTACCACACCTAGCACAAGGAAGGTCCACTTCACTACTACACAGTTCCTTGGGCGCCCCTTCCCTCCAGTGATCTTTTGGGTGGGAATAGAAAGGTCCAAGCTATTAAATACTCAAAAACTATTTCCTTCACTAGGTTAATAAAGTAAATCCAACCTCTGATATCACTCTCGCTTCATTCCACTCTTGGATTTTTCTCCAATTTGACCAAATGACTATAAGTCATGAAATTACACTTTTGAGCTTCCAATTCTGAGCTTTCCCATGGAGTTTTGGGCACCTAGAACTCTCAATTTCACCCTGAGGTTTATATCTATGGATTCCCCACTTGGTTTTAATCCTCATGTGAATTTTTGGGTGTTTTTGGCACTTCAAAATGTGGGTTCATTGTAAGTTGTGATTTCTACAAATTTTACGGTAGGGAATGCATAACTTGCTCAAAATTGCTCTCTAGTTGTTCAACAATGGATTGGGAAGGATGTAAAATGAATTCCCTTGAGGAAGAGTGACTTGTGGTTCAATTAAACCATGTCCATACCAATCCTTATGAATTTATGGGTTTCCCATGCTCTATTAATTTCATGAGTTGATTTTCTTAATTGATTCCTTACAATGGGAATAAATTCCATTAAGAAAAGTCAAGGTAGGTTCTCATGGTCACATTTGGAAACACAAGTTCAATCTCACAAGCTCCTCACCACTCGCTATTGGATACACACCATGTCCTCATTTTAGTTGATTCCATAGCCAGCTCTTGGTTTTTTTTATTGCATTATAAATGTTTACATGATTTTACAATTGTCCATGGTTCACTAGCACATGGCTAACAAAATATAAAATACTTTCATTTTAAACACTGATTATTCACTATTGGAGTCTTGGCCTTGAGCTCCACACTAGAAATTCATATACCGCATATACACAATATTCACATATCAAGCCAATACATTCTAAGAGCCAAAATGGGGGGTATTACATTCCCCTCCCCTTTATAATAGCACCGTCCTTGGTGTTCATATGATTTTTCTTCCTCTGAAAATTTGTTCTTTAGCATCCAGTTGCTCACATGATGCATTTCTATCTCTTCATTAGAACCCATTGGGTTTATTTCCAATCTTTAATTTCTCATACTGAGATTTTTAAGACAGACACATATCTAAATGTATCCTTAAGATGTCTTCAAGGTCCTTGCATCCAACAATACCTATACTCAAACAATGAATCAATCCACATGTCAAATCCATTCTCATAGGATTCATCCCTGAAAAAAAATTAGAACCATAACCAAGCATATACACATGTATGTTCACATTGAATTGACAGGAAGATGCAAAATAAAGTAAATACTTGTCTACATAAGCATCTTCAATTAAATCCATAGGTATCCCACAATGAATTCAGACAACTATGGCACCCACAAGACCTTCCCCACCTAACACAATAATTGTACCTCTTCCCTGCTATACAATCCTTCAAGTGTACCCACCCCCTTTCAGTGCTCTTCAAGGTGTGCATCAAAAGGTAACTAAGTTTCTGTAAGCCTCGGTTCATATGTGCATACATATAAAACCAATGTAGATCCAACTCACTGGTTATGCTACAACATTCCAATAACCAATGCCAAGCCATTATGCCAACTAGATTTATCAAGTATTCTGTTAACTAGTATGCTAATCCATCTCCTCGACTGGGTTTATCAAGGATACAACAACCATTTACAAGCCAGCATCTCTGCTAGTTTTATCAGTAAATAAAAGGGAATACATCTGCATGTCCCTTATCTTATGCAAACCAGTGGTTCCCTCCAAGAAATCCATAGGTAAATCCATCAACTACAGGATAGCACGACTCCAAAATTCCCACTCACACAACACAAGGATGGTACCCCTTCTCTACTACATAGTCCCTTGAGTGTACCCATCCTTCTAGTTCTATTTAGTGTGAGCATAGAAATGTTACCAATACCCATTCAATCCTATTGAGCTCTCATGCTCTTAGTGGGTTTAACAACACTACGAAGAGACAAACACATGCAAGGGACTTTACAAGGTTTCTTAAACCCAAGCCACTCATATCATTTTCTTTGCATTTTCAACTTCAAAAGCCAACATCTGCGCCATTGGCACATTTTCACTATCTCACCTACATTACATATAAGCATTCAATTCACATGAGATATCATCAAAATTTTAAATAAAATTTATTGTTGAAGTAATACATGTTCCATCTCGTCGTCATGAGGTATTTATCATAATAATTTTGATTAGAAATTCTCAAAACTCTTTTATACATAAACCAAATTTCCAAACCATGATCTCATTCTCATGATGTTTGGATCTTGCAAGCAATAACACATTGTATTCTTTCAATGTGTCCTCCTAACACAATTCACAAACAACTAAGCAATAAATAACATAAATAATTAAATTCAAATCTTAATTTGTAATTATGTCTCCTACAAAAATTTAATTTACTATGTCATTATCATGCTCATATTGTTTGGTTATTGAAATCCATAGCACATCGTATTCCTGCAATGTGTCCTCTTGAGACAACTCGCAACATCCAAACAATCAATAACATTAATACTCCGATTCAAATCTCAATTTGTAACTCATAATTAAATTCGTAATTTTGTTTGGATCTTGTAAGTGGAATCATGGTGTCCCTTATGGTCTAACACCCACTTCCATAACCTGAACATCCACCTACAATATGTTCTCTGAACACATCTCCATATCATCCAAACGGTCAATAACAATTATTAACAAAATATTCAAACATTAATTTACAATATGTTCCCTACAGGAAATATATTTCAAAACTATGAGTTTTTTCATAACATTTGGCCTTTACATGCAGTACCTTCCAACCTTTATTGAGGAATTACACACATTGCAATACCCAAGAAAATTCTACTTGCAATACTAATGTTTCAATCAGCCAAACAAGTTGTGAGTACTCATGCATATAATATTTTCATTGCAACATTTACAAGAATCACTGAAGTGATCTCAGAATTATAACACACAATAGTTCAACACTTTCAGTTGTTAATATTTCAAATGAAATGAAACATATTCACTTTATATGCATCATTATCACAATCAAATTGCAACATGCAGTCACTTTATCTATGCAATCCAATAAAATTTTAAATATCCTTGGTTACACAGTTATGCTTTCATGTAACTCTATCATCCCAACACATCATTATGGTAGGCCTTCAACCATGGCTACCTTTTTCATGCAATTCATTTCCCTGCATTCATATCATCTCATAAAATGATATTAGAACTACCAATAATTCTATCATTTTGGCTATTATCTATGCAATGAAATGTATATCACAACCATGCATTCACACAATGCATATTAACATGTGTACCCACACATATGATGCATTACCACAATATTTACAAAATAGTTTAAGGTACATTCAATCAATGCATCCTTTCATTGATTCATGAATACCCTAATGTCATGTTATGCATTCTACCCATGATATTTTGGAATGTATAACTAATGCCTCAACACAATAACCAGCCATCTCCCAAATCACTTGGTTAACTACCTAGATGTCTTCCTTCTTCACCTGAACACAACATTAGAAGTTCACTCACTCCATACTTGTCAGCAAAGAGGTATCATCCCATATTAAAACCAATATGGATTTTATGGGGTACTTGTGTATCACTATAGCATTACCATCTCCAACCACATTATGGCCTTACTCATGACTATCTCACATGGCATGCACTACCACAACAGGACCATCAATCCTCACTTACTTTAATTATTAAACGCATAACCCTCATACACACATGGCATGATGTTCTTTCATATGAATTCATTTGAATTTCTAAATAGTTAGATGGCATAAGGCTCATTTCCCTTACTACCCCATACCTCACCATACCTAGTGGGTTAACATTCACATCAATGCATCTGAAATCACATGCAAACGAAGCCATGTTGATCATTAAAATATAGCTAAATATATTCTTACCCAATCCCCTTTCAGCACCTATGCACTGAGCATAAACATACCATTACCTACATGGATATTATCAATATTTATGATGTTACCTAATCAATTGGCCTCTACCAAGGACTACACAATTTTTCCACTAACCTCTTGATCATACATCTATTGCTCCAACTTCCCTTCACAATATCGTTGGTCACATGCAATAGCATCATCAACACCCGGTCAACCATGCTCCAACCATATCTAGTCATAAAATCATCAGCAATCACAATAATTGTCATTAGTGTCTCATTGCATATGAAAACCTCACTCCTTTTACCAACATGAAATATCATATACATGCATACTTAAAATATTTACATTTACTATGCATTATTTCTTAATATACCTACTAATACACATTCCTTTCATTCATTTAATCTATTTCATTAAAATCATTCCTATGCCATAATATTTTGTACATAAAAATCAAAAATATAATTATATCAGCAAGAGAAGGGTCAAGGAATTCTCCCTTTCCAATTACTCATCATAGCATGGAATCCATATTCTATATCATAGTTGGTATGATTTCATGGCTTTTGGAGTTGCTGCAACCATTGATCAACTCCTTTGTAGCATTCCTTGGTCATTACAATAGCAATCATTGCACTCTATTCACACTATCATGTTGCTTCATTTCCTTTGAACAATTATGGTCAAGTCCAACTTGACCTTTCTTGGAATTCTTAAAACTTTATAGCCACTACAATTTGTTCCATTCCACTCCATAAGAAGTCTTTCAATGTCTACTATACATCCTTACATCTCATTCAACCGTGAGACTTGATTTATTTTCCCATGGAATTTTTTCCACAATTTTGAACCACACACAGCAATTCCCAATTCCTTGATTGGAATCCTTTGCATGGGCATTTTGTCACTACCATGAACCAGATGGCAAGTCCACATATTGGAATGTGTGTTACGGAGAGAAATTCCTATGGCTTGGGGTACCACAACAGACAGCTAGACTCCAGAAATCAATCTTTCCCAATATGCAATAGAAATAAACAATCTAACACTAAAGGATCGAACCTCGTACCTTATTCCGGATGGTTGTAGTAGATCCCCATTGAGCTTTCCAATCTTCAGCTTGAATTGTTATAGCACATCCTCAACAACAAGTAAACAATACAAGCATACTATATTTCATGGTGTTAGATCTATTCTAGCATATATAATCAATAATGTAAAAGCATTTGACATATTCCAATGGAAACAATATTCATTCAAATACACATTACTGGACAGGAAAAGATATTTCTATTAATAAGAATCAGAGATTACAAGTGACAACCTCTAACGACACGTCTGCGAATCGGAGAAACTGAATCCCCCACTTGGGCCTCCACCACCTCAATCCTCCATCACTTCGATAGCAAGCTTACTAGTGAAAGGAAAGCTTGGGAAGAACACAACAGTGCTCCAAGGGACAAAGGGATGCAGACTCAAGCATAAATCTTGGCAACAATGGACTATAGTTTTGTTACACTCAAAGCTCTCTTATGCTTTCAATGTACCAATGGGTTCCTTATATAGTTCTTCAAAGGGATACTGAAGGGTCGAATCCATGT
>LPNX010539423.1:55918-63591 GCA_001517045.1 Pseudotsuga menziesii | reverse complement strand
TGAAACACGTGGTGAACAAGAGTAGGCGCATGGTAGAAGACCCGGGATAAATGTTGAGAGACGGAGGTTGTACATCGACCCACTATAGTGTTATGAAGTGTGAAAAATTGAGGGGTTTGGTAGGGTTTAAGTTAGTATTAATATGGATTTAGTAAGGTATTAATAGGGTTTAGATATGAATTTAGGTAGGGGTGAATAGGGTTAGTAGGGGTTAGTAGGGGGTAAGGTAGTAATATTGAGGGGGGGGGTTAAGTAGGGTTAGTGAAGTCATATTAAATGGTAGGTTTAATTTATGTTTTGAAAAAAGGGGGTGGGGTATGGGGATTTTTTATTAATATTATAACTTATTAACCAATTTCAAATAATTTTTTATAAAAAATTTATTATTTGTCTCGGGCCTACAGTTGATTAATTGTCTCTATGGTTCATATATGTTTGTTTAGTTGGTGTTTTATGGATTTTTTTCAATCCTCCATGAGTCATTACCACAACAATTCTGCTCTAAATCCTTGGTTGTTTTCTTAATGAAGATATTAAACAGTCCGAACGATAATACTCATTACTTTTGCGTGTATACAGGTTATAATTAATCATATTTATTAAAAAAATTATTTGGGTTGATGGGCAGCCTATTTATACATTTATATATGTATGTGTGAGATCTGAGAAATTGAATCGAAATCATCACTACCCAATATTCACTTTTACATTGAAAACGATAAACGCAAGTTGCAACAATCACATGACGTCCTATTCATTCTAAACCTAGTTATCGGATCATCGTCGTAAACCCAATAAGTAGGAGTATTAGGGTTGTGGCACGAAGCACCTCAAAAAATTGAATCGTCGCAACAATGTCAAAGTTGCTCCATGTTTCAAGAAGAACATTGCACAAATACACTAAATTCAGGGTAAAGATAGATGAAAATGATGAAGTTGCTTGTTGGGATCTTATTTGTAGAGAAGCATATCAAGACAGGATGGAAGAGGGAACCAGAGAGAAGGTGATAGAGTATTGGGACATCCATTCTCGTGCTATACCAGATCGGAAACATGTCTTGCGACAACGTTCTGGCAGAGGTGTTTATAAGGAACATTGCAAGCATGTTATGGAGATGACAGGAGTTGCGTTGACTCAAGCATAGGTCCTACATTCAAATCATTTGACTCAAGCATATGTCCTACATTCTGTTGCATTCAATATTCTTTCCTGAGCTCCGGTGGTGATGCTAGGTTAGAGTTTCATTGATCGTACTTACATATCCAAGTTTTCTTGTGGTTAATCCTCTGATTAAAAATGCCACATAATTCTTTTCTTTGTTGGGGCTTTGTTCCACATATATTAGTCCTTTATATAACTTCTTTCAAGGTCTTTGGCAATTTCTAGAGGCATAAGGGAATGTCCATATCTAGTTAATTCACCTGTTACAGTGCAGGTTCTAGCACCATTTTTTTTAATATGGCATCGACATTCATCAAAGGAAGTGAGTAGTAATCATTAACATAGGTTTTGAAATTCATAGTAGCTTGCATGATCCATATTTATGTGAATAGTATTCATTAACGTATGTTTTTTCAATTCACAATCGATATTTATCAGCCTTTGGTGGCAAACACAGTTTCCTTCCTCTGATTTGTGTCATTTTCTTTCGATGATCTACTCTAGATAATAATTCAAGAACATTTTCTTCTTTCGTGCATATATTTATCTTTATTTGATTATTTGATCTCTCTGGTAGAGTTGATAACCTTGCATTATGTTTATTCAAGAGCTTTCTTTTCTTCTTTAGAATGGAATTCTGATGCAAAGAAGTGTTTGGAACTACCCTAACTTCATTTTATTTAGTCACAAACGTAGAAAGCACATGATCTTTGACATTAGGAACATAATTTTCATGAATATTTTCAAAATATTTTTCACCCTTCAAATTTTGTTTACGGTGGGGGAATAGAAACACCCTTACTTTACTAACCAACCAATCACCCATGTGCTATCCTTAGAAGCAGGGTTATCTTTAGCTAGTGTGTTTATGACACCAAAGTTTTTGTGCAAGATGGTAATGTGAGTTAGTGTTTAGATACCTACGTATATGCATCTTTTTCTAGTATACTTGATGTGATAAAAACTTGTCGTCCTTCTTAGTGACCCATACATCCAGAAACGACATGCAACTATATTCCTCAATTTCCATAGTCAATTTCATGTATTTATATTTCCTATTGGGATCATCTTCTCTGATTAACTTAACTACTAAAGGGGATGTACAATAATGATCTCACAATAAATGGTATACCAATCTGACGTCTTAGAAAAAATAAAGATAACCCTGCTTCAATGGGTGCTTGGTTGGTTAGTAAAGTAAGGGTGTTTCTATTCCCCCACCGTAAAGAAAATTTGAAGGGTGAAAAATATTTTGAAGATATTCATGAAAATTATGTTCCTAATGTCAAAGATCATGTGCTTTCTACGTTTGTGACTAAATAAAATGAAGTTAGGGTAGTTCCAAACACTTCTTTGCATCACAATTCCATTCTAAAGAAGAAAAGAAAGCTCTTGAATAAACATAATTCAAGGTTATCAACTCTACCAGAGAGATCAAATAATCAAATAAAGATAAATATATGCACGGAAGAAGAAAATGTTCTTGAATTATTATCTAGAGTAGATCATCGAAAGAAAAGGACACAAATCAGAGGAAGGAAACTGTGTTTGCCACCAAAGGCTGATAAATATTGATTGTGAATTGAAAAAACATACGTTAATGAATACTATTCACATAAATATGGATCATGCAAGCTACTATGAATTTAAAAACCTATGTTAATGATTATTACTCACTTCCTTTGATGAATGTCGATGCCATATTAAAAAAAATGGTGCTAGAACCTGCACTGTAACAGGTGAATTAACTAGATATGGGCATTCCCTTATGCCTCTGGAAATTGCCAAAGACCTTGAAAGAAGTTATATAAATAACTAATCTATGTGGAACATAGCACCAACAAAGAAAAGAATTATGTGGCATTTTTAATCAGAGGATTAACCGCAAGAATACTTGGAGATGTAAGTACGATCAATGAAACTCTAACCTAGCATCACCACCGGAGCTCAGGAAAGAATATTGAATGCAACAGAATGTAGGACATATGCTTGAGTCAAATGATTTGAATGTAGAGGATTTTTTTAAATCCCATATTTACCTAAAGAAAAAGAATAAGACCAGACAGTGTACCACTTGGAACCAGAAGGGACTATAGAGAATTCCATAAAAATACCAAATATATGTAGCAGTGGATAGTCAATAAGAAGATTATTAAGCCCCCTCATATAAGCTAAACGTATTTTTTAGCTAAACACATGTTTTCATATCCCATGCATTTTCCTATTATAGAACTATTCCCTTCTAACCCCGCGGCCTCTTTTTATAATTTTTTTAACACAGGCACCTTGACCGAGGTCCATACCTCGCCCGAGGTATTTCTTAACCCTCGGTCGAGGTTTTAATACCTCGACCGAGGGTTAATAAATACCTCGGTTGAGGGCTGAAAAAAACCTCGGTCGAGGGCTTGATAAAAGCTCGGTCGATATATTAAAACCTCAGTCGAGGGCTTGTTAAACCCTCGACCAAGGTATGTTTTTCTGTTTTTGCCGAAATGCGCTTGCCAAAAAGTGTTACCCAGGTCCGCGGATTCACCCATGTACATGTCTCCAAAAGTACATGCATCCAAAACTGTCCAAGCCACATGTACATGTATCGAAATGTAAATATCCCATAAGACACATCAAAACTCAAGCTTCCTCTTGTTCTTTCTCGAGGTTGATCCTATAGGCACAACTCTAGGACTAGTGTGCATCTCTGGATCCTGCAAATTAAATATCAATTATTAATTCAACTAACTATGTACTAATACATTAGCTCAATAAAATACCATATCTAAATTAGCTCAACAATTATCAAAATGTTAATGGACATTGCATGAAACAATTGGTCATTAATGGACATCTCACATTAGTGAGAGACTGTGACAAAGGGGATTGTGTTTCTTGTGTAGCAGATGGAACTGTTGGTTGGACATCAAGGATGGTCACATCCATGGTCGAACTAGAGGGGGCAGGAACTACTGGTGGTGGTGGTGGATACAATCACCAAATGTTCAAATAGTTAGACATGTGCATGAATAAACAACAAACAACAATAACACACTATGTCTAGATCATGTTCAAATAGTTGTACCTCTGTGTGGCTTGTTGTTGTTGTAGATACCACATTGACTGCTGCATCAATAAATCCTACTGCTGGTGGCTACAATCACCAAATGTTGAAATAGTTAGACATGCATGAATAAACATACGCCAACAATAATAAACTATGTAACGATCATGTTGAAATAGTTGTACCTCTGTGTGACTTGTTGCCATTGTAGATGCAGCACTAACTACTGCGTCAACCATCCCTGCAAGGTTTTCAATAGTAAAATCTGGCTCCTGATGCAGTAAACATGCAAATCAAACATTAACAAAAAAATTTATGCATTGGATTTCAATTTAACCAAGAAATATCATCGAAGGATATACATCACCATGGTATAAGTATCTCCATGGTCGTGGACATCTGGACTCTTTCTAGGAGTAGGCCTCCTCATATACACATGACCCTTGTTCACATATGGCCTATGAGGAGATACAACTCTAGGAAATGGTCCAGGTGTTTTTGTTGGTGCCTATAGTCAGCAAGAGTTCATGTAGTTAGACATGCATGATTCAATGAACATACATGTATTTAAAAAATGACATTTTTTAAATGTTTAAAATGTTTACCTCCATCACTGCTTTCCCCCGTGAACGATCTGGCATCTACCAGTTTAATAATTGTAAATATTAGGCCGTAGATAGCATTAGTGAACTAACATGTACAATGTGTGGAAATTAACAAATTAATAAGTATTAAAAAACTGACATTTTTAAAATGTTTACCTCGGTGTGAGATACAACACTAGGTGCTATATGAATCTCTCCACCAACCAAGGGATCAGTGGATGGAATGTCATGCCCAGATATTTCCTCAGTCGATACGACCGTGGATCCTACCTCCATCAGTGCTTTCCCCCGTGAAGGATCTCGCATCTGCAATTTTAATGATTGTAAATATTAGACCATAGATAACATTAGTGAATTAACATGTACAATATGTGGAAATTAACAAATTAACAAGCATTAAAAAACTGAAATTTTAAAATGTTTACCTCGGTGTGAGATATGGCAATGGGTGCTATAGGAATCTCTCCACTAACCAAGGGATCAGTGGATGGAATGTCATGCCCCTCTGTAGAGTGTGGAACATGAAACTCTGGGGCGTCGTTGCCTGCATAAAGCATCAACTGCAAGTTCACAAAATTAATATATTAGCCTAAACTATACATATGTGTACAAAGAGGAAAATAAATGAATAATTTATTACAATTAACCATTAACATACATCACTCAAAAACCCACTAAAGACAACATCTTACAAAATACCATAGTAGGGATGACCACATGATGTGCACTCGTGAGGCTCAAAAGTAGGTTGGGAATGTGTTGATGGTGCTGCACTAGTATATGGTCCTGCACTAGATGGGGGTATGGCACTAGTGGGTGGTACTGCACTAGAAGACGGTCCTGCACCGTGACGACCTGGTGTATGTACCACACCAGGGACAGATGTCCATTACTCACCCATATGTTGAACCATAGTGCTATGGTGAACAACTGCTTGTGCCAAACTCAAATATGAATCACGTGTCTATGGAATAACACGATGTACAGCTGGGACATCTGGCCCAGGCAACTGCCTGCGAGGTGCAAGGATAGGGTGATCAACGTCTCGAAGCCTGGCATTGGGTCGATTTTGGGGCATCCCCCCATTGATCCCTTGAAACGACAATATATCAAAATAGTTTACATGTTTACCCAACACGAACTCTGCATACATCTTCCGAAAGAAATACAGGGGGATTTCCCTATTGCTGTGTGGTGGCATATCAAAAACCATATACCATATTTCCATCTAGTTATCAACAAATGGCTGATATGTGCACCACTCGATAGAGATATGTGGCCTATTTGAATTTGGGATTTCCCCCGTGCGAGGGTCCCTAAACAATGGAAATATATGCTCTTTGGTAATTTTCAACTTTTTTGTTGCACTGTAGCCAAGCCCATCAGTTTACTCTTGTCTTTTTCTTTCTCTATATGATGTAATATCATATAGTATGTTGCTTGACAATGTAATAGTCTCAACAATTGCATCCAAAGCGGATGCAAGTGAACATCAAATCCTATCACCACCACTAAAAGCAGTACTGAGTCCTCTCAACTGAGCAAGCTCAATCAATATTTCAGCATTGTTTTCCATAGCCGCAACTACAATAAAAAAATCAATAAGGAAATCATTAGAAACGTATACTAGTATATAATGACATCTCTTCAAAATTGAAAATGTAAACTAAGAAAAACTCAAGTAAGCAATTTAATGGCATTCACTTACATACATTTAAAACTTAAAATTAAACATTTAACAATGAAATAGTGAGGTTCGTTCAACTTCTTTCTAGAATTTAAGGCACTTCTTCACCCTCATTGGTGACTTTTCCATGCACAATTGGGCTTAAACTTCTTTGAATTTAGGAGTGCTATTTTGACATGTTTTGTCCTTTACATCCCTTGGATATGTAAAAGAAAGGGGCAAGGGACTATTAGGACATGTGAGCCAAGACAAGGCGTGATAAAGGGGTTTCTTACACCTTGTGCCTTATACCGTATTTTTATGTTAGTTCTATCAATTGGTGTGTAATTACTAGGGCTTCTATTGTAATTGGAACATAAGCTAGCTTGTCCATTACTCTCTCTTGCATATTGTGGGGAATTGTGAGATATGTGTTGTTTAGAACCCTACTCAGTAGTAATTTTGTGTCTCTCTTATAGTATCTTTGCTCCTTTTTGTTTATGCCTCTCAATCTCATTATGATGTGGGCTTTCTATCTTTCTTTGTTTTTAATTTCAATGTACATCTATATTGTTTTTTTAATTGTTAAAACCCTTGGCTTATAATTTTAGCCTCCTTCGACACACACTCTATACTTGTGTTTGTTTTATATATTTCTAGCCTTTTGGAACATTGAATATCTATTAGACATGATGTTTTTGTTTCTTATAGCCTCTTCTATTTTGAATCCATCAAACATTAGCTTGGGAGCTGTTGGGTTGATTATTCTATTAAAAAACAATATTATAGGTTAAAAATTGACGGGTGTGTGCAAGAAGTTGAGGGTCTCTTTTGGCACGTTAGATGCAATACAAAACTGAAAAAATAGGCATCCATCAACTTGCATGGATATTTTGAGACACTTACACAATGAATCTTGCGATCAGTAAAAAACAAGAAATGTAGGAAATTGAATGACCTTTCCAAATATATATATTTTTTTCTATTGAAAATACTGCTAACTATCTAAAGTTAGATAAATTTTAACGGGCACTTTTTATTTTTTGGAGAAATTATAAGGTATATGTTTTTGTGGGTGCAGTGCCTGAGTGTCTAAATGATGGAATAAACTTACAAAAACCGGTATACATATATAGAACATATAGGACTAGTGCACGGCTATTTTTCCAATAATAAAAATAAATTTTT
>LPNX010539423.1:3547-30999 GCA_001517045.1 Pseudotsuga menziesii | reverse complement strand
TTCGAGAAGTTTCATCAAAATTATAAGGTGTTTATTTGTGGATTTTGGTATGGATTCACAAGGATCCTTGTGAGGATCCTTATTTCATGTTTTAATTATTGTTGATGACGGGAATTGTAATATGGATGAGACTAGTAGTTAGTCTCTATTCTAATTATGGATCACGTTGTTAGAGTGTTAGTCTATTCATAAGCTATTTATTGTTAATGAGAGGGGCTATTGTTGAATGAAGTTGGTAATCAATTTCTAAGCCATTTATTAATAATGAAGATTATTATCATTTTGATGAGGGTGATTAGTCAATGGTTATGGTAGCTATTGTTAATGAGGGTGACTATATTTCTATGAGAAATGCAGGGTAATTCCTTTAGATGAGGCCACTTGTCAATTCCTACATCAATAATTGTTATCATAGATACAATGGGAGGGTTTGGATCATATCACAACCAACTATATAAAATACACAACTTAAAGACTCAACATTAGAGTGTACAAAATGTCAAAAAAAAAACATGACAAAGAAAAAAACCCAATACATTCATTTGTTTTTTGAGTTAATCGAGGTTTTTGTTTCCACTCCGCATGGGAATTTTGTTAAATAATCAAAATTATTTCATTTTTATCATTAAATTGAGGAATTGGTTTCAATTGGCCAATTACATTGGGTTTCTTGTTTCCATTGGCCAATTACATTGGGTTTTTGTTTCAATTGGAAAATTCCATTGGGTTTTTGTTTCAATTGGCCATAATTTAACTTAATATGGTTTAATTATTCAATCTAAGGAAAATAAATTGATGAAGAAAATGAAAAAAACATGAAAAAAATTGAAGAAAATACCTCACAAAGGGGAGGTTTATCCAAAGGTGGAGATGGAGGGCTCAAGCACACCCAAAATCACGTATGCACAGTCGAGGTTTCATCTTCGTTCGTCCAATAGCCACGCGAAAAATGAGAAAAAGACAGCCTCGACCGATTTAAAATAAAAAACAGGTTTTCACAATCACACCTCCGTTTTAGCAAAGGAAATCGCACACGTGATTAGCTTGACTAAAACGGAGGCGCGATTTTGTTTACTATCCTAGTTGGCATGACTATTGCCAGCCTTGGGACTAGGCTTGGCAGGTTCGGTGTTGCTTATGTTGATTTCTTTTTTTGGATCAAGAGTGAATGACTTCACTCCACCATTGCATCTAAAGGGTCCCTCAACTTCTTACACACACCCTCACAAAAAAGAATGATTTGGGTGATTGAATTACCTGGTTGGATGATAATTCACCAGTGGAATCTCCTCCCCTCCAACTAAGTTAGCTCCTCCAATAATCCCAAGCACTTAATTTGCTCCAAATCGCCATCATTTTCACATTTCTGATAGGTAGAATAGGCCGCGGGTTTCAGGCCTGTGTAAATGAATTAATTTTAGTTTTCCAAATCATGTATGCGTTTTAGAACTACATATCGCGAGTGCGTTTTGTAGTTATATAACGCGTACGCGATATGGTTTACTATCCTACATGTCCCATGACATGTTAGGCTCGGGTTGAACCATAGCAACTGCTATGTAGCATAAACGCATTGTATTTTTTGGTAACGTGATCGTGTTTTTGAAAACTAGGACTGCATATAAAAGGTCGCTCAAGTTCCTGCACTGACCCATCAACCTTTCTGTCTCTCCTTTCATTTACTGCATTGCTTGAAAGATATGCTTGGTTCATCTCTCCAATGCTACATGTACGTCTCTTTAAGGTTATGCTATTATAAAAGATGTTTCATCCTACCCTTATCGATGGATGCGATCATTGAATGAGTGTCATCCAATTATCCTAAGGGATCTGTAATCATGTTTATGGGAGAATAGAATATCAAAGAAGAATGGTGTACACTATGATTACTATTGGGAAGAACATAAACTAAATGAAAAGGAAAATATCAGTCGATCGTTTCACTGGTCAACCTATTTAGTTGATCAATTGATCAATTTAGTAGACATGGACAATGTTTCCAATGTGTGGAATGAGACAACATCATTAAAGATGCATTGGTCAACGTATATTTGTTTCCTTTCCATACGTAAATGTAATGATAAATAGATGTTGTCTAGATCTTTTACATTAAGATGAAAAAGATCAAAAATTTAGTTTGGACTTTCTCTGAAAATCAACTAACAATAGCATGCTTCTCTTCCCCTTGCACAGTCTCAATGATATAACTAGAATATACTTGTCTTAATATTGAAGAGGAATTCCATTGCAAAGGAAAATAGTAATAAGAACGCATTCCATTACTGAGGCAATTAACATATCTATTGCGGTTTCATATTTTATGTTTCTGATTCTTTAATCTTTAATACTTTAGACACACATTACTTAATACTTCAGAGGGCTGTCATCCTTCTGTATATCTTAGGGAAGTCATACTTCTATGACCCTCTTATATTCCTTTAATTTATCCCTATAGTTCTTAAGGTGATCATACCTACATGGTTCTTAGGGTAGTAATACCCCTAGAATTCCCTAGCTAGTAAGCAGTCAGACCCATCTCACTCTTAGGGAAGTCCATCTATCCATAGATCTATAATCCCCTAGACTCTGTCATTATTCTATAGCTCTATAATCCCCCCGCATAGTTGTCTCATATCCCTGAAGTTCTTGGTATAGTAAATCATCCATAGTTCTCAGGGAAATCATCCCTCCCACAGCTCTTAGGGTAGTTACACCTCTACAAATCTCAGGCTAGTCATACCTGCATGAGTAGCGAAATCCCTGACCAAAGGTAAGGACAGCTCTTCCCCCTAGACAAAGATTGTAAAAGTAAAAGCAGTAGTTGCAGGTAGATTCGAATGGAACTATATTCTACGTTATTCCATGTGAGGTAGCGTATCATAATAAAATTACTAGTTCCTAGTTACCATTATACTTTATGCAAAATCAATAATGCTTGCAGCTACAAAATGTCAAATGCTGAGGAAGAGTCTAAACTAGGGTTGAGAAGGTCAAGAAACCTAGTGTACTCATTAATTTAATCCCATGTTTCTAGGAGTTGGTGAGATTGAATTTTTTTATCACCGTCGATCAAGCAAGGACCCCGTCTACGTGTAATGGGAGAGTTGACTCGGTGAATAGAGTGATAGCTGGAAGCCATTCTAAGAGGTGTCATGCAGAACGACTATCTTTGTCATATATAACGTGACTTTGGTGAGATTGAAGTCCTCAAAGATCGACTTATGTCATATATATTTGTCGTTACAGTCCTCAAAGATAGACCAATCCATGCATACATGCAATTGGGGAGAGACTGATAGCTGGAAGTCATTTCAGAAGGCCTTCTGCATAATGATATATTGCATATACTTTAATGTATTATTAAATATTTAATATAATTATCTTTGTCACATGAACTTTCAATATGTTAAAATCAAATTGCAACTTAACACATAACTTAGCAACTCTAAGTACATAGTTATTTATGCAACTTATTGTATAACATTATATTTATATGCCTTGGCATTAAGATCTAGTCAATTTTCATTTTTAAATGCTAAACTTAGTATCTATGTTGTTTTCTATTAAATGCAATTTGTCTCATATGGAAAAAAAATAAATTTTGTATTATTTTAATTTTTCCTCTTTTTGACAATTTGTTCACTAATGTTCTAGTAAATCTTTTTTAACAATTTGTTCACTCTTTTCACATTTCAGCATAAATATTGTAGAACACGTATGCCAACGCAACTGAGATCAATTAAATATAAGGTACACAATTCAAACGTCAACTAGCATAAACTTGAATCACAATTTCTAAACTGATATGGAACTACATATGCGATATTCAAAAGGGCCACTAGATATAGTATTAGAGAGGAATTGTCTATTTCGATTGAAAACATTTTCCTACCTAGTTGGAGACTGTTTGTTTGACATTTTACAAGTTTTATTTAATTCTAAATACACATCAATAGAACTAAGAGAAGGAACATTAGAATATTTTAGAACTTATCTAGAGAAACATGATCCTGAAGCAATAAATTCTTATAAACATGAACTTCAGGAAGAATCCCTTATAGAAATGCACAATATACATGACCCAGAAGAATACTTGCAAAATATGTCAATTTCAGCTTCAAGCTGTTTGCTTATTGAAACTAGAGGCCTTCGGAGGGACATATTTTGTATACATTGGGTATCAAACCGGATTGAAGGTACCAATTAGAGTTTGGTCAAAGACACAAGCACGATGTTATTTACACTTTTGCTCTACCATTGGAATAAACACATTTGACATATTGTTCCATGACGAGAACCCTATAAATGGACACTTTGAGCCATTACTTCACAAGGAAAACAACAACATGCATTCATGTTCTGATAAACAAGTAAAGTGTTCTCTTGAACATGTTTCTGTAGAACATAGAATCAATGAAAGATCAATTCCCATTCAAGATATAGTAGAGAATTGTTTTAAGAATCGTCGCAAACATCTGTCTTTGCATTGCTTAAAGAAAATTGCAAGAAGCAATTGCAAATTGCAACTTATAAAAGCTAAATATGATGAACCAACAATCGATCAACAAACTGATATTTCAACTAGAAAAAGAAACAAGGACACACATCAAGAACTTAGTAAAAAAATACCATACAAAGTAAAGAAAACCATATCATTTCTTTCAATAAAAAAAATTACAAGAAGCAATTGTAGACCTTATCAAATCAAACTTGACGTTACAACAAAATAACAAGATAGAAAACTAGACAAAAAGAACATGATTACAACAAAAGGACAAGATAGACAACTAGACAAAAAGAACACGATTACAACTGACAATGACAAATTCAATAACCATGAACTAGGAATGCAAAATAGGCAAGAAGCCTTACATGGAGAAAAATTATCCATTTCACTCCGTTTCATAAAGAGAATTGCAAGACAACATCCCAAATTGCATCAAATACAACTATGATCTAATACATAGTAAAAGAGAAAAAATTGCAATGAAAAAGAAAGAATATGGACACATTTCAGTATGTCAACTTGGGATGCAAGTATCAAAGAAGGGGAAAAGAAACTATGAAAATCTTTGAACAAGAGTACCATGAGAAAATTACTGATACGCCAAGCTATGATTGCTTAGTTTGTCAGCGAAATTTCTTTAAAAAGGATGTTGCCTATCGGAAACAAGTAGCAAAAAAAAGAAGAACTCGGAAAAATATAACGACAAGAAGCAAACAAATAGAATACAATGACTTTGTGTCTCAATGAATTTGTAAAGCTTGCAAGAAATCATATAAGAATGGCATAACTCCTACATTTCGAGTTCTTGGTGAAATTAGTAGAAACAAAGGTACGAGAACTTTGTCAAATTTGTCTGAACTAGAAGAAAGACTAATTGCACTAAGAATACCATTTATACAGATCAAAGAAATGGGACCCCACTATAAGAAACCACAATTCGGTCTCACAGGAGGGGTGATTAATGTGCCTACTTGCATAAATAGAATTCATTTTGCATTTCCTAGGAACATTAAAGAAACATATATAGTTGCAGTGGCAATTAAGAGACGTTTGAATTTCAAAAATGCTTATGCAATTGGAATAATTTGAATTATTATTGTCATGAAAACATTGAAACAATCATGCCAAACAGTGCTATATAAATAAAAGGATGTCAAAATAGACAACGAATGGGAAAAAGTATTCACTGAAAACAAAGGATCGTATGATAGTGAAATAGACATCGACAATGATTGTACCGATATCAATGATCTACCCGAACCAATGACAAAGACATTGATACATGAATTCATTGATGCGCACACTGTTTAGGACCTTGCAAATAAGAAAATCAATGTTGCACTTACTGAGGGATACATGCCACTAGGAATATTCCATGACAAGTATTGTGAAGAGATGAGTTTCCCTTCATTGTTTTATGGAAGCAAACGTGCAAATGATATAATAAAGAACTTCACGTATCATAATATTTTCCAATGGGAGGTATTGCATAACATCGATGACTTTTATTTTCATACAACCAACTTGTTCTACAAACAAATTCGAATCATCCTAAATCAAGTTTTCATATGTATATGGATTAGGATAAGGCAAGGTTAGCTAAAAGATAGGAAACCAATATCCAATGACATTGGATCAAAGCTAAATCTAGATTGCATCCTCAAATAAGAAATTGGGTACATGGATCTAAAAGCAATTTGTACATCTCCAGATTATCACCATCAAATGCGCAACAAACTATATGCAATGATTAGACAATTAGGACCACCAACGTTCTTTGTGACCTTTAGCAGTGCAAAGAATATTTGGGAACCACTTGTTAATTCTCTTAAACATATGAAAACAAAAAACAAAACAATGAGACAAAATGAGATAGGACAAGATGAAGTTAGCTCGTTGATTAGGGATGACCGTTTCACTTGTGTAAGATACTATAGAAATAGAATCAATGCACTATGACAATTAATTTTCCATGATCACAAGTACTATGGAGAAATTGAAGACTATTTATATGTAACAGAGTTCCAAAACAGAGGTAGTGAACATGACCATGGTTTGATTTGGATAGAATCAGCACCAATATATGGTACAAACACAAATGGCAATGTAGAAAAAATTGTTCATAAGTATCTATCAACAAACTCATCAAGTATTTCAAGTGACATCAGAACAATGCAACAACATCGACACACAAAGAGTTGTAAGAAAAATAGAAATGCCAATTGTAGGTACAATTTTCTGATTCCTCCAACGAAAACGACCAAGATACTTGAACCACTTGTCTTTGATAACAATAATACAAAAGCCAATGCAAAACTCATATTTGCTGCAATAAGTGATGATATCTATAACAAAAACTATACATTTGATGAATTCATAAATGAGTTGCATATGACAAATGATCAGTACATACATGCTATTCAATGTAGCCTTAATTGAAGTACAGTTATGCTTGAAAGAAAACCATCTTACACTTGGACAAACAACTTGCTCACCATATCCCAGAAATATGGCTTGAAAATACTGATTCTCAGTTTGTACTAAACTCATATGCTACAGCATCATATTGTAGTTCATACATGAAAAAAAAATACAATACACTTACGAAGACATTTAGGAAAATAAGAGAGAAGCATAGGAAAACAAATTCTGATGTCATGGAAACTATTGTTTCTCTCAGGCCCAATGATTTGTAAATATGCAACAAATGTCAGCACAACTAGTGGTGCATATTGTACTATCGCGACCATTTAGCAGCAATTCACATAGATGCATATTCATTAATACTTCCCCACAGGAACAACGTGCATTTTTCCTTAAAAAGCGAAAAGAATTGCAATGAGAACGAGATGAGTCGGAAGACATAATTTTCCCATTGATAATTGATCATTAGATTTCACGTCCTATTGAAATTGACACTACATGTCTAGCATAATTTGTATATTGCTACACAAAAATAGGAAAAAAACGCAAAGGAAACAACAAACCATATGTCATTAGATCGTGGTAATTTTTAGTGGCGAAATTTCACCAATTAGCTATTTTTTGGGTTTTTTTTTAAATAAATTTGCTATTTGGTGTCTAATATCGCCTATATTTACATAAAATATGTTTTTATATTCTCCAAAATATATACATTTAAGTGTTAATTTTATGTTTCATTTTTAATACTCGCCTACCTATCTAAAAACATGTATTTTCAATCCAGAACAATCGCCTAGAATACTATACTTTACTATAGTATTAGAATCCTGAAAAAATACCCTGCATTAGATACGTAAAGTACAATAGACATAATGAAATTGAGAACTTCTGTAGAGAGAAATTGATTTTGTATATTCCATATCAAGGGAACGAAAATACAATAAAAGAGCAATACTTGTCATCGACAAAGGCTTACATTGCACTTAAACAAACAATAAAACAAAATAAACAAAAATTAACATTTGATACCCCGTCACAATGGGGTGACATTGATGATGAAATTCATGCACTTGAGACAATAGAACAACAATTGTTTAACATAGACAGCCTTACACCCGCATCTACATATAAAAGAAATCTGAAAACAATCGCAAATGAAGAACAAGAAAACTATGACTTTGAAAATGAAGTTAAACATTTCCAACGCACAAAAAACATGAAAACATCACTGCATAGGCCATATGAAATTGTAAAACAACCACATATACTAGAGAACAAAGAGTTTTATGCTCTTAAAATAAAATTAAATGAAGAACAAGCGGCATTGGTAAATGACATAGTCACTAAGAAAAAAAACAATCCAAATGAATCACTCCACTTGTTTGTGATAGGAGGAGAAGGAACAGGAAATACTTTTGTAGGAAAAGAAATATTTCAATCGCTTGTGCGTATTCACAATAATATAATGCAATATGACCCTTCAAATCCATTAGGATTATTAGTTTACTATACAGGAAATGCAACATTCAATATCGGAGGTGTCACATTGCACTCCTCTTTCTACATTCCTTTTAATAAGAAAAATTTCCTCTCATTAAACAACGAGAAGCTAAACACATTGTCAAAGCACTATGGACAACTATGTGTTGTGCTTATTGATGAAGCATCTCTTCTAAGTGCAACCACACTTTATCAAATTGATAAATGATTGTGACAAATATTGCATATTCCCACATGTCACTTTGCAAATCTTGATTTCATATTCTTTGGAGACTCATACCAGGCTCAACCTGTAAGAGATTCAATGATCTTTGAAATCCCAAAGTTAGACAAAAATGTAATTCCATATGACTTTTGGAAGCAAAAAATGAAATGTTATCAATTGAAAACTGCAATGCGCCACAAAGACACACACTTTGTCATTGTTCTAAATAGAATTAGACTAAATGAGTAATCAAAAGAAGACATAGATTACATTAACGACAATTGCTTCAAGCCACCACCTCTCAACCTGCAATTTCCTATATATTCTATCAAAACAAATATATCCAAAGTCATAACACCCAAATGCTATCACTAACACATGCAGAAAAAATTGTGCTTAATTCCAAGGATGAACATGAGACTATGGGTACAAATTTCTATGCTTATGAAAAAACAATAATTCTACCTTCAACGATATTGATGAAAAAAGATATGTTAGTTGAACTATATGCTGGAAACTACAAAACCCAAAATGTACTAGTTAATGGTGCTGAAAGAATATTCAAAAGATACATAAGATGGAATAGTGAATATGATATGGTTTGGATACATTTCCCAAATGAAAATATTGGAAGGAAACAAAGAGAAAAGTTCAACCAACAATATGATATAAACATCTGTCCAGAATGGACACCAATTTGTAGAATCGAAAATCCATTAGCAATACCTCAAAAAAATCACGTATTACAATTCATAAACAATTTCTAGTGCAACTTGCTTGTGCAAGAACAATACATCGTATGCAAGGGCTTACACTAGAAAAAAGGGCATTTGATCCATCTGGAATATAACAACATGGGTTAATTTATACTGCACTATCAAGAGTTAGGAACATTAATGATTTTACATTTTACAAAGACTAACAACAAAGAATTTCAATGTAAACAAAAAAATATCAGACGAGATGAAAAGACTAGAAACATTTGCATCATGGAAACTAGACCTTGAACAAAGAGCAATATGAAATGCCAATGTCAATGTCTTATCAATTGTGACTTTGAACACACGCATTGCAGTTGTACATATTGATGACATTGCACATGACACACAACTAATGAACAATATGATTATATGTCTTCAAGAGACTCATCTCTCTACTACACCAGACAAAAATGAATTTGTCAAATTCAACATCATTGTATCATATTTGAATTATGGACTACTAACTTGTATAAGAGATGATATACAAATCAAGGAAACTAGAAACTATAACAATGGAAAAGTCGAGCTAAGTCTTGTAGATATGTATTTCAAAAAATCAAATTTTCTAATGAACATGTATGCAACACCATTTGAACAAGTGCAAAGAATAACTGAAACAATACAAAAAGAAAAATCAGAATCAATGAATAGCAATTCCATCATCATTATAGCAAATGATTTCAATGTTGATATGCAATCAAATTCTCCAAGACGTAAATATCCAACACAATACATGGAATCACAACAATTGCATCAAATAACAACTAGATTTTCCCCTACAACAACAATAATAGACCATATTTGGACAAACCACCCTATTTTACAATGTGAAGTCAATGTTTCTGATGCATATTGGTCTGACCATGACATCATATTGCATTACTACAATTCTGATTTGACCAAATACAAATTACATAGATAGAAACTACAAAAATCAAGATTAGCATATATCAATTTGAATTTCACCAAATTCAAATTGTAAATTGTACATAGATAGAAAGTACACAAATCAAGCTTAGCATATCTCAATTCAAATTTCACCAAATTCAAATTATACATATATAGAAACTACAAGAAGAAAGCTGTACATAGATAGAAACTACAAAAACAAAGTTTAGCATGTTTACATTTTTGTCTTATAACTTATTTTGTATTTGTACATATCTATTATTCACTAATTGGAATATGTACTCAATGCAGTAGTATTCTGATTTCACCAAAAACAAAGGTTAGCATGTTTACATTTATGTCTTATAACTTATTTTGTATTTGTACATATCTATTATTCACTAATTGCCATATGCACTCAATGTAGCAATAATCTTACTCCTACTCTCTCTTCTTTACCAATTTTAAAATGAAAAGAGCACGTCTGCAAGATGAACAACATGAACAAGATGAACAATTAGACCAACAATTGGAAAAAAAAGCAAAATGGTATATGTAGACTACTACAATGTTCAATGCAATATATAATGCAATTTGAGATTTGTTAGTTTACTTTGAACTTAATATTGTTATCTAAATTGCATTACAAATTGATAAACAGGAAAAACCATGATGACTACAAACCAGTCACAATACAACAACTCAAAAGCCTAAAGATAGGACTTAATATTGTTATCTAAATTGCATTACAAATTGATAAACATGTAAAACCATGATGACTGCAAACTAGTCACAATACAGGAACTCAAAATCTTAAAGATAGGTAATGTCTTTCATGGCAATGTTATTGTAAAATACAAAACAACGATTGATAAAGAACATCGTACGAACTTATTGGGAGTTGACATGACTGATCGAAAATGATAGTTAAAATAACATTAAACATACCACATAAGCTCATATCAAAATATGATGATATATGTGTTGAAGGAAATGGTCTTTGTATCTTTGAGTTCAAGATTTATCCAAAAACTAAATTTGATCATGGTGACCGCAACTGCATATTGTAAATTAGCGATCCAAGCACAATAGAGAAAATAAAATCTGTTTGCAAGATTACAACTTCATGCCCACTACCACCATAAAGCAATTTCTTGCAAGCAAAAATCCTTATGTAATTGGAACGATTGGCGCTCTTGTCAAATCTAGAAAACAGGTCGGCACACAATATGAATTAGACATAAAGGATGGGAATGAAGAAAATGACCAAGCAATGGTGAGTAGCAAACAAAACAATTTGAATATACATATTAAAAATTTACTCATTAAACTATCGGTTTACTTAATTGCGGCTTAATCTCTTTCCATCATTTTCCTCATGGTACTCTGAAATTCAAAACCAATTGTCAAATAAAAGAACACCAATGCTCTTGTTTAGGAATATTGGAAGAGAAGAATTTGGAAAGAGGTTACAGACAAGCAAATCAACTTTTATTACATACCTGAACACAAAACGAGCAATTGTAGACCTGGGACAACTGATTGCTATGACAACAAGGGTAAATAATATCCAATCAAAATTGATTCACTTTACAATATTCAATTTATTTAATTGAATCGCATATTAATTTCTCCATTGCATTCAGATTGAAGGAATGTTGGCAATACGAAATGTCAACTTAGATTTGTTTGTGCCAACATGCAACACTTGTGACATGCCAACAGAAACATTTGCAGCAATAGACAATGACAAACTTCATTGTTCAAATTGCAAGCAACAAACATCATATAGATACTTTCCCAGATTCTACTACACAATAAAGACAGGTACACATATTCAGAAATAGTGCACGTTACAAGGATATTTGTTAAGAACTCTTTTTCCTCCAGTAGTGGATGTCACATACGAAAAGTACCTGGAAAACACATGTGATATTATTTACAGCTTACGAGATTTTCATATACATGGCACTTTTACATTGGACCATGCAAATGTCATCCTTGACAAATTATAAATGATTATATTTATGTTCTTTCTTTTTGTCAAGCCAATTTTGTATCAAGTTCAGTAGATAGTGCATGCTTATGGCCCAGGGAAGAGATGGAAGAGTTTCAATAAGCAAGAATGGCAAGGTTTAAAAGGCATAAATGCTCAACGCAATCTACATAGCCCCTAATTGGCACAATATTTCAATTCTTGACTTGGCATTTTGCTGGTAGGTTTCAAGTAGGTTGTAGCATGCATGGATGCTTAAAAGGCTCATATGCTGTAACATGCATGGCTGCTTAAAAGGCGCACTGTAATCAAAACAACAAATCAATGAAAGTTTGTTTTGTACCTTTTCTATTACAATTTTCTTCTTGAATTTACATGAGATCCTTTACAATATAATATGAAATGTTTATGACTGTGCATGCCACAAGAAAGTTAAGCAATCTTCCTACTATTCGTGTTGGTACCAAATTCAGTTGCTTATTAATGAAGAATTTAATGATCCATCTTAAATAATCCCTTTCAGATTTCATCAACTAAATATTTAAAGGCTATTTAAATCATATTACCTTAAGATAACACACACAAATTCAATATAATATGAAATGTTTATGGTTATGCATGCCACAAGAAAAAAGTTAGGAATCCTGTATAAAGACTTTGATCCTTTGTTAAGTGTGGTTAAAGGCTACAGCGATAATTATTCATCCCTTGAGGAAAATTCATATATAGTAAGGATCGAATAAAATCACAAAGGATCATTGATATGCAACAATGCATGGCATAACAGAGGGATGGTCCAAAACAACTGCTTCTGGGAGATTAGATCAGGCAGGACAGGGCTAGAACCACTCTTCAGATATGTAACTTTAAATATGACTGAAACTTTATTTCTGAATGATTCATCTAAATAAAGGGATTAGATAGGATAAGAACCTGAGAATGAGCATTATATGTGCTTCTCTATTGCTCAACTTAACACAACTACCTAATCAGTTTGTTCTCACTCACTTGAAAACAGGGAACATGGGAAGGATAGCAGGTAACACAAATGAAATAACTTCCTTGGGTGGTGTATATAAAAAGAGTAATGAACATATAATCATCATGACCTTTTTACAGACATGGGAAATTGGTAACAGGTGGAAATGGAAACTCTTTTTGTGAACATGACTGGTCAGGTAGAATTGGGAAGGGTAATGGGGAATGTGGTAAACCAACAAGAAACACACCTCATTCTCTACCATTAAACCTTATGCATACAACAACACCTTTGCAGAAACCACTACACTACCTGTTTCGATTTATGCCGTAGCTAAACAAGCCGATAATAAAATCATTTTTTCGATAACATTATAATCTAAGTTGACATTCTGTGCTTCTAGTAGACATTAAGGAATGTTGAATTTTATTCTCCCTCCATAAGTAGACATTATAAGTAGACATTAAAGAATGTTTAATGTTATCTCCTCCATAAATTGCACTTATGGTTTTATCGATAGCTGCATTGCCAGCTTTTACACCCTCGCGAGTTTTACCTATATTACAAGTATTGTAAATTATGTCATATCACTATCCATACCTATCATGGTGTGATAAGGAAAATTAATATCAATAATTTTTCCACACGAATCCATTCAGAAGGATGCGTGTATCAGTTTGGCATGTTAATGAGCTGTTGTGTTGGAAACAACAATTCTAAAGAACTTGTAGAATTAAAATCTCATATTGAAACTAAACATATATAAATTCAACAATAGTGTGATCTCTCAATGTATACATGAGACGATCAACAAATATTCCACTGCCCGTTTGTCTGGTGAGTCTAGTCTGGTCATGATCCACCATGTATAAACATTCAATATCCTTGAAACAAAATTTCCACTTCCTTCCATTTAAAAGCTAGTTGTGGGTTGTGATTAACAGCTTCTATTCTATTAACCACTATTTCATACACATGAATTTATACAGCAACCTTTGCTCGGTAGAAATGACGATCATGCAGTGTGGAACCAATGCGATCCATTTATGTGAATTGGAAAGCCATTTAAAGCCTTACGCCCTTTGCAAAATATGTGGAAAGTCCCTGTGAATCGAACAAACATGACTACGTTGTAAGCTGCGTTGAGCATCTATGAAACTCATTGTTGGATCCATTGAAGAGAGCCAATCCATGTGAACCAGTGCAACAAAAGTATAGTGGACAGCCACATGAGAAGGCTGAGCCATCACTCCAGGACAAGAAATGAGAAGAATAGCATAATAGTTGAACACAGATTACTCAAAAAAATTCAGTTCCACTCTTTCCCATTATTCAAAATTCTCAAGAAAGTAGTAGGATAGTTGAACACCAATTACTCAAAAATATCCCTATTATTTGCCACTTGAGCAGTGGTTCTTTTGGAAGGGACTTGCTAAAGGCTAGAAATATTCAATAGATTTTCAATTGCTAAAGGCATGGACTCATTAGAGGAATTTTCAATTTAAAATCGGCCTTGCAAAAATAATAAAAATTCCATGTCATCATGTATTATCCAATCAAAAGGCTTTAAAATTAAAAAAGGGATCACCTCTTGAACAAATTTTTAAATTAAATTTAGGGATATGTATCATTAAAAAAAACTACTTTTTTGTTCGTATTTTCAACATATCTCCCTGTTTGTTCATTCAAATTTTGATAGGGAGAGCTCATTGGATGTGGAATTAAATTTCGCATCCAATGAGTACCCACTCGGCATACTTTTGACAGGCCCCGCTACCCCAAAAACAAGAAATACTTGAAAAAAATGTCATGATGACATCATCATCACGTTTTTTCAAGTATTTATTTTTTTGGGGGTGGAGAGGCCCATCAAAAGTATGCTGAGTGGGTACTCATTCGATGCGAAATTAAATTCCACATCCAACGAGCTCTCTCAATTGAAATTTGAGTAAAACAACAGGGAGACATGTCGAATATATGNTTCTTCCTCCAAAATTAATAAATATTATTTTATTATTTTAACTATTATTTTATTAATTTTCCTTAGGAGGCCCATTTTGAGTTGAAATTTCCTCTAAAGTGCTTCCTTTAGCAGCTCCCCTTGTTTTGGATATTTATCGACTATGATTTGGTTGTAACAGTTATGGATTATGGGTGTATTGACCAAATGAAGTATTTGATAGAATATTTGTCTATAATATAATGAATTTTCTTATTTATTTGGAGTATAAATTACTTGTATCTCCCGCACCATTTTTAGAACTATGAATTAGGGCATAATTTCTTATTCACTATTTGATATTTACACTACTACATGTAGAGGGGTATTAAGACAATATTTAAGACAATAAAGTCTCTTAAATTATAGACAATAGTTTAATAAAATTATTTAAGAAAATAGTTTAAGACACCCGGTTAAAGACAATATTTAAGACAAAACACAATTTTAGTTTTGTCTTAACTTGAGACAATTTATAAAAATATTGTCGTAAATATTGTCTTAATACCCCTCCAAATTGTCTTAAATTGAAGACAATAGTTTAAGACACGTGATTAAAGACAATATTTAAGACAATGTACACAATTTTAGTTTTGTCTTAACTTGAGACAATTTACAAAAATATTGCCTTAATATCACTCCATGTAGTAGTTATAGAATGTAAATACTTATAATAGGGTACAGTGGAATCGAAGCATCAACCTTTTGCATTATATAATGCAACTTCTCTACCATTGAGCTAGCACCCTATAACTTCGTATAAACAAATTCAATATTTCTATTTTTTTAGAGATTTTTAAGGAAAAATCACAAAATCCTAAAATACTAATTGTATTTGACTCATTCTTATTCCTCTATTAAATAGAAAGGAAGTAAAAGTAGTTTCTTAATTGTGCCAGATGATAACCGCCCTGGAACTCTTCCCATTAATGTTATATATATGATTCAATGTGGGTGCATCCAGGGAGGTGGGTTACAATTTTTGGCAAGACAAATTTGGTAAAAACAAAAAAATGTACCTAGATTGAGGTCTTAACAGCTCGATCGAGGGTTTATTAGACCCTTGATCGATCTTTTATTAAACGCTCAATCGAGCTTCTGATAAAACCTTAGTCAACGGTTCGAGACTTCGATCAAGGGTTAAATAAATGCTTGATCGAGGGTTAAAGAAGACCTCGATCGAGCATTTTTAACTGCCTATAAATAGGCAACAAACCCGTAATGTTATTCACTTCGTCTGTTGAATATGGGTCGTAGATTAATTGGGTTATAGATGTCATTAATCACATCTATGACTCCAATCAATCACATCTATAACACCAATTACTCCACAACTAATATTTAACATAAAATCTAGGGAAAACCCACCGCCCCTAGTAGTGGTCCATTACAGTCCTATTTTGTGTTTTGAATTAGTTTAATGAACATTGAAATTTTTTTAACAATCAATTTCTCAAACCCTTGGCCCCATGGCGGTTTGTAAAATGACGACAGTTTGGCAATGTCATGTTTTTTTTTTGTTTAATTTTCTAAGAGATTTATTATTCGCAGAGTTGGCTGAACCCGAATCAAATGATGTTGAAATTCTTTACGTCTCAAAACCTCGATCGAGGGTTTATTAGGACCTCAATTGAGGGTTTGGAAAACCATCGATCGAAGGTTTAGTAAACCCTAGATCGTGGTTTTGTTAAGATCTCGATCGAGGTATTTAAATAGCTCGATCGAGCTCTCAACCTCGATCGAGGGCCAGAAAAATAGAGAATTATCCCTCTTACAGGAAAATCAATGTTTCTCTATGTCTTCTAGTGGTTTAAACCTTGCCATTTATGGCACACAACTGAGCAAAGTTAATACCGATAGATTCACCATCGAATCCTCTATCCATTGAGGTATCATGCATGTGTTTTGGAATTCATATGGGTTTTTTGTTTTAATTAGTTCTAAAACTTACACTTAGAAAACTTGACAACAACTTCGAAGCAGCTCAAAGAAAAATCCACAGGGTAAAAAATAGACATCCAAAAATTTCGTAAAAATGCACAGCCCACACATCAATAGGTCCTCTTCAAAAGGGTATCTTTTGTTTTTCAAGTTTTGAAAATAGTGACAAAAATGCTGGGATGGACACACGTGTATAAAATGATGTTGAAATCAGATGTGGTCGCTTTCAAAAAATAATAAATAATTGTATATTGCGAAATAAATTAACAAAAAAATATGCAGACCATAGTGCATTTTGTGTAGATCATGCTCATATATATATATTTTTAAATTATTAACGTAAGATTGAATTATTGGGGTTGGACACAAGACACTTATTAACTTCTTCAAATTTTTAAGGTGACACATTTCATTAAATGCAAAATTTTACACATTAAATGACATCGCAATATTTTTAAAAAATATCATTGGGAAGTCAACATAATATTCTACAATTTGTTTTTTGACTACAAGTCGAAATTCACATGGCATATATGTGTTTTGGGGCTTCTATCTAGCACATGAGTAAAAAATCAGGTTTTAATCGCCAAATTTGGCCAAAAAGTGTTACCCACTTTCATGGATGCACCCATGTCTAGTTTATGATAGTCCAGAGTCTCCCAAACCCTCTTGTGGTCACATGAGCTTCTAGAGAATGTAGAGCTCACACTTATATCTTATTAAGGCTTATATGAAAAGACTTGGAAACATTAAGCAAAGCTCACACTTATATCTTAGTAATGCTTATATGAAAAGACTTGGAAACATCAATCATCTAGGTGGTGGCCTACATTATAAAGAGTGTAAGTGCTCTAAGGTGGGAGTATTATTGCTTTAACAAGAAGATAATGAATAAGACTCTGTCTTCAACGTATAATCTCTTAAGTCAGCTCCATTCACTGCAGGGAGATAGCTTTTGTGAGGCACAAGTAGTTCCAATTTTCATTTTCTCCAACACATTCATTCATCATTAATTTCTAGTAGCAACAAGAAGGTTGAGAATTCATGTAGCAACAACACGATGTTCAACTATTAGTGTTGATCTTGCACACTTAATAAATATTAGGGTTTCAAGACAACAATGGAAGGAAGATGGAGTGAGATGTGGCTCTCAGATTATCACACAACAAGCATGGCTCCGTATTTTAAATATATGGAGCAAGTAGTTATTTTCCAACTAAAAAACAATCTTTCTTACTCTTTTGAGTGACAACAATATTCTGTTGGAGAGATCACGACAACTCTCTTCAAATGCAAGATGTAGATATTGCAGCTTAACTGTAGGTTTTGTTACTCAAGTTGCCTGACATATATGAAATCTTCAGATGGCTGAGATTGTTCACAATTTTTTGTGCATCTCCATTGAAGGACTGGGCTCCATTCACAATGACTTCAATCCTCTACAATAATTCCCACACCATCATTTGATAGGTCCGGTCTTTGTTGGTCATCATCGACGCACCTTCAGAATTCCATTCTAAAGATGTAAAGGGATTCTTTCAAATTTTAAACGTGCTTAGTATGCCTCTTTCAAAAGATGATACCTGCGCTTCTGATGAAGAATTTACCAATGGTGCACATCCAAGAAAGTCAACAATTGGTTAAAAAAATAGGCATAAATTAAAAGTTTAAGAGCTAATTAAAACAGAAAATACTATCCTATATTATATAAAAAAATCTCTTCAAAAACGATTAGCATAGGAAATTATGATATAATAAATAAAGATAAAGAATATACCTCAATCCATGGATCAGGTCATCTTAGTGTCAACTCCAACTGAAACGACACCTTAAACTTTAATGCATTCACCACTACTTTAAGATTTGATGGAGTTAGTCACTCCGCGGTTGTGCTTGAAGAACAGGGACATAAGAAACCAGAGACGGAACCACTTCACTGTTTTGCTTGAAGAATAGGGACATGAGAAAACATAGACGGAACTACATCAGGGATTGGAAAATCTTTTCAGACAACCTCAAATCTTTTTCCCTCTTTCAGAAAATCAGTTTCCCAATACTAAAATACTAACTAAAAGATAAAGCACTGAAAATTAGATATTTGAAACAAAAATGTTAATATGATTTTTAAAAATCACCTTAAATACTCTTAAACACTCCTAAAAATATAGAAAAGCAAAGTAAGATAGAATTTGAGACCAAATATTATTTTAGTCTTAAAAAATAGTCAAACATACCCGTCCTCTAGTAGTGATTAAAAATTGTAAAACCTATATTGGTGTTTATATTGCTTAGATTTCTCTTAATGTGAACCTTTTTTTCAGTGATAGGCACAGAAACACATGAAGATCTCCTCACCCGGTTTGAAGACACAACGATGCTTCTTGATCTCCTTACGACTGATAGTGTCCAATGTCCATTACTTCATAAGCAACCTTGACAACCCTGTTAGCTTAGTCATGTCAGCGGGATTTCCAGTGATAAAATGAGTGGGGCCTCCAATGCCTTGCCTTTTCATAATCTTCCCGATAGTTCGAGGTTTCCACCTGTATGTATATATAAAATTGCAGATCTTCCTCCAAGCGATTAACTCTAAGCTTAACATTAGTAGTATGAATACTATTAGAAATGTATTGACGATATCTTTAGCACCAACTAGAAACTCCTCCTTCTTCCTATTGAGATATATTATCTAGAGGATTAATAGCTATATTGAGATTGACAATATCTATGTATGTCTTGGAAGATGAGATGCAATTTCCTCTTAAATTTATAGCTACAGAAACTGGGATACATGATATAATCCACCTTTGTGATTCAATGCATCTTGAAGTGTTCAGATTCGAGTCTACATGACAGATAATTGCTTATACAAAAGTTTATGGAATTAATATGCAGTTTTAGTTAGTGAACTAAACCAGATGGGCATCAGTCGTACAACCACAGAGATCCAGTGCAATATACAGACCTCTCGTTTTTTCTCAGGTTCCCATACCTAGTGAAGATAATTCTCAAATGAATAGGTTTCAGCTTACAATACTGGAGAACACAGGAATTTCAGAATTTTGTAATGATGGTTAGCCTAAGTGTACAGTACTGTTGGGTATCAACATCAAATGGATATGGGGGCAAGCCAAAGAACTGAGTTTGGCTCGATTAATGGTAGTTACTATTGGCCATCAAACGGGCTGATCTAATATAAATTCAGTAACTCTGATCCTGAGAGGTACAGGGTAAAAATCAGCTGCGACTCAAATAATAAAGTAGTAATAATAAGGATGATCTAAAATAAAATAATAATGTTTAAATGTAATTGATATTTTACAGTGAAAAAATGAGAAAAGGCATACAATGAGAAATCTCTGTTTGGTTCAAACATGCCAGCATCCTTGCAGTGCACCATGAAAAAGGAAGACCACGCACCTTAATCATCGCCATTTACTTCTCACAAAAGGAAGAACGAGAGACGACACTTGAGACTCTGACGCCAGGAAAGAGTACCACACATAGAATATTTAAAATACATGGGATTGTGTGTGTATATATATATATAAGTTGAGATATTGAAATGAAGAATGGTAGCTACCGTGGTAACCTCTAAAATCAAATAGAGAGATGTGGCACAGTTTCAAACACATCTTTAACTGATATAAAAAGACGCCAAAGGATCTAGGAAATTGAAAACCACTTTCCATCTTAATACCCCATGTGACAATATCTCTGTACTTATAAACGATTCTTTCTCGCCTCCAAAAATCCTTTCTATCATTTCTTTGGCTTCAATATTTGCATTAATAGATGGATCTCGCAAAACAGAACCATAGATGCTGCTGAAAACTGTTTTATCTGTAAACCATTAATATGTCATTAGGGGTTGTTTGCATATCAAAATAATATTTGATTGTTTACTTTTATGGTTTCACTTTAAGTTTTAATTTATATTATATATTTTTTAGTTTTTTAATATAATAATTTGTTAATTTCTTTTAATGTGTTGGATGATCTACCTTCCCACCTTTATTTCCTGTCCTTCCTGGTAAACCTGCCGTGTAGCTTTGGATACAATTTCCAGTGGAGCTTGAATTGAATCCATGTTTGTTTGTTGTTTTTTTTGGCTTGGACAAGATTTTAAAACCGTCTTTAACTGCACCTTACATCTAGTTAAAATTGACTGCTATCTCATGCACTTATCTCTTTGGGCTTATGTTTTTATGAGGGTCCTCCAAGCTTCGAGGGGATATATTATGCATTTACTCTCGTAAGGCCTTGAAATGTTGGGTAGCATCCCTCCTTTAAACCCTTGGAGTTATGATTCTCAACTAGCCGAGATTTCCTTTTTCTATCCATATTAGGCCCGTTCTTTTGGGTTTCCCAGGTAGAACAAGCCTCTGAAACCTGCCGGTTAAGAAAACGGAAATGGATGAGGCCAGAACCACTCCATCCGAACCTTTGGAGGCATATTTTAAAAGAGAGTATCGGCACTTAATCCAGCTCCAATATCCTAATCAAAGCAGGTGCCTAGTGAGCTGAATTTCCTATATATTCAGGAGGCTGGAAATATGGTACACTCGAGAGGATTAATTGTTCATCTACGAGGTATTAGGAAAGACAGGTAGAATAGGTCAAGTGTATTAAAACCCTACCTTTTTGGTGGCTATGTTTTTGTGTTTAAATTTAATCCACCTACTGGACGGAAAGAGGTAGTAAGTCATGGTAGGTAATTATGGAGAAAGTTTGATGAGGAGAAGCAACAGAAGAATAATTCTTCTTATACAAAAAATGTTGAAACGTACCCAACATATGATTATTCTCAGGCCTCGAGCATTACAGACAACGAGGAGGACTCTTCAATGGCTTCTGATGCTTCGTGAGGTCGAGCATTACCACACTAATGTCATTTCCCATAAGCTAGAGCCTTTCTTAAATGGTCAAACAATCAAGATTCGGAAACCCCTACGAAGAAAAGGAAATATTACCGAGGGGAAGGTTTTTTCCACCCTAGATAAATCGAATGACAGATGGAAAGATTGAATAACACTCCGATTTCTGACCATTAACCATTACAAACTTAACCATTGGAAATTTTCATTGCAAACACTATGCAATTCCCAACATGGAAAGATAAATCTGTGTTGCATATGTAAACATGCGCACAATAAAAAGAATATTGGCTGCTACCAAGCACCTAAAATTTTCTTCTCTTGCTCCTAATAAATGAGCGAAAGAGTATGTTGCAATGTTCAAGAGAAAGAGTATGTTGCAAAGCATGAACATTGCAGACTACGAAATCTCTAGGGTCGAGACTCCGACATTGTTAAATATTGACTTGACACAGAGATGGAATCCCTAAAATCGCAAAATAATTTTCCCTTCATGGCAACCAAATCTATATAGACATGTTCTTACAAGGGTCGATAATTCCACATTGGGGGATCTTGATTTTGAAAAGACAATGGCCAAAGTCGCACAAGATTCGCAAAATAGATGCCACATTCAAACTATAGAGCAGGGAAGCGGACAAATTAACCAACCACAAATTCCTATCAATGTTGTAGTCATTAGTCTCCTCAGAAAGGAAATTACATACAAACCAAAGACATAACGATGCTTTTGAACAGAAGTGAAGGTCAGCTTTTTTTCTTACGAGGAAAAGGCCACAGCAGGACGATTTTCGCTAAACTTCAATATAGCAAGTTAACACCACGTCTATGACAGAACTGCCCGCAGTCTGCAAAAAAAAAATATCCTTCAGCAAACACAAGACGAATTAGAAAACAGAAATGATGAAACGAATACTTGCACCCACCAGCATGGAAGGAACTGATTACCTTTCCAGGTTCAGGTTGGTGTTTCCCTCCAGGAAGTAATATGTATATTACCCTCACCAAAATCCAATCCAGCTAAGGAGCACCACAACAATGACGAACTCTCCACTGAGGAACTCTCCACTGTCTTCAAATCACAATACCTATTAGCAACCATGGAATGAATTACGTAAAATAGGAGAAAACAAAAACAAAGATACTAATATTTGCACCCACAGACATGGAAGAAACAGATTACCTTTTCAGGTTATGATTGATTTTCTCTCCAGGAAGCACCTTGTATATCATCCCAACAAACCAAAACACTGTCTGCATCCTTCAACCCGGCAGAACCCATGCCAGAACTCCCTCCACCCAAAACATTGTCTGTGTCCATCAACCGAGTACCATTCCAGAAATCCCTCCGCCCACCAGAACAAAGCAAAAAAACTGAAAAATCCAAAGATGAACACACAACTTCCAAGAAGATCCAACTGCCAACACAGCCATTAGTTTTGTTTCCATTGTCCATAAAATCGAACCATTAGTTTTTTTCCCTCTTCCATATCAAAAATCAGTATTTCTTAAAAAAATAATATTTGGAAAAAATACTATTTTTTTTAATATTTCTGTAAAATATAGAATCAATCTACAAAATGCTAATTTTGTCATTAAAAAACGTCTTAAACACCCTCATCTCGTACTAGTCTTAGGTTTGAAATTTAAAGTCGATTACTAAATCGAAACGGTATTTCAACCCTCAAAATCATGAGAATTGTTTATACAATGTGTTGAAATGAATCCACATCATCCTCATCTTACACTTACGATTTTACTATACAATCAATGTTAAATCTTGAAACCTTAATATTTCACATAAAGTTGTTTGTTTACCCATTTCATAATTTATAGGATTCTTTTATTTGCTGTGAGTCAATATTACTTTATTCAAGAAAGCTTGATGCAAATTCAAGCTTACTCGGCTACATATCAATGCGCACAACAAAATATAGTACGCTCACAAACACCAATACGACACAATAAAGGACAAGAATGATGGTGTTCTATTATATGTTACCAGAAACGGAAAGGCCAGAGCAGTTTATTAAAAAAACGGCTCAGAAACGACAACGAAACGGAAAAAATGGGTTCTTTTGGTCATTCCCGTTTTTAAAGGCGTGAATCCGTTTTTTACCGAACGATCATCATTTCTTGGAATTCCTTGGGGGCGTTTCTTGAATGTTTAGCACCATTTCCATAAAATAGGAAACATAAAAGCATTACTTTTCTTCTTGAATGTTTAGCACAATTTCTGCAAAATAGGAAACATAAAAGCATTACATTTCTTCTTTTTCAAATCAATGCTCTCCTCTACCTCTACCTCTATGATGTCCTCTTCCTACCTTGTGCAATTATATATAGGCATTTATTTCCATGGTGTTATCCAAATTACTCTTGTAAATGAATCCCGAAATGACTTTTAACTTTTCTTCTTAAATTTTTTAAAACAATTAATAACTATTTATTATTATTTATTAAGGTAATAAGAAGGTAATCTAATGTTGTTTGAAGCATTTTTTTGTTGAAGCAAAACCTTCAATTGAAGTCAGATTAATATAGAGTTTTTTATTAAGGTTATGGGAAGGAGGCTTTGCGTTTAAGATCAATTATATTTATCAATTAGGTTGATTTTTCTTTGCTTTTAGGGGCTTTAGGATTTACTTGTAGAGGATTTTAGTATCGTATTTTTTGAATAAGTAAAGGATTTGTAATTTTGTAAAGGGTATGAATTGAAGGTTTAAATTGAGATTGGAAATAAAATGATATTATAAGAAGGAATTAATATGTAGAGATTTTGATTGATGTTAGTTAACGATATAAAAAACTTTTGAGTTGATTTTTACATTTAACTTTTTAGTTTATTTTTACATTAAAGTTTAATTAATGTTAATGAGTTATTTTCTCTCTCCTCGTTTCTTATATGTGCGAAACCTTCAGACTATGTTTCTCGTACCAATCTCGTTTCTCGTTTCTTGTTTCTAGTAACATAGGTTCTATTAGTTATGAAATTGAATGACAATGGTTACTTAAAATGTAGTCAAATTATGTTCATTCATATTCTCAGTCAAATTTTATCTCATAACTCTTAGGAAATTACATAATAAGGGTATTCTTCATACTAAGAACACCAATGAACAACAAAAAAAAATACTACGAGTGATTGTGGCGGAAACAACAACCTTTTCACTGGTCACACAGTAGTATTCATAGATTCTCTCTAGGCTCAAGGTCCTACCCAAATCTTATTTTGGAAGCCTCTTGATGCCTCCTTCTATGATCCTCCTTCATTAAATACTCACGTCTTCTCTTCTCTCCATGTCTTTCCATATAACATTATGCAACAACCACTGTAATGATCATTGTCCTACAACTCCTTGAGCTTAACTCCTGAAATACATGTCACTTCCTCTAAATATTTATCCTTCTATCAGACCAAATATTGCTTCTTATTTTGTATTCTTGTCTTCTCGGCTTCTCACCTATCGAGTAATTCTACAATCAATTCAATCAACTGGACAGGTATCTAAGAATGAAAGTATGAAATCATCTCATTTCCCATCATTAAGCCTTCTTGATATTTATATAGGTTGGAAACATTGAATGTTTGTTAAATGTTAAAATGCTCCTTGGGACGCTCCAAAAAATAAGAATTGTCCAAAGTATTTCGCAATATTTTTCACACACCAATTTTCTTCATCTTCAACTTGTTATATGTTCCTCTTGGAATAATTTCCTTCCTTAGGTGCATATATGCTAAGTCCCCCTATGTAAATGAATGCTATCATATCCTTTGGTCAATCCTCAACTCGTACTCCACATTACTTTTCTTAAGATAACGCTTTACGATCTCGTGCACTTCCTTCATATGGTCTTAATATGTTTCGAAGTCTTTACTTTTTAGTGTTCCCATCATCAACTTTATCAATTCAGTTACTCGGTGATGACTTCCTCGTACAACCTAAAATGGGATTATTCCATTCAATCTATTCACTCATTTCATTTACATTTATTTTTTCATCCACCAACACATTCTCCGACGACTTTGATCGATCAATGGTTAAACACCTCAACAACTTTCCTAAGATTTTACCGATGAATTATGTCTTCCCATTAGTCTATGATTGGTATACAAAACTAAAATTCAACTTTTGGTCGATATTCTTCCACAAAAATCTCCAAAAATGACCCATAAACTCGGTGTACCTATCTAAAGTGATGCTCTTTGGAAACCCATGCAATTTCATGACTTCTATGAAAAATATAATAAAAATCCCTATGGCATCACTTGTTTTCCAATATGGAATAAAGTGTGCCATTTTTGAAAACATGTCAACTACCACAAATATAGATTAATTAACTTTTTGTGTCTTTGGTAATCCTAAGAGAAAATCCATATATATTGCCTCCCATGGTATGGTCAACACTAGTAAAGGTGCATATTGTCCAATATTCAAGATTCTCCCTTTGGTTTGTTCATGAGTTCTACACTTTAGGATCAAATTCTTCACATCCATCATCAATCTTCGTCAATAATACTTCTCCTCGACCAAACCCTTGGTATTTTCAATTCCATAGTGTCCCCCTAGTCCTCCATTGTTGTTACGGAGAGATATTCCTATGGCTTGGGGTACCACAACAGACAGCTAGACTCCAGAAATCAATCTTCTCCAATATGCAATAGAAATAAACAATCTAACACTAAAGGATCGAACCTCGTACCTTATTCCGGACGGTTGTAGTAGATCCCTGTTGAGCTTTCCAATCTTCAGCTTGAATTGTTATAGCACGTCCTCAACAACAAGTAAACAATACAAGCATACAATATTTCACGGTGTTAGATCTATTCTAGCATATATAATCAATAATGTAAAAGCATTTGACATATTCCAATGGAAACAATATTCATTCAAATACACATTACTGGACAGGAAAAGATATTTCTATTAATAAGAATCAGAGATTACAAGTGACAACCTCTGACGGCACGTCTGCGAACCGTAGAAACTGAATCCCCCACTTGGGCCTCCACCACCTCAATCCTCCATCACTTCGATAGCAAGCTTACTAACAAAGGGCAAGCTTGGGAAGAACACAACAGTGCTCCAAGGGACAAAGGGATGCAGACTCAAGTATAAAGTTCTGGCAACAATGGACTATAATTTCGATGCTCTCAATTTTCTCTTATGCTTTCAATGTACCAATGGGTTCCTTATATAGTTCTTCAAAGGGGTACTGAAGGGTCGAATCCGTGCGATATTAAGGCATATGGAAGGCCAGGAGTCATATGAGTCGGATCCAAGTCAAGGAACAGTCCAAAAGGATTTGGATTTATGCACACATCCCGATGTACGCGACTATCTAGGGAATACCTGCGTATGTACGCGGTTATT
>LPNX010539407.1:1867454-1877522 GCA_001517045.1 Pseudotsuga menziesii | reverse complement strand
ACAAAGTATTATGTAAATTAATATAAGAGTTAGCTCTCCATACTCCGACCGTTGCAAGGTTCCCTTGTTTTAGTAATTAAAGCATTGTTTTTCTTAATCGACCCCACCTTATATACCAAGGACTGTCATGCTAGTGATTAAACACTACCCCTTATTCTCTTAGTATTTACAAGTACACAACAATTTATTCATTGAGTTTCTCAGTTCCCCTTTTCTGGGAAGCCCTTCCCCCTAGTGGGTTCGTTACCAAATGTCGTTCCAGTCGTTCGAAGCTTTCAGTCGTTAACCTTATCATTTATAACCATAAATTGGCAGAGGTTTATAGTTGATACTTACAGTGATATTTACTTACACTGTGAGCTCTAGGTCGAGGTAGCGAGGGATGTTACATAATGAGCCACCTGCTCTTGTTCCACTTTCTTGGGGAACATGACCAAAAAAAAAGGGAATTTGCCACCTGCAATAGCTAGAAGTAGTTTGAGGATGCTACCAAATGTCAATCTGCTCTACACTCAACCTTCTCCACAAAGTGACCAGTAAAACACTCATTTAACAACTTCCCTAAGTTGTTGTCTCATATGTCATTTATTTATTAATAAAATATTCAACAATTACATTCAATTATCCTTGACCCCACTTGGTCATTTATTACAAACTTTAAAATAAAATATAACATAATGTTTCTTAAAACATAAAATGTTTTGCAAATTGGGGCATGAGACACTTCCCCTAGTCCATGTTTGACTTTGTAGCATGATTTCTAGAGAGGGAGATGCGTGTCATCTAATTTATAGCATACGAATGGCATGTGCACTCCAAGATGCTACTAATGGAGGTGTTGAGGTAGATTTCCCATGTTGTCTAATCCCCTCCCTTTCAATGGCATTGATAAATGGGATGAGAAGGTCAAAGTGAGAGTGGTTGGTCCAAGGAGCATTTAGGGGCCCACTCAATTCATTTAATAAATAATAACAATACTATATGAAATTTTAACATCTCATGTTTTTGAAGCATTATTGAATTTGAAGCAATAGATTGAAGAGGAAACATTGAAGTAACATAAGGTTCTCTTGATACTAAATGAAAATTGCATATAATAATGATTTAGTATTTAATGAATACCAAAATAGTTGTAATTTCCTTAATCTCTCATCGTCATAATCGATTTTATTAACCATGACTATATGTCAAACATGATAACTATGGAAATGAGCTTAAAATAAGAGTGATATTTGTTCGGGATGAGGACTGGCTTGTTCAGGATAAATAAAGGGGTATACCCATGGGAACAACACAAATTCACATCATAAAGGGGGGCACACAATAAATATATTCAGTTGTTTTTTCCTTGTCCTCAAAAACTTTCTATGGCCTAAACTACATTAGTTCATTTATGCCTTTTTTGATGTTTAGAGGAGATATATATTAGAGATGGTGTGAGACAAGGTGGTCACTCATTCTTTGTCGAATATGTATAGAGACATTTGAGACAAGGATGCCTTATACCACACCTACATCTACCGAAATAACTTCAAATGTTTTCTCTTGAAGATGGTTTGGATCATCAAGAGATTCTATTGTTTTATATTGAGACACAATAGGTATGTGTTTGAAATTTATGCACATGCAAAATTTATGAGTATGCATGAATATTTATATTTGTTTTAAGTCTTGTTCATTGATTTTACTAAGTTTCATTATAATTTTTCTTTGTAGAGACACAACGTAATAGATTGTCTCGGGAGAATGGGAAAGCGTCTGTGTCTGGTCGATTGTTTGATTCATCATCTCATGACCGTTTTCCCTCTTCTAGTCGTTATTTTAAAGAACGACCAATGGACCAACCAAATTTTATTGGTAATATGCTACACACACACACACACACACACACATATATATAATAAATTTAAATAAATTACTAATTTTCATGTGTATATATATGCTTGTGTCTTTATGTACTAAATTATACATGATCACATGTGTAAATGTAGATGATGGTGGTTCTAATGTGGGTTACGATGATGCATTCAGAGAGGCTGAGGGTGATGATGCATTCAGAGAAAATGAGGGTGATGCATTTGGAGAAAATGAGGGTGGAGATGTTGAGGATGTTGCAAGGGACCAAGAGAAAGTTCATCCAAATGCTCGAAGAAAGGGTCAAGTTTGGTGAAGGGCTACTTTAAAACAAGCACATGGTTTTCAACACATGACCATTTATCCTTCAGATATAAACAATGCTCTTCTTTGGGAAAATGATATTGTTTCTGTCACCCTTGAACAATGTACAACCCACCATAAAAAAATGAGGGATTATCTTGCTAGCTTGAAACTCCCAACTGAGAGTCAAAAAAAGTTTGAAAATACTTTTGGAACCTTTAGGCAAGTTTATTGGTGCCTATATAACTATTGGGCCAACAATGGATTAGTTTATTCACTTGATGCGAGTGTGGAGGGCTCAGGTGATGGGTGTTGACAAGTGGGTTGATGTAGAGAAGAGGGTATCAAAAGCATATGCCATTTCAATGTTTAATTTTAAAGAAGGACCGAAGTAGAAGATGTTAAAGGTGCAGTATTTCAAGCACCCCGAGATTGCACACCATTTATATGATAGATTCTTGGTTTCCTATGTTATATTTCCATGGAATGATGAAGTGCCACATTATTTTGTGAGATTTTTTAATGTAGAGTTTTTTTTAAACATGAATCCAGATTACACAGATGTGTCAAAATTTTGCGGGGTTGGAAAAGCTAGGATGTATGAACGAGAAGGAGCCTTTCACGATCCATTGTTTCCTAAGCCTATACCTCGTTTGGTGCCTCAGCCACAGATATTTGTTACATTATGATCAGAGATGGAGGAAACCTCTCATATTGTTCTAGAGTCCAAAACCGTCATAGGAGACAACTTACCATCTTCTCTAGTGGGGGTTGATGTGGGCATGGATCGACATAGAGCACGCGCTCGTTCTCATGCACATTTTTCTTATAAAATAGACAGTGAGGTAGATTCAATGAGCCTTTAAGATGCAAAGTCATATGCAAAACATTGTCAAGATGGATTGTTTGATTTAATCCATTGCGAGGAAGGAGGGAGGGGGAGGTATGTGAGAACTTTTATGTTTTCCTCATAATTGTTAATCATGTTTTGTTAGTTTATCTAAATTTATAATGAACTCATTTGAATTGCGGTTTACCCAAATGATGGATGAACGTGATTTTATGTTCGACTCTAGTGTTAACCTAGGGCCATTGAAAGAGGTACATTTTCATAAATATATATGAACTTATATGTTCTCGTTATTTTCATGACACCTTTTTCCAAGATTGAAATTGTGTTTATGTTCATAGGTTCTGATCTCTTCACCTAGGACCATGGGTATTGGGCCCTTCTCATCATCAATATTGGGAAACATTCCTAGTGTCTCCCAGGATTTGGAGGTAAATTGCACCTTTCAAATGTTTTAGTAATGATTAAAAACGATTGACATTTTGCTTAAATTTAATTTAACTTACATTTAAATTACATGTTTTAAATGTTTAAGTTTAATGATCAAGACATCTTAAATTCTAATTCATTTTATACCTATGTACATGAAAAGTTTAAGTAATGAAATTTTAATTTTAGGTGGGTAAATGTATTGTACAACCTTTCATGGCCGTGGATGTGGTGACCTCCTTGGGGGTTGGGATCACTGAGGTATATTTATTTATTTTTATTATTTTAAATTCAAATTGTATTTTTTATTAAAGTTTATTTACAGTATAAAATTTATATATTGATGCTTAATTATATGTTGCATGTGTTATAGGTGAATCTCTAGGACAATGCCGAGAGTGATATCCATATAATGGATATTACATAGTTATATATGTTTTTATACTTGTGAACTTTTTAAGTTGACATATTCCATGTTAAAACTTCAAACTTATCTGTTTAACTTATATATTTTAAACATATATATAATTTTGGATCGTTCATATATATACAGTTTTTGGATGAAGTTCAAATATAATTTAATTAAATGTTTAAATGATTTAATTTCATCAATTTTGTTTAAATGATTTAATTTGGTCATGCGATACATAGATCTTTCTAAATAACCACTTTAGGAATGTTAGGAAAACACAATATGTTCAATATGTTAGTTTATTGATGTTTATATACAATATGTTGTACTTGTGTTTAAATGATTTTCAATCATTAGTAATGTTCAATATTTAATGCTCTTTAGGAATGTTTTCAATGAACCAATTTAGGAATGTTCAATATCTTCAATATGTTAGTTGATGTTTATATGCAATATGTTGTACTTGTTTCTAAACAATTTTTAATCATTAGTAATGTTCAAAATTTAATGCCCTAGTAATGTTCAATATTTAGCACTTGTGTCTAAATATTTAGTTAGTAATATTTAGTAATGTTCAATACTTAGTACTTGTGTCTAAATGATTTTTAATCATTGGTAATGTTCAATATTTAATCATTAGTAATGATTCATAATATTTAGTAATGTTAGTTATGAATGTTTGTATGTTATGATTCTATACAATTGTACATATCAATTTCGTTATAAAATTAATATATATCATTTTGATGTACATATGTTGAACAATATAAGAACAATATATCATATAATTTACATCAATTTGATATATACATACGCTAAACAATCTATATACATAAGCTAAATAATGTAAGAACAATATAAAGTAAGTTTCATCAATTTGATGCACATAAGCTCAACAATGTAAGAACACTATTTAATAAGTTTCCTCAATTTGATGGACATAAGCTCAACAATGTAAGAACTTGATATATCATATTTATGTAAAAATTATCAATTTTACATGTACATAAGTTCAACAATCTAATCTAACAGTCTATCACATTTAAGTTTCAAAAAGGAACAAATCTCATAATTTGACAATTTGATAACACGTACTCAAGTGCAGAACATTATAATTTCAAGAACATCACATTTTTAAGGAATGTGCTTAAAAAATCATCAAAACAATATAGCTTAGAACTTATCAATAATCACTCTATTTGAGTATCACAATTATAAAACCAATGAAGATGTCCTTCATGTAAAAAGTAGGTATCATGTTCAACATGATTCAAACTATAAATAAGATTGTAAAGGAATGTCGTCTTCAATTATTCTTTCATGATTAACTTTTGACATCTTCCATTTTCTAGCTTTCAATTTTTTATTTGATTTAACTTCTATCAACTTTTGTGAGCTGGGCATACTAAATGACTATATTGGTAGCATATGGCATCAGGTTTTGATATTCTTTCAAGTGAACGTCACTTTCAGTTTGATATGTTTCTTGAAAATAGATAACCTTTTAATATAATTGACCCTCTTTCATATATAAAACCTTTCTCATAATAGTCCTCCAATAATTTCATCTTTCTCTCTATGCATCACATCAAATAATATCTGACATTTTCATTGTTGTCTATGGGTGTAACCCCAACAAATACATCTCCTACACATAATTAAGAACATTGAATTTGTCAAATTCATCTTCATTAAATCAAACCATTTTCACATACACACACACACACACACACACACACACACACACACACACATATATCACTGATATTCAAGTGAGAAATATTTAATACAAAAATAGACAAATTTAATAAACTATACATAAAATCACCTTCTCTAACCAGATCGGAAATTCTATCACCATCAGTTGATATTGCAATGTCCTCTGATTCCAACTCTTCAAAGCTTGCGAGTGGCATTTTTCCTTTTAAATTAATTTCATTGTGTTTCCAAGGTTTAACAGAATTTTCAATGATGTTTTCACAATTCTCTATTGATTCTGTGTCCTCCATGTAATTAGGACAAAAGCATGTTAGCTTCCTACTATCAAATGAAAACACATTTTGGAAGGTTTTTGTTTTGATTGAGTGTAAATATTGAGTTCCATGAATAGTTCTAGCATCATATGGGATTGATCTGTCTATATCTTGGATTCCAATATGCGAAAAAAACCTGTCCAACATAAACAATTTTTCATGTACATGTGAGTAACATGTTACTAGATGTACATATTAAAGTCATTCCAAGTTGAATAATTCTGTTTTGAAAACAAAGTTCATACCCGTGCACATATTTTGATTGTTAATTGCAATAATTGTTGATATTTACATGACACCATTGAGCAACTTGATCAGCACACACAAATCGATCAGCAGAATGGTTCATTTGATACCTTCGAAGTGCTCTTTTTACACAAGGCCCAACACCATCATGCTCCCCTTTTCCATGACCAGTTTTAAAAAAGTTCCAACAATGTTTAATATTTTTTTTATGAAGATGACATAGCCAGAAGAATGATTGTGAAGATTTAAATTGAACTACACATCCATCTGACCATATCCAATGTCCATTCATTACAACTCCATGAGTTTTCAATGAACCATAAATAATATCAAAACAAAGTTGTACATAATGTGTATCATGTGTGCGGTCACCGCTGATATAAAAATGAATTTCCTTGATCGCATGTCAATTGTCATTCATGATTTCTATATTATCAACATTTTGTTGAGCATGTCTATATAGAACATGGAAAATTATAGAAACTTGGTTAGAATGATAATATTCACTCTGTATTTCTGTTTGTGCTTCAAATGTGTAATTCTCTGTGAAATCAACCACAGAAAAAATAGTCCTCTCTGAAAAAACATCACATGATTGTTTGAATTGTATGTCTTTGCAACGTTCTCTATGTGAATGTTTGATGTATTTATAGATTTTGTTTTCAAACTTCTTCAAAATCTTTGTAACACTGATTTTGTCTTCTTGTAAATCTATCCTTTTCAAAAGAGTGTTTGAATAACTTGGAGAATTGTGGGAATAATTGACATATTCATATCTCTTCCAATAAAATATTATATTTGAAAATGACTGATCATTAATATAAATAGGATATTTATGGTGGAATAAAGCTATATTTCCACAATGGTCACATTTCTTTCCATTGACACATTTTTTTTTGTAAAATATCTCGTGACTATCTCTTCCACATATAATTTCAAATATAAAAGCATGAATTATGGAAGGAGGTGAATTCGTCCAAAATGTTTTACCAAACCGAAGGAATGTGTCATAATATAATTCAAACTCAACATGATAGCGACAACAACATGTGTCACGAATAGTGATAGGTCTAACATACCATGGCTTCTGTTGTACAAATGTATTGAGTGACAAATTTAATTCGCTATGTTCATCTTTGAATTTATTGAACAATTGTATTTGAGTCATATCCAATATATGTTTTGGATGGATTTCATGCTAATTTCAAGATATTCTGTGACGTATCACATCCCTTGCATTTGGTGAAACACGAGAATTTTCCACCCAATATTCATGCATCATACCTTTAACACTTTCACCAACCCTATCTTTATAGGGTTGTCTAGAAATAATTTTCCAACAAGCAAGCTCATCATTTGCATCTATTTGTAATCGAAATTTGTTATATTTGTACAATGTTTTCTGCAAAGTTTCGATAACCTTTGCGATCTTCGTTGTCAAACTTTTTCTCTAGTACTAGATGAAATAACCGTTGTTTGTATTATTCTACGTGCAACACTAGTATCTTTCTTTCTGGATTTTCCAATAGTTTTTATTGCATTGGCTATATTTTCGAACACATATTGCTTCACCTTTGAATTTTTTTCTTCTTTTCAATACCCTATAATGACCAAGCTTCCCTCAAATTCTTGGAGACTAACAAACACCTCAAAATTTGAGCTTGTGTTGCCACTGATTCTTTTTCTAGAAATTGTTCATGCATCTTTTCAACATGATATCGTACAATATGGTAAGATTTTGTGTTTCCAAATTTTTCTTTATCAACATTTTGTAACATGTCGTCATCAATGATGAAGCCACCTATATATATATTTCAATTTCAATTGTAATTTAGCATATTTCAAATATACTTACCTTGAATCATAAAAATATGACTCATAATTATAATTATAATTACATGGTTTAAAATATTTTAATAACCAATGTGTGTGTGTGTATATATATATATATATATATATATATCACCTCTATTGGATTGAATATTTGCATCGTTTTCTGATTCTTCAATGTCTTCAACATATTCAACATTTGTATCTGCATTTGGAAATTATATTAAAAAATACAATCATTTACAAAACCAGTTACTGTATTTTAAACAAATTTACAATATTTGTACATACCTGGTTCAATTTCTTCTTGAGTTTGATTTTGAACATTGATATCATCAACATTTTGATGCAAGTCTCTAGTTACATCATCATTATCGATGTCTTTAATATTTGTACTCTTTTGTTTATTTTTTTCCTTGTATTTGAGTTTTTTCTTTTCATTATGTAAGGCATCATCTCGAGGAAGATCACATTTCCTCTTTCGTGTTATTTTGTTTCCCATGATTATTCGATGCATACCTTCACCTTAGAATAAATTTCCCTCGAGATAATCTTAATCATCAAAACAAAAATCACCTTAAAAAATACAGTAAAAGTAAGAGTCATCCACCTCAAGCAATATGACTACAAAAAGTAGTGATAGTGGCTACAAGGCAGGTTATCAAACAAATTTGGCACTTTTAGGCCATATGAATTACACTTTATTTAAATGTTATTAAAGTATAATTAACCAATATAAGGTCGCGTTCACTAAATATAAATAATCAGTTAAAAGGCTAGAACATGACTACTAAATATTGATAATTAACCAGTTTAAGGAAAGGATATAAAACATAAATATGTCCATAACATATTGCTCAAAATATTAAAAAAAAATGTAGCATAGAATAAATTGGTGCATAATTTTTAAGAAAATTTGTAACATAAAATATTTTCCAGAAAATAAGTCTCCACCTTAGAAGACAATTTCTAAAAACACTTTACTATAAACAGTTTACCATTAAAAATAAGATTTTACCATAACAAAATTACGAAAAGAATATTTACGATCAAAGAAAAATAGCCTCCATTAGAGATGATAGTTTCTAAGAACAATTTACCATAACAAATTTTCCAAAATAATGTTTGCTATCAAATAAAAATAGCCTTCATCTTAAAAGATAAGTTTTAAGAACACTTACAAAAAAAAAGCCTTAGTTTGTAACTGTGTAAAATGTTGATATTTTACAAATTGTGAAAATATATGTATACAACATTCTTATAAATATGAATCGAAATGGTGTTTCGAAAATAAGTTTCAAGTTTATGAATCGAAATGATGTTTCGAAAAAACGTTTCAACTTTTTTCTGGCCGACGAAAAAAATTCAGAAGGTATTTTTCAGTTGAACTAATAGTTCGAGCGAACCTTTTTCCATCCGTTAAAAGTAACTTTATGCCGAACATTTATTGTTTTTTGGCTGAAATATTAGTTCAGCCGAAAACCTGTAAATTTTCAGAAATGGAATTCCATCCCATTTTTTACTCTTCTTCAAAATTTGGAGAGATTGGATCATATCAAATACTTACAATTTCTCTTCATAAATAATACCATTAGTTGCATAATTCAATCTTCTTTCTATAGATGCGAATTTTGTTGAATTTGGTATGATCCAGTAATTTTATTTATTACATTTCTTAGAAGGTGTCTGGATTGCTTCAAAATTTAATAGAATTCATTGAAATGAAAATTCAATAACTTATTCAAAACAAGATGAAAAAATTTGTAAAAAACATGGTCCCCAACATTGATGTGTTGTCTTCAAAATGGTAGTTTTAGTTTTTTTGTTTGTTTTGAATTGGAAATTAGGGAAGATGTTGTGTCAACCTAAACATGTTAGTTTTATGCTAGTTTTTTAGATTGGTCCACTTCATAAAATTCTAATAATTATTGCATGCTTCTGTTGGATACAAACTTATAGACATATGTTATTACAATTTGTCTAGATAATCATAACATATATTTTTTTAATGAACTATAGTTGAATAATGAATTAACTTGTGTCTCAAAACATGACTATTTTTCAGAATTTCATTAATTAATAACATACTATCAAACACTTGCAAAAATGAC
>LPNX010539407.1:1842141-1867105 GCA_001517045.1 Pseudotsuga menziesii | reverse complement strand
CCCCCCCCCCCCCCCCCAAAAATAGACACCCAGATTCATGATTTCACCCAACATCTCAATATTTTCTTTCTATTGGAATTGGACAAAGTTAGTATAGGGCTGATAGACGTGGACATTTATGCAAGATCTCACTTAATAACTCTGAATTCACATTACATGTTACCAAGATCACACTTCATTACTTCAAATTCAATTTACATGTTATTTTTTTCTCTCTATTAGTGCAAGAATGACGCTTATTGTTTATCTTAAAATGTCGTTTATTGTCCACCACCTTAAGTCACATGACCTCTATGTCCCATAAGAATGATTAATTAGGTCCCTAGACCAAGTTGGAAAGGTTTCATGTTATTTGGAATCCAAACAACCACTTAACCACCTTGAGCTAACCTTTGGATAGATATTGACACTCCCTCACATCTGAGCAAGGAGAAACATTTACAACATTATTGCTCTGTCTATTCCTTGAGGGGAGTGAAAACTTCACCTTTTTCACTCCTTGCATTCCTTTAGGGGAGTGACAATCTTTTTTGCGCTAACTTGCCTCGATTTTTGGATATATATTCAAGTGATATTTTTATGGGATGAGCCTATCCTTTGAATCCTCTCCTCCATACCATCCTGAGTATGTCAATCCCCTTATGATCCATAATATCCATGATATCCTCTTGTGATCCAAACATTTCTCCATGGTGGTTTATCCTTTCTTCCCTATATAAGGACCTCCTCCCTCACCCAAAACCATCAACAGAAAGAAGGGTAGTCCTTACGATCTCATGAGTGTTGAAAGGGTGCTGAATGAAAGCTTGGAGGAGATGCTACCTATGCAAGATAAAGCTATAACTTTGTAATAGTTTCCTTAAAGCTTCCTATGAATACAACTTGGCATGTTTCCTTCCGTACGTGTCTTCATTTACATGTATGCCATATTTTTGTTTCAGTCAAAGTAGGTAGGATTTTCTTTATGCTTAAATTGTAGAAGCAAGGTAGTATCTTGTGTTGTCTTTACAGGACTTTCTTCTCTTTGGAGATTTGGACATCAAACTCAATTTTGAGAAGTAAGGATGACCATCTATAAGGAGGTAGGCCACCTATCCTCTTTTCTCCTCTTCCTTCTTGTATGTTTGTGTGCATATATTTTAGGCCTAGAAGAACTTAGGATCCATTTGTTATGATTTTGTCTTCACTTAACCACCTAGGGAACTTTCTACATAGTCAAAAGGGATTGAAGCTATCTGTAGGGTGGATTTCATGTCACACTTCCACATGGCAGCTTTAGGTATCATGGAATTAGAGATCACTGCTCTTTGTATAATGGTATGTGTAGCCAAATTTCCTTAATTTAAACATTGGACATGTTTTTCCTGCCCTAGTTCACTTTATTGGGTTGAATTCATTTCATGATCTTACATTTAAGCATTTATTTTGAAGCTCTTTCTCTACATCTGAATGAATTCATTTTAGGATTTTGGAGTTAATTTTTGTTTCATTTCATCCTTGCCTCTGCGTTGGAGGGTTATTTTTGGATTTCCTCTAATTGGATGGAATGATGGGAAGAATGGAATAAATGAGTTTGAGATTGAATCCAAGGACAAATTCATTGTGCTTGTCGTTGAACTTTCAGCTGCAACTCCAGGTATGTATGCATTTCAATATCAAATTCAACCCTTGCATTGTTTGATTAATGTGTGTGAGTATGTTGTTTTAGGGTTTGATATCAGTTTTAGGTGCTTAATAAATTTAGTGTTGGTCATATAAGTATGTATGAGATAAAGAAGTAGGAGGAAATAACTTCAAAGGAAGGGCGAACACAAGTGGTTGGATTTCTCAAGGGTTTTTTTGTTGCTCTCTATCAAATGATGTATATTCTTTAAGAGATATGTTGTGCTTATCCATGTTCCCTGGGTTAGGGATTTCTCTTTTTCTATGTAAACTTATCAAGATTCTTGATCTGATTTAATATGTAAGTTCTCTTTATTTTAAATTTCAATTCTAGTTGACCTATCTACAATGGTTATGCCATCTAATTTTATCTTGGGAGCACCTGCTCCAGGTTATAGTTGTATCTAACCACAATTTCAAAATTCCAGTAATTTCCCAGTTGTTGATGGTCGAAGGCACATCCAGGCCATAAGTTCTAACTCTAACACACTTCTTCTATACTATTTGTGATGAAAGTTATATGTTGTATTTAATCATGTTGTACTTACCAAATTTTCTGCAAATTATAATTGCAGAGACTTGGAGAATCACTTACAAGTATTCTCAGGTTTTAGGGAATCCAACTACAATGTGTTGTGTAACTTTGTATGCATTTTATAACAAAGTTATCACTCGTTGTTTTTTCTTCTCATGTGGTTGTCATGGTCCTGCAACAAATAGCCAAAAATCATGCCTAGGTATGTTTTTTATATATTTTGACTTCTATATAGGTTGTAAAGGGTTTTTATCATTTTAGGTTTTCTTCAAACTGAAAAAGTTTAATTCGAATAAATGTATTTGATAACATTTACCACTAAAAATGTTTAAACATCCAACAACTTAATCCTTTTGCTTGAATAAAAAATCCCTTTACTGTAACTATTTTATTTATTTCATTTTGGAAATCCATCATCCTTCGAGAGTTCTTGAACAATTAGGTTACTTCCAATTTGTAAAATTAGTAACATAACACTTTAATTCTTTTTTTCCATTTCTAAGTGCAGGGAGATATCATCAATTCAAGGTTGGGAGAAGAAAAGTCTAAATAGGACTGTTTTAAGTTGCAATCCTCACATGTGTGCAATCAAAGGGCACTGACACTTGAAGGTGAGCCATAAAGATCACTGGCTAGCTAAGGTTACCATAACAAATTATGTCACCCAAGTGAACTATACAGGTTGCAATATTGTAATGCAACTTTTAGCAAAAACCAAGACCGCTAAACTTGAGTTACCACTCAGTTATAAGAATTTCACGTCGGCATACTTTTTCTTTTTACTTGTCTAACTCTGACTAGACAAGTCTACCAATATGGTTGGACTTTTTGACCCAACTCTTTTACCTCGACAAGTTCTTACTTGTCGCATTTTACTGACTCACTTCACTTTGACAGGTTTATTTCGACCACTTGTCAATTTTACAACTTCGACAAGTTTACTTCCACTGATTAACTTCGATCGGTGTACCTCGACAGTTTTACTTTGACTCACTTGCTCGACTTGTTTGTTTTTAGTCAAAATTTACAAAGGATATTTATTAGTCTAAAAGAAATAAGAAATCAAACAATATTTTTCACCCACAAGTAATATGAAGTCAAAACTGACACAATCAACAATTCGACAGAATTACAAAATCATATAACCAAACATTAAGAATACTTGTGTCTACCACTCTGTCGTAAAAACCTGGAACTTTGACTAGGTGAAATTTTTATGGATTTTTTTATCTTTCACTCAAACCGTAAATGTAAACAACATTTACTCAAATACTTCTGGAGAAAATGTGTGGCTAAATAAACATGCATTTCAACCATAAACTATTTGATTTATATAAATTGTCGGGACATAACAAAGAACTATATGTTGTAAATGCAAACTTGAAATTTACAGAGATATTTAACCTTTTACAAAGATTCATCTCTTGACATCTTCAAACTCATAGAATCTTGAGCTTTGACACAATTATTTCTTCACTCTCTCTGCTTGTCTATTGTATCTTACTTAATTTACAATATTCTTCTTCTATTTATAGGCAACCTAACATTACTTCTCTGTGAATCTATAGTCTTGACATTAATGGTTGTAATAACTATCTATCTAAAACTTAAGTTCGGAAATTTAATTTGACTGATTTACATTGTAGAGTTGTGAAATATTCACTCTTATCAGACTGTCTGACAGAGACGGAACTGATACGGAATATGGCAGAGTCAACTGAGATATTGTACTGATCTACGAGTAATTAATATTTCCAACATGGGGAACTTAAAACAAAATTTTAGAAAATGTTTCAGAGCTTAGACTTGCTCTGTGCATGACATAGTTCACTGTGTAGAACTTGTCATTCCAATATAAGTACGCAGATACTTGAATGAATCCTTTGCCAAAGGCTTTGTAAAAATTTATGCAAGTTGATCTTCAGACCTGCAAAACTCTAAACAAATTCCTTTGTTGTTCACCAAATCTCTTATGAAATGAAACCTTGTGTCGATGTACTTGGTTCTCTTGTGGAACACATGATTCTTTGATAATGAAATGGCTGAATTGTTGTCACATAAAATAGTTTTTGGTTCTTGTTGGTTTTGTGACAGGTCTTTTAACATTCTTCTCATCTAGACAACTTGACATGCAACACTTGTAGTTGCAACATACTCTGATTATGTTGAAGACAGACTTACTATGGGTTGTTTCTTTGAAGTCCATGAAAAAACACCCATACCATAATTAAATGTGTACCTAGATGTTCTCTTTCTATCATCTATGTTGCCTCCATTGTCACTATGTGTAGCTAGTGAGTTTAAAATTTTCTGTGGTTGAACACACAATGCCAAGGTCTTTTGTGCCACTTACATACCTCAGAATTCTTTCACCTACTTTCCAATGAGATTATTTTGGTAACTCCATGAATCTTGAGATCAGACTTACCCCATACATGATGTCTAGTCTTTTCGTTGTTAAATACATAAGGCTTCCAACCAACCTTTTAAACAACATATGATCTACAGTTGATCCATCATCATCCTTGCTCAATTTTAAACCTGTTATTACTGGTGTTGGGGCTGTCTTGAAATTAGATATATTAAATCTTTCTTAAACTTCACTTGCATATTTATACTATGATATAAATATATCACTTTTAGACTGCTGAACTTCAATGCCCAGAAAAACTTCAGAAGCCCCAAATCAGTCATTTTAAATTAACTTTCCATGACTGATTTAAAATCTTCTATGCCAAAGTCACCAGTAAATAATAAATCATCTACATACAAGAAGAAATTTAACATCTTACCTTGCTCATCAACTTTGGTGTACAAATTCGGCTCACTTTCACTTCTGTGAAATCCATTTTCAGTGAGATAAGAATCAATCCGACTGTACAAAGCTCTAGGAGCTTTCTTCAAACCATAGAGTGCCATTTTCAATCTATACACTTTATGCTCTTGACCCAGAACTTCATGGCCTTGTGTTTGTTCCACATATACTTCCTCTTCTAGATAGCCATTCAAAAATTCCAACTTGATATCCTTTTGATAAACAGGCCATTTGTTTTGTGTAGCAATGGCCAAGACTGTTCTGACTGTATCCATGCGTGCGATAGGTGCTAAAGTTTCATTGAAATCTATGCCAGGATGCTGTGTGAACCCTCTTTCTACCATTATTGCTTTGTGCTTCTACACATTCCCATCAGCATCTTGCTTGGTATTGTAAATCCATTTGGCGTTGATTGCATCTTTATCTTTTGGTACATCTACCAACTCCCATGTTTGATTCTTCTCAATGCATTCTATTTATTCATCCATGGCTTATTCCCATACTTCTTCTTCCACAACTTCCTCAAATGTCAGTGGATCATATATAGGAGAAAATAATGAAGAGAGAGAGAATGAAATTGGTGTACCAACTTCATATATTTCACGTAGACTTCTTGTCTTCACTGGTTCTGTTGATGTCGATCTTGACGAAATACTTAATGGAGTCTGTTGTCCTCTTGGTGTGCTTTTTGGCATAGCTTGAGTTGTAACTCATGTCAATGTTCCTTGTGTTGAACCATGTCGCAGTGTCATGGGAATTGATGGTGCTACAAATGGTTGACTTACATGTGGTGTTTGAACCACTTCCTTCACCATGTCATCATTGTCAAAATTCGACACAATCTTGACATTTATGTCGACAGTTCCATCCCATGATTCATTCTCGACAAATTGTACATCTCGACTAATAATCACTTTCTTTGCGATAGGATCATACAACTTGTATGCTTTTTTGTCTTCAGAGTATCCAACAAAAATACATTTATGCCCCTTGTTTTCTAGCTTCTTTCTCAGCTCATCTGGAACATGAGTATATGCAACACAACCAAAAACTTTTAAATGAGTAACACTATGATTCATCCTTGCCCATACTTCTTGAGTATATTTGTTCTTCACACTCTTTGTCAGACATTGGTTCATGATATATACAGCAATTGTGACAACTTCAGCCCAATATTCATTTAACAAGTGCTTGGTTTCCATCATGTTGCGCGCCATATCCATAATGGTTATGTTCTTTCTTTTGGAAACATCTTTCTACTGAGGTGTATGCCGTGAAGTGAATTGCTTTTGTACGCCATGGGTCTTGCAAAAAATTATAAATTCATTCGAAACATATTCACCTCCTTTGTTAGTCCTTAATATTTTGATGTGGTGTGCACTTTGGTTCTCCATGAGTGCCTTGAACTGCTGAAAATAACTAAATGCATCATATTTATGTTTCGGAAAATATACCCATGTTTTTCTTGAGTAGTCATCAATAAAAGTAAGAAAATAATTGTAGCCACCAATAGATGATGCCTGCATTGGACGACAAATATCATAGTGCACAATCTTAAGTGGTGTGCATTCTCTTTATGACTTTTCGACTAGAAAAGTATCTCTATGCTACTTGCCAAAAATGCATCCTTCACAAACTCTCTCTAGTTTGTCCATCAATGGAAATCCTTTCACCATATTCTTTGTGTGCAGTAGCTTCAGCTCACCCAAATTCAAATCTTTGAATCTGAAATGCCAGAACCAGGATTCATCCTGAACTTTTGTTTGAAATGCAGCTTAGAAATTAGCGCTATCATTTTCTTTCTTTTCGAAGTGCTTGACTGCTTATTTACTTTGTGCCTTGAATGCATCCCATGTATTTGTATTTCCTTTCATATCTGGAATTATCCTCAATGGAAACAAGCAATTACTTGTCATTGGCACTTTTTCTATCAGTTGGTTGCTTGGACTCTTGTCTTTAATCACATAGTGATCATCTTCTATGTAGAATCTGTAGCCTTTTTGTACTCAGTTGTGCAATGCTCAACAAATTATGTTTCAGACCTTCAACATGATAGAAATCAGGGATAAAATTACTCCCCCCCTATTTGATTAGAATACTACCTTTTCCCAATACAATGACTTGGACATTATTTCCAAGTGTAACATAAGCTTGAACTGAATTATCTAGACTGGAATTTTTTTTTAAATTACCAGTCATAAGATTGTTGCAGCCTGAATCTAAGTAACATATGTCATGTGGAATTTCTTGGACATCATTGCATTCAATTGGAGATGCATATGCCATTAACATTGCACTTTTCAGAGTGTTGGTGTTGGTCGACTAATTTGGGATTTTCCTTCCTTAGTCATATTGTTTCTTCCTGCATTCACATGCATAATGACCAAATTTCTTACAATAATGACATTGAATTTTTTATTTATCAAACCTCTGACCACTTGTCTGACTTGGATTCTAATTCTCTCCTCTACCAACGATATTTGCAGGGCTTCTGCCATGTCCTCCTCTGGAAGAACTTCTTCCTCTTCCTCTGGAGTTGTTTCTCCCCCTGCCTCTTCCACAGCTTATGGAAGACTGTGCCGAAAATGCACCTTCTAATGGTGTATTAGTTCTGCTAATTTTGTGTTCATGATTGATGAGTGAATCTTGCAACTCATCAATGGTAAACACTGACATGTTTTTGTGTTCTTCTAAGATCACCACCAAGGATTCAAATCTTGGAGGAAGAATTCTAAGAAAATTTTCAACCACCCTTTGGTTTGTTATGGTTTCTCCATGAGATTTATGTTTCTTTATCAAACCAACAAATCTGGTGTAGAATGAGTCTACTGGATCTAAATCTTTCATTGACAGAGATTCAAAATCTCTTCTCAGAATCTGTAGTTTTGAAGTATTTACCTTTTCCAAACCTTGATATGTAGTCTCCAATGTGTCCCATGCCTTCTTAGGATTAATTGTTGCTGCTACTCTTGGGAGTATTCTTTCATGCATGGCTTGATGTATGTAGAACAAAGCCTTTCCATATTTCTTCCTCTATTCCCTTAGGGGATCTTTCTCAATTTGAGTGAGATTGTTATATGGCATCTAATATACTGGTTCTGCATAACCATGCTGGACAATTTCTGAGACATATTGACCTCTGAACAAAGCCTTCATTGTTAGAGACCAATATTCATAATTCTTTCCTATACAAAATGGGGTTTTCAAACTCGACATATTTGGACTAGAAGTAGAATCCATTTTTAATTTTACTTTAGGAAATTACTTTTTCCCTTTTTAAGACAAAATTTCTTTCCTAAACCTTGCTCTAATACCAGTTAGAAAAAATAGAGAGTTACCGCTCAGTTATAAAAATTTCACGTGGACCTCCTTTTTCTTTTTACTTATCTAACTCCAACTAGACAAGTCTACCAATATGGCCAGACTTTTCGACCTGACTTTTTTACCTCGACAAGTTCTTACTTGTCGGTTTTACTGACTCAGTTCACTTCGACAGGTTTACTTTGACCACTTGTCGGTTTTACAACTTCAACAAGTTTACTTCCATCGATTAACTTCGAGAGTTTTAACTCGAAAGTTTTACTTTGACTCACTTGCTTGACTATTTTGTTTATGGTCAAAATTTACAAATGATATTTCTTAGTCTAAAAGACTTAAGAAATTATAAAAAAATTTCACCCACCATTAATATGAAGTAAAAACTAACACAATCAACAATTCAACAGAATTACAAAATCATATAACCAAACATTAAGAAGACTTGTGTCGACCACTCTGTCGTAAAAGCTTGGAACTTTTATTGGGTGAAATGTTTATGGATTCTATGATCTTTCAATCAAACTACAAATGTAAACAACAGTTACCCAACATAATAAAGAACTATATGCTGTAAATGCAAAGTTGAAATTTATAGAGATATTTAACCGTTTACATAGTTCATGCTCTTGACATATTCAATCACATAGAAGCTTGATCTTCGACACAATTGTTTCTTCACACTCTATGCTACCCTCTGATCTCTCTCTCACTCTCTCTTCTTATCTATTGTATCTTACTTAATTTACAATCTTCTTCTTCTATTTATAGGAAACCTGAGATTGCTTCTCCGTGAATCTACAGTTTTGACATTAATGGCTCTAATAAATATCTACCTAAAACTTCAGTTTATAAATTTAATTCAACTAATTTGTTGGAATATATTATATTCCTTGGAAGGTAATAATGTCTTTGTATTATGTAGGAAGTTGTCTACAATCTTATGTAAAAGAGTAATACATTTAACCCATAGTTATATGGTGTTGTATTTACTTGTGTAGAGTATTTGCCCATGGTATTATATTAAGAGATGTTATTTTGGAGAATTATATTATCCCACATGCAATATGTGAGAGTAATTCCTCCTCATCTCTTAGTATATAATAGGTCAAGTGAGTCTCTACACATCATGTATTCTGGATGTAGTAGTGGTACTATTGTGACAATGTTGTATATCATATATATTATTTGAGATATTTGTGCTTTGCTCTCTTGTAAGATTGGAGAAGAAATTCTATAGATAATAGAAGACTACCTTCCCATGAATGTAACCCATTAGGGTGAACCACGTATATCGGTGTTCTCTTGTCCTTTTCTTTTCTTATTTTTATCTTTTATGATACATTGTTGGTTGCTTAGATAGGTTAACTAGTTTAGCTTGACTCTACTATTCTAATATTGTATTAGAGCAGGTTGCTATGATCTGGTACCTTCTATAGCTCTCAATCAATAACGATTATCATTTGGGCATTGTCATTTTGTTGTAGATTTTCTTTCTATCTAGTAGCCATTAGGCTTCTCTTTAGACCTGGGCATATTTCTGCAATTTTTTTTTACCCTAACTCTAACTTGTTGTGTAAGATTTTTGCAGAATTTTTTCAAGGGTTTCCTGATGTTTTTTCTGTAGATCTACATGATTTCGAGGCTCTCCTCAAGGAGATATTTCTTTCGATTATAAAAACAGTCGTTATAAAAAAGGGTTGTAACTTGGTCAGTTTTAACCGACATTTTTATTATAACCTGTTTTTGGAATTGGAAATGCCATTATGGATCTACCTAAGCGACCATTTTTCTGGGCTTCCTTTCGGTAATAAAAATGACAGTTATACAAAATGGATGTAAGTTGGTCATTTTTTACTGGTTTTTGGAATTGGAAAATCCATCCTGGATCCACCTATGCGACCAGAACAAAAGACTGATCTTTTTTGGGCACATTGTTTTTTTACAGGGTTATAAGTGAAAGTTTCTCCTCTTTTGTTTACTATGTTTCTAACTGTATTTTTTCAGATTCAAATCTGTAAAGTGTAATTGTTTTCAAGTTTTTCACTATTTTTCTGTCATTTTTCAATATTAGGGTTTCTTATTTCTTGACAAAATTTCACTCATTATGAGTTCCAAAGTAGCTTCTTTTCCTGAATTAGTTTGTTCTAACTATCTTTCCTGGAAGAGAAATATGTTTGATGTTCTCAGGAGTAAGAATCCTTGGAGGCTACTTAATGGTGAACAAAAGAAACCTACTGCTACTGATGATTTGGCTATATGGGAAGCTAAAAGTGATTAAGCAAGGGGGCTCATTGGTCAAACCGTTGCAGATAGTCTTCAGGTAAGTATTGAGGCAGAAGACAGCCCAGTTCAGGCATGGAAAATTCTTTCATCTTTATTTGATAAATCTGATGATATTTCTGCATATTATCTTGTAAAGAAGATCTTTTACCTCGAACCTGGTGACTTTGAAAGAGTTGAGTTATATCTTGCTGAATTGAAAACTTTAAATGAGAAATTAAATAGTTGTGGTAAAGATTACAAGAAAACTGACACTGCTCTTATTATTCTTATAGAACGTAAAATGCCATATTGTTTTGATATGTTCATCCAAACTAGGAATAGAGCTCTAGAATTGTCTCAAAGTACTACGAAGCAAAATTTTGATGATTTTTGTAAAGGATTGATCAATGAGCAAGAAAGATTAATTGTTTCAGGACAACTCACACCTAATAAAGCTCCAATTGCACTTAAAAAGCACCATAAGAAAATTTTTAATAATGCTAAAGGTTCTAATCCTTCTAATACTAATTCTGGACATGCTTCTAATGGAAATAGTAAACAGAAGAAAGTATATGATCCTTTTAAACATTATGGTAAAACTAACCATCATGAAAAGAATTGTTTTAAAGCAGAACATTTAATGGCTACAGCTAAAAAGAAAACTTCTCATGACTCTCAAGTAGCTTTATGTGCATCTATTGTTTTTCCTAATAATTCTTCTTCTAACGTGGAATGGATAATGGATTCTGATGCATCTAAACATATGACAGATGATGCTTCTTTATTTACTTCTTATGATTGCATAGGTTATCTTGTTCCTACTTGTCTCTAACATTCCTATATGGAAGCATTGACATTTTCATGGCATTCATTTCTTGCATATTAACATCATACTAATAAGAAATGCACCTATGCTTCAGATTAGTTGCTTGATGACTAAATTTTCATATATTTAAGTGAAATATTTGGCTCACTATTTATATGTTGTGGCTGACACTTAATTTGTAAAAGTAACTTCATTTTCCTTAATCAGCAAGTTAATCTTTTATTTTATCATATTATGTTGACATTCATTTATATGATGTTTGCTAAACTTTGGTATATAAGCATTTTCATTTCTGTATGAGGAATTTTGTTTTATGATCTTTATATGCTTTAATCTTGAAAGTTCTTGTGTAAATAAGTTCTTTGTTTAGGCTTTCACCTTATTCCAAGAATAATGAAGCATCATATTCTACTGTTAAAGTCATGATGTTCATATGTATGATATCATTTTCGATGTATAAACCATTGGGGTCTTATTTCTTCGATGTTTGAGGTCTTCTACAGATATTTATATTGCACTTTGATTGGAAGAATGTATGTTATCCACATGTGTATTGGCCATTTGGTTTTTTTTTTTTGTACAATGTTGTGGTGTTCTTAGCCACACGTTTTGTTGTATCGGCTGTCAGAAGGTATCTGTACACTAGTGTGGATGTTATATTCGATTTCTTCAGCTATCATGTATGGTTGTGATGATTCTTGTGGTGATCTGGGCATCTTGGGATTGGATTCCATCACATGTTATTGGCATTTTATTGTTGGGTATTTCATCGTACAACCTAGTTCATGTGCACTTTCATGATTCAATAAGAGGTTGTTCATCGTCAAATCCCATCAGCCGAAGTGTTCTTCTTATTTGCAGCTTTGGCTCTTTTGGAAGTTGTCATCAAGGGGGAGCAGTAATGATTCCTTCCTTCCTTAGTGTTTGTGTGGGCCCTTCTCCTAGCCATTATTAAGGGGGAGTGTTGGAATATATTATATTCCTTGGAAGGTCATAATGTCTTTGTATTATGTTGGAAGTTGTCTACACTCTTATGCAAAAGAGTAATACATTTAACCCATAGTTATATGCTGTTGTATTTACTTGTGTAGCATATTTTTCCATGGTATTGTATTAAGAGATGTTATTTTGGAGAATTATACTATCCCACATGCAACATCTGAGAGTAATTCCTCCTCATCTCTTAGTATATAATAGGGTCAAGTGAGTCTCTACACATCATGTATTCTTGATGTAGTAGTGGTACTATTGTGACACTGTTGTACATCATCTATATTCTTTGGAGAATTTGTTCTTTGCTCTCTTGTAAGATTGGAGAAGACATTTTGGAGATAATAGAAGACTACCTTCCCATGGATGTAACCCATTAGGGTGAACCACGTATATCGGTGTTCTCTTGTCCTTTTATTTTCTCGTTCTTATGTTTTATGATATGTTGTTGGTTGCTTAGATAGGTTAACAAGTTTATCTTGACTCTACTATTCTAACATGATTTACATTGCATAGTCGTAAACTCTTCACTCTTGTCAGACTGTCGGTTGTCCGATAGAGATGGAACTGATACAAAATCTGGCAGAGTCGACTGAGATCTTGTACGGATCTATGAGTAATTAATATTTCCAACAACAACATCTCATTTTCGGCAGTGTGGTTCAAGTTTTCAACTCCAATTACACGGGACTCAATCAAATTAATAACCTTACAATTACAGGTGATTTAATAGGTTACAAACGATAATTTGGGTAACATGATTTCATGCATGAATTGATTTAAGTTACTGTGTTCTTTTTGTTTCCAGCTATAATTGTCACTCAATGAATGCATGCGTGGATGATATTGCAATAATGTTTTGGGGAATGAAGAATGACAATAATTGGATTCGACAGGCTGCAAGGAAAATGTTCAATCATCCAAAGCTCATCAACAAAGTGAAGAATCCAATGAACTTAAAGGAAATCCATGGCTCACGTATGTTAAATAAAGATCCATTGCTTGTTAGTTGTTTTTATTGCTAATTTTTTTCAACAACATTCTCTTCTTTTATTTCCTGGGAGTTTATTCTAGTCTTTTTTCCCCTCCCACATGCGATTCAATGGCTTTCCCTTTACTGAAATATTTATTCTTGGAGTTAATATAAAAAATGTATGTTCTTCATGAATAAGGAGCATTTCACCTTTTTTTTTCAGAGGAAAAAATACCAGTCTTTGTTATTCATATGAATCAAGAGACATCTTTTACATATCAGCATAATAACTGTCTGATCATAGATCCATCAGCAACATACATAACTGACAAAAACTAGCAGCAAATAACAAATGTTAAAGTCTGATCATCGCAGACTTTTCTCATCATCCCTGTAATAACAGGTCAGAAAGAACTGAGAATCATCGGAGATGAACTTTAACCATACATATCAGAGCAAGGTATGCTGACAAGAAGAACTCCACATAGAACTGAATGAGAAATCAATCATCAGCTATAATCATGCTGAAACAAAAAATCATCAACAACTCTAAAATAGAGATAGATTGCCTTGATTCACTATCAAACCATCCAAAGATTCTGTAAAAGAAATAACACCCATATCCAAATTCAGGCCAAGTTTGGATAATGCATCTGCCAGCATGTTGTGCTCACGATAAGTATGTTTAAAGATCATCGGCGGGGCCAATTGAAGCATATGTCTTATGTCGCAACACCAGTGCATCAGAGAATGAACATCAAGTGCAGAAGAATTGTTAAGCCATGATATAATAACCTTAGAATCCCCATATATCAGCTGAAAAGGGATACCCATCAAAAAACCAACTCTAAGAAGAGCCCAGCAAGCCAATAATTCTGCTCTCGTATTTGAACTTCTGCCACATCCCAAAGAGAAGCTAAAATGATGAGAATCATTGATATATATCACACCACCTGAACCTCCAATATTATTTGCAGCTGTACCGTCAAAAAATCCACATGGAAAACATTTAACAGGTTCAGGGCCTATATAGCGGATTTTAAGATTTTTCAGAGGCACAGGGTGAGTATTTTTTAGGCCTTCAATACTGGTAATCACAGCAGAGAGGGATGGTTTCTTATTCTCAAACAAGCAGAGATTACGGGTGAGCCAAATACCCCAACATATAAACAGAGGCAAGAAATAAAAAGGAGCAGATCTCGCTGTACGAGAGAACCAAAGGTCCAAGAAGGAATGAACAGAGCTGTCAAAAATGGGGAAAGAGAAATTGTATTTGGCCTCAAGAAAAGAGTAAATACTGGCTGAGAAGGAACATCTGAAAAAAAGATGCTGAATATTTTCCATGTCACATTCACAAAGGACACAACGACTGGGCCCATTTATGCCCCTAGTCTGCAATTGTTCCCAGGTTAAAATCTTCCCATAAATCAATAACCAAGAAAAGCATTTAACTTTCAAAGGGATATTCAATGTCCACAAAATTTTCAAAACCTTGTCGTTTAGTTCTGAACAGCTATTAGAAATAACACAAGAATAACCTTCAGCTGCAGTGATAGGCCCAAAATATTTGTTGTGGTTCCAAATCAAATAATCATTTTGATCCGAGAGCCTAATATGACCATATTCCAAACCTCTAATATATTTATCCCAAACAGCTTTCCATTCACCAGCTAGCTCAAGTTCATCTACAGTGAACCAGTAACCTTGAGCATCTGATGTATGATTGTGGGCCTGTGCTAAGGAATTAATGCCATAATCCTCAAGATAATCATGCAAATCTCTAGGCAGAATAAAAGATGATCCCATACCCATGATAGGGTCTACTCCCAGGAAAATGGATTCTCCATTACCAACTTTCCAGATAATAACTGGGCCAATCCATGTTAAGGTAGCAACAAAACCATTCCAAATAATAGAGGCATTATTGTAAATGAAGTTCTTATCCCTGAGCCATAGGTGAAATGGCTTATTTTTCATGTATTTTGTTGTAATAAGAATATTCCATAGACCTTTGCTATTAACTGCCATCCAAAAAGATTTCATTCTCAAAGATAGACTGAAGCTAGGTAGATGTTTTATACCCCAACCACCATGAGAAGAAGGCCGAGCGAAAAGGTGCCAATCTACTAGATGAAATTTTTTAGTCTTATCAGAAGATCCCCACAAAAAGGAGAAAATTACTTTTCTAAGTTTATCAAGAACAGGGGATGGAATTGGAACCAAATACAACCAATAGACTGGCATGCTTGAGAGAACAGCATGTATAAGGACAAGCCTACCTCCCATGGATAGAAGCCTATTAGTCCAATGGGAAATTCTCCTTTCAAATTTCGAGACCAACCAGAGCCAATCTTTAACCAGATAACTATTTGGTTTCAGGAAATACCCCAAGTAGTTAAAACCTTTCCGAAGATCATTAAACCTGTAAGGGAAGATACCTGTAAATCTTTGTAGAGAAGTCTCATCTATACCTTTTTGAAGAAAACTGGATTTGTTAACATTGATACTCATACCAGAGGCCTCACAGAAAATATCCAGTATATTCTTGAATGCCAACCATTCTTCAAAGGAACCCAGACCAAAGAGGATCACATCATCAACAAATAGCAAGTGGGTGAAAGAGAGCTTTGGAGTAACTTTTATGCCTTTTATCTTCCCATTTCGCTTGGCATCCTCAATCAAGAGACTAAGCCCTTCAATAATCAAAATGAACAATAAGGGGGATAAAGGGCATCCTTGCCTTAAGCCCCGCGAGGCAGGAAAAAAAGAGGATGAAGAGCCATTAATAAGTACAGCAAAGTTAGCTGACGAAATGCATCCCAGAATCCAATTAACTCCAACAAGGGGAACCCCAATTTGTATAAGTAAAAGACGGATGAAGGTCCAATTTGCTCTGTCAAAGGCTTTAGATAAATCCAGCTTGAGGATGAGGGTAGATTTATCTTTGATATTGACAGTATGCAAGACTTCCTGAGTAATAGCAATGGGTTCTTAGATCAGTCAATTTTTAAGAAAGCCAAATTGCTGAGGTGAGATGGATGCATCCAAAAAGGGTTTAAGCCTCATAGCAGCAACTTTGGAAATCAGTTTATAGCAGAGATTACAAAGTGAAATAGGTCGATAGTCAGCAAAGGAAGCAGGCAGGTCTGTCTTTGGAATAAGGGTTAGAAAGGTGGAGTTGAGAGCATGAGCCACTCTGCCCAAGATTCTAGTAGATTCCACCACTTTAACAAGGAGAGGACCCAAAAGATCAAAAAAGAATAAATAGAACTGAACTGGACAACCATCCGGCCTAGGAGCCTTATCTTTTTTTAAAGAGTTTAAGAGCCTTTTCCACTTCCAAAATAGAAACAGGGTTTGTAAAGGATACCTTGTCCTCCTGACTGAAATAAGATGGAAAGAGACGGATAACCTTCAGCTGAGAAACCAGTTTTGTCAATTTGTCATCTTCAAACAAAGTCTTGAAATGTTTAATACCAAGGGTTTTTAGATTTTGATCATCTGATACCCAACTGCCTGACTCATATTTTAGATTCCATATAGCATTATGATTTTTTCGTGCTGTAGCCACAGCATGAAAATACTTGGTATTAGCATCCCCTTTAAGTGCCCAAGTAATTCTGCTTTGAAGTCTAGATGAAGAAATTTCATGATCAATTAATTTTTGGAGATCTGCTTTAAGAGAGCATAGTTTAAAGTGCTGATCTTTATTTAATATTGCAGACTGTGAGGAATGGAGAATAGAACAAATTTCCTCTTCCAATGCTATAGATTTATCTTTCATTTTTATTGCTTCAGATTTAGTCCAAAGTTTAACCTTATCTTTTAGTAAACGAAGTCTGCAGGAGAGGTCACTCATGGCATCCAAAGCAGGATCCGTCTGAATAAGTGGCCATTCAGAACTAACCATCTGAACAAAATCTTCATTCTCTAGCCAAGTATGATTAAACTTAAAAGGATAAGCACAAGGACTTTTATTGTCTGTCCATTCCAAGACAATTGGAAAGTGATCAGATATACCGCTTCTATGAATCCAAGTTCTATACTTTGGTAAAGAGCTGATCAGCTGCTCTGACAACAAAAAACGATCAAGTCTTTTAGAAATACCATATTCCCCAATCTTTCCATTCCTCCAGGTAGGTCCAGCACAGGGAGAAGCAACATCCACTAAGTTATGGTCAGTGAATAGTTTCGAGAAAAAAGCACCTAAAGGGTCAAAAAGGGCTTTGGATCCCCAGATTTCTGAAGCATTCAAGGTAAGATTAAGATCTCCTGCTAAGATGAGATTCGGCAGGGAAAGAAGACCTTCCGATGCTGCAGCATTCCAAAATGAGTCACGTTTGTGGTATGGCCCATAGCAGTTTAAAATAGAGAGGTTAATGGAAGAACCCCGAATCGAAGCTTTAAGTAGGATACCAGCAACAGTATGGAAAGCTTTGCATTTTATAATTTTTGGATTCCAACCAGAGAGTATGCCTCCAGAGAGACCATTGGAACTAAGAGCACAATATTCCCAGCCCGGGCAAAGTTTAGAAAAGGCATATAATGCAGGATAAGGACTAGTCATGGTTTCTTGTAAAAGGACAACATCAGGAGAGAGAAAAGACAACAAATGACGTAGACTTTTTTGTTTGGCCAGACTCCCCAGGCCACGAACATTCAGAGAGAGTATCCACATTATGTAACCGAGGGGTCAGGGGTCGTAGCTCTAAGGACCCGATGAGAAGGAGAAGAAAGAGATCGCTCAGCTGCTTTTAATCTCTCTGAAAGAGGAGTATAAGGAGCTTGGACAGAATCGGAAGTTTCAAGAGGGGACTTTGATGACTTTTTCTTCCGTCTAATAGTAACATTTTCAAAACGAATGGAATCCAGAGGAAGAACCGAGGAGGAAAGAGGAGCCTGGTCAGTGAAAATACTTAAATATTTTTTCAAAGAAGGATCGGTAAAGGAAGGGGAAGTAGCAGGGCTGGTAGAAGGCGAAACAGAAGATCGGGGCCTAATCGGGCTAGAAGAAGAGAGAGGAGGGAAGTCAGCCTCAGAAAAAAGAGGAGCTGGGGATATGTCAATCGAAGGGATAGAGGAAGGAGCAAAAGTGAAAGGGGCAGCATGAGAAACCCCTGAAGGAGGGCAATTAGCAAAGGCTGAAAGGGAAGACTCCTGAATCGGAGAGTCAGACAAAGGAGGATTCAATAGGATAGTCTCCCTATGAGGGTTACAGGAAGGAATAACAGAGGGTAAAGAATCTTTCCTGCTGCTAATCACAGAGTTAATGATCTCTAGGTCAATGTTTGACACTTCCCCATATAGGGAAATAGCATGATTCAACTGTCCAGAGGAGGAGGTTTTTTGTATTGGAGGTGTACACTCCTTGGTAGGAGAAAGCTGATAAGAAGGAGACTGAACAAAGGAATCAGTCAAAGAGTGCTTAATAGGTCCACGACGAATAGAAGGACAATCACAATGCAAATTACCTGTTTCTCGACACACACTGCATCTAAAGGGAATGCCTTGAAAATCCAGACGCTGAATAAACAATCACTCATAACATAGAATCTCAACTTCAGCTGGAAGACCTTTGGAAATATCAATTTCAACCAGAATTTTCGCCATCCTCTTATCAAAGGAGTTCATGAAGTCATCCTCTAAGGCTACAAACCTCCCAATAGTGTTTCCAACACCTTCCAAAAGAGATCTATTCCAAAGAGGGAATGGTAGCCCTGGGAGAATAGCCCACAGATGTCGTTTTTTCACTCTTTCTCTAATAGGATCAAAGTTAACATGCCACCGATCCAGCACTAACGAGCCATTTCCCACTCTCCATAATCGGCTAAGTACCTCAGTGGCATGAGATTCTTCTAAGAAAACAAATACGATCCAACCCCAGACCAGCAGGCTAATAGTTGGAACATAGGTAAGAAATGGTTTCCAAAACTCAGAAGCCCATGTAATCCAGTCCTTTTTATCTAATGAGATATATTCCAGCCTACCAATTAATGCACGTCGACTCAAAGCTTCTACTCTGTCCATATAAATGTCTCTACCCACCACATAGCGAAGTTTACCTTCCAGAGTTTTATAGGCTTTGGCTTTCCTACGCCTCCGAAATCGAGCAGAATCTTGTTCCACTCTGGGGATGGGAGATCCATCATAGGGTTCCATCATAAGATCAAGGGAGCAAAATCACTAAACAGAACATAAACCATCTAGTGACAAAGAAACCCAGGCCAGAGATCAACACAAAGTAAGGGCTATATTAAGAAGCAAGCTAGAAACCGAAACTATCTAGTCCAACACAGAAGAGATAAACTTCAAAAGAGAGATATAGTCCCCAGACAAATAATAACAGAACAATAGGGCCGAAGGACAATAATCTTTCAAAGGACCAAGTAGGTAGACCTTTTATTAGCAATCTAGCATAGAAGAGAACAATATATAGAGTTCAGAAGGCTAAATATAGGCCACGGCAGATCCAGAGCATCATAGCAATTCAAACCCGGCACCAAAAATCCAATATATCACCCAATATGTGACAAACAGAGGCCGGCAAGAAAGGAATAACTTAGAATATGATATCAGAATCCCAAATAAATCATATAAAATCCTAAGTGCCGAGTATCATATTCTAAAACAAGAAACAGATATCATATTCATAACCAAACAATAATAACAGATATCAGTCCAGCACAGATGTCAACGAATATCATGAATCATATCAACACAGTATGAAGCTTTCACAAAAAAAAGAATGATTGTCGAGCCCTCAAATACATAATGTGAACATCAATATCAGACCGGCAAAGTCAAAAAACACAAATAAACCAGAATGCCAACAGAATATCCAACACTAGCGGTCCAGATATAAATATTCAACTGAGCAGAACGTTCAATATCTTACCAACCATGGAAGGATCCTATAATAAATGGGAACCGATAAGAATACCACAATAATCGATTATCTTCCAGATATCAAAAATGGCAAATAAATAACATAGAAAGAGAAATCAAATGGCAGCAGGCAACATACCCCAAAGATCCGACACAAGGGAAAGCTGACCGAAAGACAACAGGTAGTGACTAAAACTCAGACAAACCCTAAAATAGCCCACACCCCAACAAACCCAATCAAAAGGAACAGTAGCTGTACAAGGACAACCAACACATCCAAAAAGGCGGTTCGCCATCCAAATCGACGAGCGAAGAAGGTGACAAAGCCGACAAAAATGATATTCCCACTTTTTTTTAAAACTGGTTGGTACTAGTCCTCGATTATGAGGAGGGACTCCAGTTGCCGGGGGAGGCTATGCAAAATAAAAGGCAGTCCAACAAACCCCAACAATAAACACTAACCAGTTGATAGGTGACAAAGGTAGATGACCGGCCGACAACCCCAGGAAACCCCAAAAAAACCATAACTTGCCAAAACGAAAGAGGATTTTGACCAACCTCCCTGAAGAAATCCCAAAAGGAAGAAAAGAACAAAGACTCAGACTAATCGGCCGGGAAACAAAGAAGAGGATAATGCAAAATACCAGTCAAAGAAGTGGCCTGAACCTGAGATGTGCAAGGAGACCGAATCCATCCCAATAGCAGCCAGTAATAGCCTGCAACCAGCAATCTGCTAAACCCTTAGCAGAGGCGGCATTGGAGGCCGCAACAGCAGCAAAAACCCTTAGCATTCAGAAGAAAATTTCATGGCCGCAGCGAAAGAAACGGCCTCCATTTCACCTTTTTATACATGAATACATCCTAAACTCCCTATATATATCCATTCTGCATCAATCAACTCCAACCTTAATGATCAATAGATCACAATCTTGAAACATTATTAAGGGGATGAACAACCTCCTCTTCTAGGATCAGGAATACCATAGATTTTAATTGATCTTTCACCCTATTAATATTATTAAAGACTGGCTACTCTATTCTGGAGAGGGGTCAGACCAATATCCACCAATTTTATAAGGTAATCAATTCATCACCCATCGCTACTAGTCACACAGGGAAGGTAGAGTCCCAACTAAGCTACTTTGCAAGGTAAAGGAAAATAAACATGTGCGTATGTAAGTTGTGCTGTAGGTAATGTATAAAGGTATATATTAGCACTAGGGAAACCAACCTTAATATGATTGACGAAGCATAGAAGTATTCCATTAAATGTCCATCTCAAGGATTAATGCAACATAGAGGATACCCACCGCAGCAACCCAAACCGGGTGTTATTCTACCAACATTGTTGCAAGGAATAAACTGACTGAAAGGCCATATTTCGTGCAAATATCGCGATAATCCCACAAGGTCTGTTAACTCTGGACTTTAGGAATAGGCCACTATTAGTTTCGAGTAATGCTTCATTTCACTCAGCAAATCGACCGTAAAGAAATTAAGGAGCTATTTGTTTTGACCAGATTTGAGATCATATTGGATGACGACACCAATGCGACCTCTTTTTATATGTATTTATTAATAACGTGTATTTTTAATTTTTTTTTAATTAAGATTTTTTTTTTTTGTTAAAGTCTGCTCTATATGTTTTTTTTGGTGACGAGATTTTTAGTTTTAGTATTATAGTATTAGTTAGTTGATGTTTCAACTTTAAATATTATGTTATTAATTAGTTATTTTTTGTATTTTATTTTAATAAAAATAATATATCAATTTTTATTTTTATTTTATAAGTGTTATGTGTAATTTTTTTAATTATATATATAATTAAAAATGGTACAATAATATATATATTTAAATGGTACATCAAAATATATATATTTTGATGTACCATTTTATTTTAAATTGAACTATTTTAATTAATTTAAATAAATAATATGATAGACTGTTTAAAGATATAATTTGAGTTGAAGGGAATTCAATGTAAATGGATTGTTCCACTAATCTTAAAGAGTGTTTCACAAGAAAGCATACAAACATTAAACCAAAACAAGATAAGTTCCATAATAAAATAAAATTAGAATCACATGTTCTTCAAGAGCTATCAAATACAAAATGGACTATATAAAGATCATTACATGAAAACTCTAACCATTAGAATGGGTAATTAAAACATTAAAATTAATACTTTTAGGAACTCATGCTCAAATTCATTTATGAAAAGGCTTTTTTTCATAATTATAATAAAATTTACTAAAAATTTGCACAACCTTTAGATTTTTTTCCTTTTATTTATATTTTGGACATTGCTTCTTAATCTATGAAGAAGAAGTGAAAATTTATATTCCTATGTGTTCTATTTATTTTGATGCATGCCTTGATCCCAATAACCTTAAGCTTTTTGTATTTATATAATGCATATTCTAGAATTTTTCCATATTGAATTTTTGTCGATTCTTTTTCTATACCGAATTCGAACTTGGACTTAACTATGTTTGAGAATACCCTCATGCCCTCGAAGAGAGAACTTATGGGGGTGAAACATAAGTCCAGGGAATAAGCAAGATTGACATCATTGTCTTGTTCAATTACGGGTAAATTGGTGGTGTCCCAGTTATTATCACTTGCAAGAGAATGAACGCCAACTCCATCAAGTAAGCATGTTATCCTTGTTATTGAATGATAGATTTTTGTTCGTATATCTATTATCTTGAGAATATAGTCGACATTAATAAAATAATCTTATATAATCTATTATCGTGTTGGGGCGGAATCCCTTTTCTTCGAGGCCATCTTTTGGTTGATCTTGTTTCTTCACAGACCCAATATTTTTGGGGACATGCATCCCTATTTAGCACTTTGTTGTTTAAAGGCCATTACCTTGGATGCTCCCCCTAGGGCACACTTTATGTTGGCTTTTATACATATCTCTATTACTTAAATTAGTGGCCATTGTTATCACCCAAGCTAGCACCCTAGAGTGCAAAGTTCACAAAGAACTAGCCTAGTTACAACTAGGAATATTTGCCACTATCACCTCAACAAAATATTCTCGTCCTTTAGATTGGACTAGCTAACCAAGGGGGAATCCCTAGCTTCAACTTAGGCTCAAAGAGTACACTAAGTTACCAAAGCTTGAAAGAAGTATTCCATGTGTATAACTAGAGTCTTTCGCACTTTAATTCAAAGCTTAAATGCATTTTTTAAGTTCAGACATGGTTAAATATATTCACAGGGGGTTCACTAGCTAGGCAATATCATATCATGACCATTCATATTGGGGGTTTAAAAACTCCTAAAATCCTAAAAAATATATTTCCTCATATTAAGGGGTCAAGGGGGGGGGGGGGGGTTAATTTGAAATAGATATATAAATATTGGGGATTTTTTTATTTGGCTGGGATGAAGAATAACCTCCAAATTACAGGATAAATTTATACTGGCCCTAGTTTTTGATAAGGAATAACCTCCAAATTGCTGGCTAGATTCATACCTCCAAATCATAGGATGGATTCATGAGTCCTAACTACTTATAAGGAATAACCTCCAAATCATGGGTTGGATTTATACCTCCAAATCATTGAACTTATAAAGTCTTTTTTTTAGAATAATTTTCTTCATGAATGGGATTTATCTAAGTTTTCATTGGCCCCAAGGCCATGAAAATGGGTGATAAAAAAATCATATGAAAATAATAAAATTCATAAATGTGATCTTCCCCTTGATGAGATGTATTGGAAAAGGGATATCATGTTGCATAATCTAAAGTTGAGGTTATACCATATTTTTCAAGTCCATCCAGAAATACATGCTAAGGTTCATGGATACCCTTGACTTGAACTTCGGTTGATATCTTTTCGTGACATGTGATTTAGATGGTTTTCAAACCAAAACAATATTGGAAACTTGGTGGATAGCTTAAGACTACATCAACCTCGCCATTGATTAAGGCCCCGCTGAAAATATTTTATACTAAGATGCATTAGGGCTCCTGTTTGTTACAACTTAATAATATGATATAAAGAGGGTATTAAAAATGGGTTGATATACATGGATACCTACATATATGGTAAAATTAGGGTTTTTTTAATTGGGAAGGTATATTGGGAGGGGGGTTCAACAATACAGTTTTAGGAAGCATTTTCCAATATTTAGTGAAATTAGGGATATTATTTTAAATCCTAGGAATGATCACGCTATGTAACAAGTTCACTAAGTAAAATCCCTGTGTATATATTTAAGTGAATAATTAGAGGGTGGAGCCACTCAAACAAAGAGAGAGGGGTTTTAGTAATGTCTTAGGTTTCGAGTTCCACCCTTAGTTTCCATATTTGACTAGGTCAAGTACTACCATTACAAAATAGACATTTCATACCAACAAAGCAAGCTAAACATAACAGTAAATTCCAGCCCTTTAAAATATATGAAATTGCAAGAAAAGAAACGAGGAATTCTCAAATAACTAGTTTTATAATCAAGCAATGTATGATAAAATTGCTAGTTACCTGTTCTAACACCAAACAACAATGTATTCGGGTGAATCCGCGGACCTGGGTAACACTTTTTGGCAAGCGCATTTCGGCAAAAACAGAAAAACGCACCTCGGTCGAGGGCTTGTTAAGCCCTCGACCGAGGTCTTAATATCTCGACCGAGGTTTTATCAAGCCCTTGACCGAGGTATTGCGGGCTTTAAAAACCCTT